>OX465263.1:7924959-7953854 GCA_949987775.1 Aproaerema taeniolella | reverse complement strand
TGCAGATGACGAACGTCATCCGTTATCATTACTCTTAAAACAAACGAGACTGGATCGCAATCAGTAAACCAGTTACACAGTAAATGAACTTAATAATAGGTAATCACAAAGTTCATTTTTCAATCTCCTTCTTATTCGCTGTTAGTTGCACATTTGCCTTATGATAATTAAAACTCGTGCTAATAGACTTCCGAATCAATTGCAAGGAAAGACCCCAAATGAGATTCTAAAGAATGAAGGTCAAAATTACCATGGCCTGGTTTAGTACGCTCAAGTTGGATATTTAGTTGATTAAATAAATGTCAATTTAAACAAAGTGTTTCTAAAAAAAAACAAAAAAAAAAACAAAATCCAAAATTAAATTTAAAACTCAGAACGTGAAATGGTCGCAACTCTAGTAATCAAATGCACGGTTTGACATCTTTCAAAATAATATAATTAAATCCCCGTCGTGTATTTTCTGCGCTACGTGATATTGGCGGAATTGTGGCAACACATATGGGGCCATATTTAAGAATCTATCTATCTATCTAAGATATCCTTGACTAATTAGTCAGTTGCTCCCTAAAAATGCAAACGCTTAAACACAGTTTCACGTCCTTCTTCTTATCGTGTAGGTGTATAGTCAAGTGTGTGGCGAACTTGGCTAACCCTGGTGTCAGAGTTTTCAAACCGCACAATGGCCACTGACTTGGTTTTAACGACTGTAGTCAATCGACAACAGCCAGGACCGACAGTTTAACGTGCCCTCCGGAGCACGGAAATGCTCGTGATATATTGCCACTTTGGTCACCCATAAGGTTTCCTGCCTCTGTGTACGTTGCTTAACCTCACTGATCAGTTGAGATCAGCGAGAGCCACTGGGCTACCCTAAATTCCATTCTATGAAACAAGAGTATCCTATCAATCAATCTTTTGCAGCTAAGAAACTTATTTACAACAAAAAATAAACCAAACGGACTAAAGAAAACTATAATTGGTCAAAGAAGCTTACTTTTGCAGGTTGTCTCGTTTATAGTATGTAAATATTTAACCAGGGTTTGTACCAAGACCAAATAATGACATTAACAGTTGGCATAAAAGCGTTAATTGCAACGTTTAATAGGATATCGGCTGAGTGAGTAAAGATCGAGGTCGCGCGGGTTTCACGTGCACTACTGAATGTGTTATTTTGTCTTATGATTAATTATCGTGTCAGCCATAAGACACCCACTGCTGGACATAGTTCTCCCCAAATATCTCCACATTAAGGCGACTACAGCACCCGATAAAGGCAGCACACATAGGAATAGTGCCATCTCCGTCTCTCACAGGCCTGGGCCGGCACGGCAGTGCGAACATTGTCGATACACGAAGTTTGGACTATGAAAGCGTGCATGCGTAAAAATATGTTCGAAAGTTAGAAAAATTAGATTTATGGAAAGGTAACAGCTTAAATCGAAAAATGCGTTAACTACTTATCGAGAATGTTCAATCACGAACATTTTGATAGCAAATTGAAGTTCCTGTGTGCATTTTAATATCGTTTTTACAGCTTAAAAGATACTCAATATTGGGTATTTAGAGGTGACTTTGTGAGCTTTTTCTATCGAACCAAAAGTGCTGAATCATGTTTTCAGCAAACTACTTATCTAGTTTTATGTCCTGAATATTACCGTAGTATTTTTTTTTCTTCGATTTAATGAAGTGCGTCATGCTTATCTACGCATCATAAAATCGTAATTTAGGTGCTGCTAGTCGCCTTAATAGGTTTAGCGCCACCCGCATCTAGCCTCTTTCAATCTTTGCTAGATCGTCGGTCTAACTTTTGGGAGGTCTATGTACGCTGCGCCCTCAGGTCTTAAAATTACGATGGAATTAATGAATAAAAACTGTATTACGATCTTATTCCTAGCGCTTTGTGCCGTTTCTCATTCGGGGTGCGCTTGATCATTCAGTATTTGGAAGACCATCAGGTAATTAAGGTTGCTGCCTTCTGGTCTAATAAAATTTAGCCGAACCTACTGTCGACACGATAGAAGAAGAAGGTAATTACGGCGGAGTCACTACCATCCGACCTTGTGACCTTGCTGTCAGGGAAACCTGACCCTTTAGTGGGTTATTTTTAAGATCTAATATCCGTTGTTTCTTTATTCCAGAACCCTGGCTACATGAAAGATAACTTCGTAATTTGCATAGAATCACTTCATTTGCCAGACGCAGGTGACCAGTACAATGTGAGTAGTACATGAAATTATATCGTCTACATACGACATCATTTTGAGTAGTAATGAGCTTATAATTTCGCTTCGTTTTTACTAATTTCGATCTGGGTGGCTATATTCCAGATGGTAAAATTACGATTGATCTCAATTTTGTCATAAATGGCTTCTGGACAAAGTGACTTTCACAATTGATTGCTTTGTTTAGAAGCAATGTATGACGACATAGATATCAATAGTTTTCTAATTCGGGGCTCTGGTTGTCTAAATTGTCTAGTTCACCTCCTTTATGTTTGCTTTTTATTTGGAAATCTTGAAAATTAAAACCGTGTTGTGTCAGTTACACATGACACCATTACATCTTTTACTATTTGTAAACTTCTCTGAGTAAAGTCCATGCCCCCATGTATTGCGAGAACTATACCTTCTTGACCTACAGTAGCTACAATACTACCTACTCCTACAGTACTAAACAGGAAGAACAAGTACTTAAACCTAATTAATTTAACCAGTAAAACAATTATCAGACACTTTCGCTAATAAAATCGTGCTATTGATAACTCCTCGCTATCGTTATCACATTAAGGGATTGTAGTAAAATATTATAGCAGCTGACCTTGCTGATATACGAGTATAAAGACTGTAGATAGCGATACGCGGTCTAATGTTATAATTTTTATGTAATTTTAATGTTGTATTCTCAAGTAGTCGCCGTTTAGAAGATAAAGGTGAACTGATACGGAAGTTTTTGTTTATGGCTTTGTTCCGATTATTGTCCTACGAAGCAAGAAATTATAAGTATTACCACCTTTATTATAAGTTATTCCAAAGTACCAAAGTGTTATTTCGAATGGCGCGAAAATGTTTCGGCAAATAGACAATGTTTAAAACCGGCGTATTTCAAATGATAAACGCCGGTTTTAAATATTGAAGTTTGTAGTAAAGCAGTTATTGCTTATAATATAACTCTTAGACAATAGGTAAAGCTAAGAAATGGCTAAGAACCATCTCTTTTACATCAGCTTTCAAACAAAAAAAAAACCGCTGCGAAATAAGTCTATCCGTTTTTGAGCTAAGTACGATGCCACTGACAGAAATACAGATACACATGTCAAACTCATACCACCCCCCCGTTTTTGGTCGGGTTTGGTCTTTTTTGGTCAAAAATCGCAAAGTATTAATTAAATGCACTTGATAAGAAATCTGTATAGATCCGGTACAGTGGCTCTACTTCGTACTATATCTACGACCGAAATTACGAAGCGTCGAATGTCAGTTGTTATATCCATTTAATACATCTTGCGCTCTACAGATGACAATCACAGGTAGTGACAATAGGAAATATGCATGAATTTTTTTATCGCATTGATTAACAAAATATGAAAATACCGTACTTGAGATGACAAAAAGTGAAATTAAAATTAAAATCGGCCAAGAAATACGGCCGATATACGCATTTAAAACTATTAATTACGCACCGATTAGTTAGACGGAGAGATCCGACATGGCCTGTGACTTCACATGTCACTACGTCCATACAAACTCCGTGTTAAATTTCGTTTTGCTAGAAAGAGATAGAAATAAATCTTCGATGGCTTATATCTTTTTTAATTTCATAGTTATTCGAAAAATAGTTTTAGTAAACTGTTTATTACATGAATGAGGATAAAATTTTTAAATTAAAAGAAATGCATATTCCCCATTGTGTCGTAGAGCTCCAGAAACGAAAATGCACAGATTCAGTCAGGAAACGTGACCTGCTTGAGTGTACTTAAGGCGACTACAGCACCCGATAAAGGCAGCAAACATAGGAATAGTGCCATCTCCGTCTCTCAACAGGCCTGGGCCGGCAGTGCGAACAGTGTCGATACACGAAGTTTACGGACTATGAAAGCGTGCGTGCTTAAAAACATGTTCGAAAGTTAGAAAAATGAGATTTATGGAAAGGTAACAGCTTAAATCGAAAAATGCGTTAACTACTTATCGAGAGTGTTCAATCACGAACATTTTATAGCAAATTCAAGTTCCTGTGTGCATTTTACTATCGTTTTTACAGCTTAAAAGATACACAATATTGATATTTAGAGGTGACTTTGTAAGCTTTTTCTATCGAACCAAAAGTGCTGAATCATGTTTTCAGCAAACTACTTATCTAGTTTATGTCCTGCATATTGCTGTAGTATTTTTTTTCTTCGATTTAATGCAGTGCGTCATGCTTATCTACGCATCATAAAATCGTAATTTAGGTGCTGTAGTCGCCTTAAATCCTCATCCTTACTAATATTATGTATAAACGCGAAAGTTTGTAAGTATGAATGTTTTTTCCTCTGTCACGGTCAAACGGCTGGACCAATTTCGATAAAATTTGGTATGGAGGTAGCTGACACCCTGGATTAATACAAGCTACATGATTTTCCCAAATTTCCACGGGAACGTAGTCCCGGGCGGAAAGCTAGTAATATATACTATAGCTACAGGGTGCTATTGTCATTGCTGTTGTTGCCGTGTAGTGCAGTGCTGTTTACTGTATAATTATAGTCTCATCCACGCCGCATGCAACAAGTGCCAGCTAATGCCATGCCACTTAATGATAACAAACCGACAGTACTTCTCAAACTATGCTGATAAATAGACAATTTTTATTTTGTTATGTTAACGAGTCAATACATTGTACGGTGAGAATGGACAAAGTAAAAATACTGAAAACTATAATAATATCGATAGATTGATGCCAGATCTAGCTAATCCGTCTTCTACTGTGATAATTTTCCACGTCAAAAACTTAAGAGTCACCGACTTCAATCCCAAAAAGACAATTTTTTCGAGAGTTTCCCTCAATTTCTTCAGGATTCCACCATCAGATCCTGGTTTCCTTACCATGGGACCACCCTTGGGATACTCCCTTTCCAACAAAAAAAGAATAATCAAAATCGGTTCATAAACGACGAAGTTATCCGCGGACATACATAAAAAAAATATACGGTCGAATTGTGAAACCTCCTCCTTTTTTAAAGTCGGTTAAAAAGCAATATACTTTTTTGTGACTGTTTACACAACGATACAAACAACAATGAATCTACGAAACTGACAAAGAACTCGAAGAATAGAAAGAAAAATATATGATTCTTTCCGTCCCCAACATGAACCTCCGATTTATTATTAGTTAGCGAAAACGTCCTATACAGTTTGGGAAACCGTTATCTTCGAGATTGAAAATGCAGGAAAACTACTCGTTGACCATACCAGCTTAATAACTTAGCTAGCAACTTCACAAAGAAAATGATAGTGGAAAGTAAATCATATGACAATGCAAGGATAATGTCTGCATATGTATTAATTATATTGTACTAACTTTCTGCCCGGGATTTAGTTCCCGTGGGAATTTGGGAAAATTATATAACCTATGTGTTATTCTCATGTTTAAGCTATATTACTATAAAGTTTCATTAAAATCAGTCTTGTAGTTTTTGCGTGAAGGAGTAACAAACATCAGTCCATCCCCACAAAGTTTCGCATTTATAGTGTAGCTCAGGCCAGCAGACCCACGGAATTTAAACAATGAATTTAGGTATTCTATGTATGCCAATACACAGTGCCTTCCTAGTGCCTATTGATGCCAAAAGAACCATATCTAGTGCCATCATAGTTTAAGAAATATAGGTGGTTGTTTGTGGGTCTGCTGGACGGATATCAGCCCAGCAGACCCACAAACAACGACCTATATTTCTTAAACTATGATGGCACTAGATATGGTTCTTTTGGCATCAATAGGCACTAGGAAGGCACTGTGTATTTGCATACATAGAATACCTAAATTCATTGTTTAAATTCCGTGGGTCTGCTGGCCTGAGCTACACCATTTATAAGCAGGATAGGATAGTCAATTTCTTCAATTAAGTATTAAAAAAACGCTTAAGTATATATTTCAAATTCTTGTCTACTACACTCGGCTTCAAAAAAATCGCACCTTTTAAGAAATCTATTTTAAACATCTTTCAATCGTATTTGTATTATAAAATATTGGTAATGTTCGGTATCATTTGAAAGGTAAGGAAACAGAGAATGCAAAAACAATAATTCATTCAATGTTTTTTATTGGAACTGAGAAAAATTTACAAAACAATAAAAATCCTTAAAAAACCCTAATGAAATCTGATTAATTTTTCAAAACAAAGTTGCTTAAAACTAACCTAAAACCTAGTGTTACCCCCCCTAGCCCTAATGACGTCTTCCATGCGCTCCCTCATGGATCGCACCAACTTTAGGACCTCTTCTTGAGGGATTCTGTCCCATTCCTCAATAACGGCGTCTTGGAGCTCCTGAAGAGTCGCGGGAGCGGGATCACGGGATCTAACCTTGCGTTTCAGCTGGTCCCAGAGGTGCTCTATCGGGTTCAGATCTGGACTTCTCGCTGGCCACTGCATGACAGGGATCCCAACCTCTTGAAGGTAGCCCTGCACAATTCCAGCAGTGTGCGCGCGAGCGTTATCGTGCATTAATGTGAACCCGTCGCCAATAAATCCAGCATAGGGGACCACATGTTCTTCCAGGATCTCTGTGATGTACCGGTGAGCAGTCATCGACCCTTGCCCGCGAGCACCGCCGGTCCGAGAGACGCAAGAAAGTTCAGTTTTGCCGTCGGCAGATATGCCGCTCCAGAACATGCAGGAACCGCCCCCGTATTCTACCGTCTCTTGGATGCAGGCTTGGGCAAAACGTTCCCATTGTCTTCTGTATACTCTTTTGCGTCTATCGTTGCAGAAAAGGCACACTCTCGTTTCGTCTGAGAAGAGAACAGCTCTCCATTGGTCCAGGGTCCAATTGACGTGGGCGCGAGCAAATTGCAGGCGTGCTCGCCGATGCGCTGCGGTTAATTTTGGACCCGTGGCAGGTCTTCTAACCACAATATTTCTCTCCTTTAGTCTTCTTCTAACTGTAGAGACACTCACGGCCCTTCTACGAACTGCTTGAAGCTGCTGTTGCAACTCAACAGCATTAGAGAACCGATTTCTCAAAGACTTCGATACGACGAATCGGTCATCTCTCGCAGAAGTGCAGCGATTTCTACCAGACCCACGCCTTCGGACAAAGCCACCGGTCTGCAGGAACCGCTGGTACACTCTTCGAACAGAAAAGCGACTCAAGTGCAATTGCCGAGCAACATCACACTGACGTAGTCCTGATTGCAGTAGTGCGATAACTTGGGCGGCTTCAGCAGCAGTAGTGTCCATCTTTAAGGACGTTTTTCTGATGAAAGATATTCTTCTGTGTCTTCTTCGACTGTTGGTAGCAAATTTATCCCCCAATAAGCTGTATCGACCCTTTTATACCCAAAAAACAAAACAATACAAACAAAATTTGAAGAGGAGAATCAGTTCCATTGTCATTCACAGTGACTTAAAGTGTCAAGCTTTTTCTTTAATCAAATGAAATGGATATTTTTTTAAAGAGTTTTTATAGGGCTCTCAAATGATACCAATATTGCTTCGAATAACTGCTTGTCTTAAGGATTAACAGTGCTTAAAGCCTATTTTTACGGACGTGCGATTTTTTTGAAGCCGAGTGTAGTTATTTTCATTTTTAACCTTATTAGTGAACATTCATTTTTAACCTTAGAATGAACATTAGAAAGACATGCGTTGGTGACATAGCACCAACACGTCATGTCGGTCAGTTATAAGTGACCGACGTGACATCAAAGCATGTTTTGTATTCTATTGGGTAGGTTATTACTAATTAGTTATCGAAAAATTAAGCATGTACACAGCACCAACTTTCCCTAAGAAACATAGGTCGATCGAAATACGAACAATTTTCTTCACCATACAACTTTTTTAGTCAGCTGATTTTGCCTTTATTTGGGAAGTCGAAATTTTTTTTAAATTTTATATAGGTTTCTTGGGGAAAGTTATATTAAGTTTAATGGGGAGAATCACGCTTAAAGTTTCGTTAACTAATTTAATTTTAAAGTCACCTCAAAGTCACGACTACAGCACCTTAAACTACTTTAAAAAAGCTCACAAGTCACCCTTTATTTGTGTTTCTTCAGGTCCATGAACTACCTCCAGAGAAGCTAAAGACGCGTGAAGTGGTGTACATCGACATCGCCAATGACCCCATTAATCCGGTAACACTTTATTATTATCTTATGAATATTAAATCTTTTTCTGGACTGGGAGTAAAAGAAAAATGTACCAGCTGCCAACCCTTCCCAGTCATACAGTAGCAGACGTGATGGATTTGTTGTATCGCTGGACTGGAAGTAAAAGAAAAATGTGCAAGCTGCCAACTTGTATTTGGCAGCTTGCACATTTTTATTTTACTCCCAGTCTCATTTTCATATTTGATACCCCTTTTTAATGTATTAGAGGATGTTTTTTTAAAACGCAGAAATAAAGGTTGAGGTCTTTGTGTTGAAGAGTACCTTTACCAAGTTTCAAGTCAATTGGACAATGTGATTTTTTTTCCATACAAAAATTTTGATAATAAATAACCAAATTGGAATTAACAAAAAAAATTAAAAAAACAAAATACCAATTCAAATTTTCCTGTTTCTGGAATTATGGCATTTTGGAAAATTTATTTTCAAGCTTCAGACGATCTAGCTTGAAATTGAATGAAACGATATAAAAAAAGAAATACGGGTCTGTTAAATTTTTATAAAAATTACTTACAAAAAATTGGGCTACTGATTAAAAAATCAGCTTGTATATTATATTAATCAGTCACTCAGCTCTGAAATCATTAGCATCAAGCTTAAAAGAAATGTTTAATCGGCAGCCGGATTACAAACCCGAGACTGACCCCACCAAGTTCAAGTCCACGAAGACAGGACGCGGCCCGCTCATCGGACCCAACTGGAAGAACGAGGTGAAACCCGTCATGACATGTTACAAGCTCGTCACCGCAGAGTTCAAGTGGTTCGGACTGCAAGTGAGTCACATTTGTACACGTAAATTAACTAGTGAAACCCGTCACGACATGTTACAAGCTCGTCACCGCAGAGTTCAAGTGGTTTGAACTGCAAGTGAGTCACATTTGTACACGTAACTTAACTAGAGATACCCGTCATGATATGCTACAAGCTCATCACCGCAGAGTTCAAGTTGTTTGAACTGCAAGAGAGTCGTCACATTTGTACACGTGACCTAACAGGTGAAATCAGTCATAACATGTGTTTACTGTATGCTGTAACGATAAGAAAGGTTTTTTAATGAAAATAAACCGGATGCATTGTACGTAGTTTAGTTTTAAGGACCAACGCATTATGTTCACTGTGGTATTAACAATTTATTTTCATTTTTATTTCAGAGTAAAGTAGAAAATGTCATCCAAAAATCAGAACGGCGGTTGTTCACCATATTCCATAGGTGAGTTATATAAAATTTTCACATAGAAAATCGTAAAATATTAAAACGTCACAAAATTCAAACATGGTCTCCTTTGTGGGTTGAAATAAAACTTATTATTATGTACAACAATGATAGAGGAGCCCTTTGTAACTATGCGAAGGAAGGACGAATAAACAAATTAAACTCATTCACGTTTAAAACATACTAGCATGCCGCTCGGGACTTCGTGAAAATTATGTAGCCTATGTTACTCAGGGATAATGTAGCATCCTAATGGTGAAAGAATTTTTGAAATCGGTCCTGTAGTTTTTAAGTTTATTCTTTACATACAAAAACAAAAATCTTTCCTCTTTATAATATTAGTGTAGATAGGTTTTAAGGGACAGCTTAGCAAAAACTGAAACCCTAAATTCAGACCGTCACGGGTCATGGGTTCTGACGGTTGATTGCAAATTAATTATATGGGGCGACTTAAAATTAGTTAGAGAAACTTTAGCAGGCTGTTCTCCTCATGAAGCTGAACAACTGTTCCCAAGGAACCTTTATGAAATTCTCAAAAAAAATTGTCAACTTCCAATACAAAGGCAAATATTAGGTTTTACTGGTAAATCTTTAAGATTTACCGTAGTTTGGACTTTTACAGTAACATCTATTAATATTTCCAGGCAAGTATTCTGTTCAATGGACGATTGGTACGGGATGACGATGGCGGATATCCGCGCTATTGAAGACCGCACTAAAGAGGAACTAGAGCGGCTGCGGCGCGAGGGGGAAGTCCGCGGCATGCGGGCCGAGAACGAGTAGGCAGGCACCGCCAACGGGGGTAGCAGGGGAACATCCATTATAGGTCTTTACCTACGAAATTGCCGATTTTTTCTCAATTTTGTTCATAATTTCTTTAATTGAACAGCTGTTACTAAAATGATTTTTATTTAAAATCTTGGCCATATAACGGAGATTTTGAGTAAAATTAATACATATTTACTTTGGATTTATTTACTGAAAACGAAGCTCAAATATAGCTTGTATTATCTGCTGCCCGTTCCATTGCTTATTTTACTGTACCTTTTGTAACAATTACAACTTTCGATAAACTAAGTACGATGAAAGTTAACTTAATGTAGTCCAAATCTTACAAAATTTTGTTAAATTTGTATTTCGTATTCCAGAGAAAAAAACAAAAACGTTAGTATGAAAAATTCAGTTTTCCTAAAATATTGTATGAAAAACGGTAATTTGATAGGTGAAGACCTATATACCCTATATAGCCCGTACGAGTTAACTTGAGACCTGGGCCGACGACGTCATAAAATATAGAAAGAGAGTCGAAACACGTATCCGTAACAAAGATGCTATATCTTTGTTTAACTACTTCGATTGCACACCGTACGTTGAAGGTGACGTCGGCCCAGGTCTCAAGTTAACTCGTACGAAATATATCTTCAAGATTTGATACACGTCGGTAACGGTCAAGTGAAGTTTTTTTACCGAAGTGAAATTCCGGTATTGGTGTCAAATGAAATTTCGGTATTGGTGTAAAGTGAAATTTCGGTATTGGTGTCAAGTGACGTGAAATTTCGGTTACGTCAAGTGATATTTTGTTACCGGTAAATAAAGTTACGATATCGGCGAATATAAAATGTCGGTATCGGTATTAAAAAGTAGAATTCCGGTACCGGTGATACCAAATATAGTTTCGGTCAAGTGAAATTTCTTTTTTGATAATATCGGTAACGTGTATATGTAACGCTATTTTATTTGGGAAATTAGTACCGGTGTAAGTGGATGCATGTTATAAATTCGTTTATTTTAGCAAAAAATAACATTGCACATTCGGTACATTCTTTCCATAAAATATGATAACGATAAAATGTGTTAAATTCACAAACAATGGCGTATAACAAATAACGGACCAGTGATACCGGTACCGATAACTAGGTTGAGCTATAAATACCGATACCGACATGTAGAGCAATCTTGAAGGTGTTTCAGCAGTACAAACTAGCTGTAGCGACATTAATCGCCCCAAATAGAGTTTACTGTAATCCCTGCTAACCCAAAGTGCCTGTTATTTAATAGCAGACTGCGTGACAGAACGGGCTAGACTCAAATCAGTTCCATAGATATCCAACCTTCCAAATTGTACGGTATTTATAGTCTGTCCGCGTTTGGAGTGCTCGTTTCTCACGCTCACAACGCCCCGGACTCGACGATAACTTAGCGACTGCTGGCAGTCTTCTCCGTTGTATTTCTATGGCACTTGTAGACTAGAATCCTTTAGGCGATTCACTCACGGTGACGCATGGTGGAGTCGTTTTAACACTCATAGCATAATTCAATCTAACTAAGTCGGCATCATGTGTGGATTGCTTCAACCAATATTTTATCCTAACTCAATTCCTAAATTAAGCAGTGACCTACTGAGTCCGGGGCATACCATTAGAGAAATAACATTGAGATGTGGTATAGAATACTATTTAAATACTAACTAAAATAAGTCGATGTAGTCAGTGGTTAACAGGTAATATTGTCGTTACCGTAATAATAAATTGTCATTCGAGACAAATTTTTTGGACAATTATTCATTAGCAACGAGAATTGATGATGTTAAGGCATTTTTAGGCCCATGTTCTTACGTGTCGCTGTTTGAATAACGTTCCGTTTTAGGTAAATCCTGTCTAGAACAGGTTATTTGGCTGTTGTGTATTATAATAACTTTACACTGTAAGTACTCTGCGCAATAGTACCAGTTAGACAGCACGAATGTTTAATGGAAATATATATCGGTGCAATATGTTTCTAAACAATAATCCGAGATGTCAAATGGTAGTTTGGTTAATTAATAAAATTGGGGTGTTGCAAGGTGAATGTGCATTATTAACTAGTGGTTGTGGGATCGGGCGGTGGGCGGCGAAGGGCCTTCTTCTTGACGTCTTGTTTGTATTTCTACGGGTTCAAATTGCAACACCCCCGGTTGTAGTGATCGCTTGTATATTTTATTGTAAGTTTCGTTATTTAACAAATCAGTATTTTTAATATTTGTGTGACATTCCAGATTCTATATATTGATGAACATTTTGTTTTTATTTGCGACTTGGTATTTATTGTTAGCTCTCTGTTGTCCCACTGCGTCGCGCTCGCGTCCTGTCTGTCACCTCTGAGTGTCAGATCAGTACAATGTATATTTTATATTTTTGTTATTGCACATTCGCTGTAGTCCACTGCGTTCCTCTTAGAACTACTAAATTTTAGGAGTTTGTGGCAGTTTATTTATTTTATTTTTTTAATTTCGCCTGTTCAAAGCTCCCGTGGATACCACGACTTTGTTATATTGTAGTTTTATTTTTCTGTAAAAAATTACTAGTTTTCATCTATGTGGGCTTTGAACAGATTAAATTTTTTGCTTCTTAAATGCACTTTTAAATAAGTTTTTTTTACTTATGTTGTAATAAGTTTTACATCAAATACAGCGTGATATATATATTTGAGAGTAGTCTTTTATTAGTAGAAATTAGTGAAATTGTTAGCAACCTGCTTTTAGCATCGCATAGAGCCTATGTGTTTCATGTTGAAATCTCGAACAAGTTCTTGAATGGTACTTAATTTTTACATTTTATTGAATGAAATCTTTTAAATTAATCTTTGTGAATATGAATCGAAAATTAATCTTCCGTGTGGTCACCCATGACAATATAATAGTAGGTTTAACTCTTGGACCAAATTCTGGTCGATTTTTCAATAGTAGTCATTTGGTTTATAGCTCCTATAAATACACCAAATATTCAAGTCAAACTAGGTACTACGAAGTTAATAAAGCTTTTTGCTTTTAAATTGTTAAAGCTTATTTGTTGCAGTTACCAAATAAAACTAAGTACACACTCGATGGATTCTTTTTATTTTTCGAGACTGCCTTTAATTGGAATACTGTTTGAAATGTCCTTCTATGTATTTGTAATAAGTCAATGCATGTGTCTAATGTTGATGTAATATTGCATGTTTAATAAATTAAATTCCGTTTAGCTTGTGGGAGTTGGTCCACGTTACTATGTCAGTATTTTACCTCTAGATGTTTGTCCATCACGTCGACGTCAACTAATGCCGGTCCATGGCATACTTAGATTGCTAAAATTGTCAATTTTAAAACGTTTAGCTAAATAAACTTTTAAAGAGTTCTCGCATTGAAATGTAAGTAAATAATGTAATAAATAACATTTGTTGTAAAATGTACTATGAGTATTTTGAGGCCAACAGAATAAAATAATTTGACCTGTTCTGAATTGTTTGCATTGTAGTTAGATTTCAGATTTTACAGTTATCCGAATTTTATGTACACGCACAAAAGGAGCGCTACAGACTAACTGTGGAGAAAGAAACCCATATCTTAGCGATTTTGCGTCATTTCATCTATTAAAATAATCAATTATATTACTGCGAGTAAAAAATCAAATAATTAACAATCTCCTTTATTTATTTCAGTAGTGAATAAAATTAAATGCTTCATTTCCTATTTAATCAACAGCATAACAAATAAAAAATAAAAACAAATTATTAAAAATAAAAGTCAAAAATCGGCTTTAGCCTTATTTGAAGCTTAAAAAATAAGCGCAAGAACTGATATCACAGAATTACATGGCAAACATACTCCAGTCACAAACAATATTAAAATAACACATTCGTTAGTATTCGTACAAACACCTTTGACATTGTATCAACATCTTAATTTTCACAAACATTTATAGTTCAACAGTCACGTGTATATAACTATATACACATATTAATATTATATATAAGAAATTGCTATCTTAAAAAGACTTAAGAATTCGGCAATTTACTTTTATTAAATTATTTTTTTCTCAGAGCCTAGAGAAAGTCGAATAAGCCTCATTGGTCAATCTCAGTGCACTATTGACTGTATAAATTGGAACAATTTAGCAGATTGCAACATACCTAAACTAAGACTAAAAATATACACCTAGCCGGCGATTGTATACCATAACCATAACATACTATATTTCCAAACCAAACATTTTCTATTTGTTATAGTCTTGTATGAAAAACTAATTCCGATTGTAATATTGCTGTCGGGTAAAATTATAAAAGTTTAAAACAAGTTTACTGTTGCCAATTTGAAACAGTCGAATCAGGTTTTGTAGTTTTTAAATGAACTGTAAGTAGGTACCTATTTCAACTTCACAATTACTGCAATAAATCTGAAAAACATTTTGATGTACTCAAATGATACTTACTTTTTCATATGGAATGACTACGCACAATTTGTATTAATTTATATTTCTCATATTTAAAAAATATTATCTTCAAGAAAGCTATTTTGTACTCTCGAGTTACAAACAACAGATTAGGTAAATATATAAATCATTCAAACAAGAAAGCTTGAAATATAGGGGGGTGACTTTCAATTAGAGAAACTAGGGGATGATATCAACATGAAGCTGAACAACTTCCCCTAGAGGAACTTATACATTTGAAATTCTCAAATATAATGTTCGACTCCCCAAACAAGTTCTATGGAAAGACGATTTTTTTCTTCAAATTTCGACCTATATTCCTCCATTGGGGAGAGTTGTTGAGTTTTGTGGACCTTAAGTTTCAGTAACTAATTAAAAGCCGCCCAATAAAGTCCTTTTATAAATTTTAAAATAAAATGCGTAACAAGAAATTAGAAATCATTTTTAAGTTCTTACTGTGCTTCTAAATCTGCTCTGACGGCACTTGGAACAAGGTTAAGCAAGTATATTACTATTCTGAATTCATTTGAAGCCTTGATACACGTGAATCTATTCAGGTATGTTAGCGCTACAATTATAGGAGAATTTAAAAAAAAAGATTTAGAACCACCTCTTCTTGAAGCGCTAACATAGCTGTAGGTAGGTGAACACCTACCGTCCATGAAACATAATTATAACTGGCGCTTGAATATCCACTTATAGGCTTTATTCACAGAGACACTCGTAGCCCAGTGGCGCTCGCTGATTTGAACCGATCAGTGTGGTTAAGCAACATATACAAGGGCAGGGAACTGGCAATTTACCACGAGGGTTTCCGTGCTTCGGAGAGCACGTTAAGCAGTCGATACTGGCTATTGTCGATGACTAGTCGTTAAACCAAGTCAGATGCCATTTGGCGGTTTGAAAATTCTGACACAAGGATTAGTCAAGTTCGCCACACTGATCTACACGATAAGAAGAAGATTCACAGAGGATAGGTAATTGAATCCTGTGCCAGTTAAATACTTAATCAGTCATCAACCTCAAGTTCTAGTTCGATATCCGCGAGACTGATCCGCCTCAGCGTGTTAATGACCATGTACCGCGAGAAGACTACGTAAAGGTGGCGGAACCAAACCATCTGCGACTTGTGCCGCTTCATCGCTCGCACCACCCGACGGCTTTCCGTCCAACGGAGGAAGTACCTGCGACATAAGTTTTAAAAAACCATGATTTTTTATCTATCAAAGAGGCCCAGCACCCGTATTCTACAATTTAGAATCTACATCATTCGACTCGAATCCGATATTCGACAAGACTAACCGCCACTGTCATCTAGATACCGCAAAAAAGGGATGCACTGAGTGTTTCCGTTGTTCCGTGCGGTGTAGAATACGGGTGCTGTATTCGGAAAACAGGGGGACAATCATATTCGATCAGGGATCGCTGCTCGGAAAAATAGATCGCTATAACTGCATCAAATAACGGATTAAAATAACTATAGAATTAAATTGTATCACCTCCAATATTAATCGCTGAAAGAACCATCAACTTTCGAACAAGCTGGCAACTTTTTTTGTCGGGGATTAAATACGATCTATTTTGATGGATAAAAAATAATGAACGTGATGATGGACCTCAATCGTTTCATTCGATTAGATTATATTATCAACCGACTTCAAAAAAGGAGGAGGTTCTCAATTCGACTGTATGTTTTTTTTTATACTGACACGTCACACATCGCAAGAAAGAGATCCCCAGGCAGGGAGGGGCAGGCCCGATGGTCTTATTACTGGAATGTCTAATCGTTCCGACAAGTTTAGGAAGGGACCTTTCCGAACAGTGGAACCTGACGTCCGTCCTCACACAGGGCCGTAAGTGGATATAGTGGGGCATTTTATGTAAAACTTCGTTTTTTATAATTACCTTTTAGAAGACAGTACGAAGCTTAGTGGAAGATCGAAGAAACCCAAATATTTCCTCATTATACTTACAGAATCTAAAGTGTATACTGTACACCCTGAAAACAACAAAAAAGTTTTTTGTAGGCGTATCAAAGAAATATAAGTTTTAAAAACGAGGGAAATTCCGCCGAGTCTTTACGTCACCCATACCTTAAGTTTTCAATCAGTACGCACTGAAATGAGTACCCGTGATGAGATGAGATTACTTATACGCGTCACGTCACTACGACTAGTCTACTAATTTAAGATCACAGAAATAGAGCCATGGAAAGAGCTATGCTTGATGTTTCTTTGAGGGATGAGATTTGAAACAAAATGATCCTCGTTACTAACATAGTTCGGTGAATTAGAAAGCTAAAGTGGCAGTGGGCTGGTCATGTCTGTCGTAGAACCGATGGCCGTAGGGGTGAAGACGCGGTCGACAAACGTAGCGTAGGGCACTCTGTAACTAGGTGGGGTGAAGATATTCGTAAGGTAGCGCGCAGTGGTTTGAGAAGGAGAGCTGAAGACCGAGCTGAATGGCGTGCCATAAGACAAGCCTATGTCGAGCAGTATCTATCTTACAGTGTTTTATACTTTTCTCTTTCACCCTTTTATAAATTAAAATAGTTTAGAGATTCTTAAATATAAAAATGTCACCAAAATTCTCATATTTCGGTACTGGAATATTTCAATAAACGAAAAAAAAAATTTAAAGGAGTCGTATGGCAGCACAGCAGGGTGTAAGTATATGTTGACCGTGACATCGCCCTTATCTCGTTCGTAAGGGTCAGCTCAGACCGCGACGCGACGTTGCGGATAGAGCCATTCAAAATTGAACTTTATTTATTACAAGTGAGAATTTAGAACACGTCGCACCACGCAGCGCCGCGCCTCGCCGCTCGCCGCGGCGTTCTCACAATGAATTTTTTATCTTTTCATGTAATGAATAAAATTCAATTTTGAGTGGCTCTATTCGCAATGTCGCGTCGCGGTGTGAGCTGACCCTAATAGCTTTCGTAGTGAAAATGGGTAACTACACGTGCTGCTGTCTGTACCATCGATTCGTATGGAATTAGAACATCAGTTTGGATTGGGAGTAAATCCAATTTTGCCGATGTTGAGTACGCGCGCGCCTGTAGTATTTTTTTGGTACCGAAATTATACCAATAGGTACTTAAATTACGGTATCGTCATTATTTTGGGTATAGGCCTACACCTTTCTCTATCTTCAACCAGGTGCATCCAGTGTTCTCCTGTATTCCGCCCAGCCTTTATGTGATCTACTTGTTTCTTTTGCCTCTGGGTCAGTCTATTGAGTGGTTTGTTTAGTCATCTCTTGTCGGTATATCTCAACAGTGCCCAATTAAGTGTTTTTTCCTCTATACAAAGTTCAAAGTCTCAAGTATGAAGTTTCTGAATGAAGAGGTACTCTTGGGTATCATTGCCTAATGATTTGATTAATATTACATGAAAAATAGGTATTTTTGGCAAATGATTTTTTGCAGTGTAGTCTTTTTTTTATAACGAATGGGTTTGCTCTTGACCACAATCTAGCCCAGGGGCGAAGATGTGGTCGAGGATGTAGCAAGCTCACCCAGAAGATGCCTATTCACTCGAAGAGATTCGGGTTATATGAGCCCGGAAATACATGTGTCTATGTGTATGGTCTATGTGTCATTTTCTTACTAATTCTTGCAGACTTAATCAACTATGCATAAAAGTGTGATGTGTCAATTTTGATAGTACTTACTTTTAGGTACAAGCTTCTCAACAAACATGTAGGCAACTGCATAGAAGACAGCAGAATGGTTGGGATGTGAGGAGACACCTTCTCTGTCAAATGTGACTAAAGTATCTATGTCTAGAGCTTCCAGCCTCTGCTGTATCAACTTAGCTATCACAGGTACTGGCCACTGGGCTTTAGGGTCATCCCGCATCCTCGTGTCTGTAACTAGACATAAGTTCTGTTCTGGAACTCCGAGCTCTTGACATGCATGCCATAATTCTTTCCGTCTAATGTCTCCTTTGCCCTCAAAATTACCTGTAAATAATATGTAAGCCTTTTTAGTGTGAAATAGTGTAAGATGATATCACAACATTTAACATTTAGTTTATGAAGTGTACACTCAAAGAGCACGTCAAGCTTGACACGTTGGACTTTGGACCGGCCCTGCATTGTATGGCGCGCAGTAAAAATCAGAGCTCGGCTTAAACTGGTAGTGTAAAGCGTGACCAGCTCTTGACTGTACATTTTTTAAGGATTGAAAAACAAAAAATATACTTATGCTATAGTTGGCAAACTCACCGTTAGATAGGCAAAGTAAGTGTACGTCTGCACCCTGTTCACATAATCTGAAGATAGTGGGCCCGAAGAACATACATTCGTCATCCGGGTGCGCCACGACTAGCAAAACTCTCTTCGTTCGTAGAGCCCCCCGAGTACGAGTCGGTAGCCGTCTCGCATACCTCCGGTACACCACACAACACACTACTAGGTACCCCAGTAGCCATACACTAATATACAAAGCAAAATTCCGAAAATATAACAAAGTTTCTGCCAAAATTTTTAAGTAAAATCCGTAGAAAAATTCTAGGTCATACTGTCCTTCAACCTCTGACATTTCTGACTGGAAAGTAGAAAGCTATCAATTGAAAATAATGCTAAGGACTTATCCAAATCTGTATAACAGGTTTATATTAAATCATACTTTGTAAAACGATGATTATATTTAAATTAATAAAAATTTTGGCTGATAAACAGCGACAAACTCAATCCATGCATTTTGACAACTTTTTTTTTAATTTGTTTACGATTTACGGCTTTGGGTTCTTGAAAAGTGTCACCAACTTATTTTTTTTTAAAACGAATGGGTTTGCTCTACATCTGTGGTTTGCTCTTGACCACAATGAACAGAATGAGCGATGTCGCCATGATCGAAAAAGGGTTGCCACCTAATACAAAAATAAACTTCAGCTTATTTTAATGATCTCTAATACATGACAAAATATTAAAACCATGACTTTTTTACTTTTCGGTGCTTTGCTCGCTATCACAGTTATAAGATATATAAATACAAAAATTGATGATAAAGACATCGGATCTGAATGAACGGTAAGGATCTTTTGGCTAATCGGCTTCGAAAGCATTAAAATATACATGTAATTTTTAATCGTTTATTTTATTAATACTTAATTATTAAATCAAAATAGCTTTATTTAACATTAATCTTGAAAGGAGACCCGGATTACTGAAAACCTTTCACGCAGTAATTATGATCTAAAGAAGCTGAAGCTTTTGCACTAATACCATATGTGTGGTCTAAAGGATATACTTACTCCACTTATTTATTCAAAATCTAAGTCACTGTCTCTATCGGTGTCAGAGTCACTGTTTAAATTGACTATAAAGGGCTCATCTAAATATCCGTCTTTTTTTCTATATTCCTCTTCAATTTTATGCACGTGTGCACAATATTTTTGCCATTCTGAGGCGTCAATAGAATAGAACTGAATGCTTCAGTTATTAGTTTGACATATTTTCATTTTTGTGCTCTATGTTCACATCTGCTACTTTCCTTTTCATGGAACTCCATACCATCTCAATTGGATTGAGGTCACAAAGATACGCTGGTAGTCGTAAGCATTTATGGCCATGTTGCGCTAATAAATTATCAACCTTATACACAGGGTCAGGTTTGTTTCGTTTAACAATTCCAATAACTGTGGTATGGTCAATTCCGATGAGAAATTGAGGCTATTATCAGTCAACCACTTTTGAATTTCAGGTTTCTTTGTGTTTGTAGTTGTTGTTTTATTCACTCGAATGCTATGATAGGGAGCATCGTCCATTATTATCAGGGATGGTTTTTCAAGATTGGGTAGTAATTTTTCAGTTAACCATTTTTTGAAGTTTGTGTTGTTCATTTCATCGTGGTAGTCCCCACTCTTTGTATTTGATTGAAATACAAGATTTGCGTTTTTTACAAACCCCCTTTCCCCACCTGCATGAACAATAATAAAACTGTTGAAGAGATTTTATGTGACCACAGATCAAGCATCTATGCTAGAGTTTGAAGTGCCATACTCCTGTCACATATAAACAAGCTTGTCAGATTCATGGTCAGATTTTAAAATCCAACATTTATGTGTAATATTTGTGATCATTTATTTAAATCCAAATATACTGCGTATTCTGTTAGTCATCTCCTTTTTAGTTTTATTTACAATAGGTTATGGGCCCAGCCCGTAGCCTGTTTGTACTAAATTTGTAGGGAGTTGTGCTGTTTGATTCCAAAAACCAAAGATGTCAAAAGTCGATAGCGTTTCGATCGAGAAATTAAAAGGTCAGGATAATTATGATACATGGGCGTTTGCTGTGCTAATGTATCTTATTGACCAAGATTTACATGAGACGCTGGGATAAAGTTTTGTCGCGGACACACCCAAAAAAAAAGAGAGTTGATGCAAAGGCTAGAGCAAAAATTTGTCTGTTGATTGAAAAACATTTGTATGGTACCCTATGGTTTCTGAGTGTGTTGCTGCTAGAGCTACATGGGAAACTTTAAAAAATGCTTATGCAGACTCAGGTCTTACTCGTCGCCTTACCCTATTGAGAAAACTCTTTAGTTGTAGACTGGAGAACTATTCCACAGTAGAAGCGTACATCAACGAAATCAGAGCTACAGTCATTGCAGTCTATCAAGGCTGGTCTCGAAGATGAATTTGTTGGAATAATCATGCTGGCTGGATTGACGGAGGCATACAACCCGTTAGTAATGACGTTAGAACATTCTAATACGAAGATTACGAGCGCGTTTGTAATTTCTGCTCTGTTGCAGGAAAGCCAAAGAATACAAGCTAGTACATCGATGTCATCAGCGCCAATGACGACAGATGAGGATTTCGTGTTAATATCGACTAAATGAAAAGCTATTAAGAATGTTATCTGCCATTTTTGCCAGAAAAGAGGGCATTTGAAGTCTTAGTGTAGACAGTTTAAGGCCAAGATGGATAAAGACAAAGATAAAGCGAAAATTGTGACTACCAATGATAATGAGGAAAATACACTTCTTTATTCAGCTGCTGGTTATCATGTAAGTGCAAACAAATCATGGGTTATCGATTCAGGTGCTACGTCTCACATGACAAAGGAGGAATTAATCATGAATCCTGTTGACTGCTGCCCTAAAATTGTAATTTGTGCAAACAATGATAAAATAATTTCAGAAATACAAGGTACGGTTGAAGTCAGTCTAGGTCATGGTGTGAGTACCAGGCTGGTAGAGGTAATGCATGTTCCTCGGTTAGTTACAAATCTAATGTCAGTTAGTAAACTTACAAATAGCGGTAAAGTTGTAGTTTTTGATGATAAGAATTGTAAAGTTTTAACAAAAAGGTTTCTGTAGTAGGAAGTCCACTGTTTACAGCACCACTGATTAATGGGGTTTATGTTTTAGAGTCTATTGGTAAAAAAGCATCGGCGAGCTCAGCGACTGGTTTCCTTGGAGAGAGTGATAGTCGTGGTGACTATGAAACTTGGCATCGGAGGTTAGGTCATTTATCCCAATCCCAAATGCAAAAGTTAAAAGGAATGGTCAAAGGTCTTTCTTATACGGCGAGGAATGATGCGTCATCCCCTTGCGGACCTTGTCCTCAAGGTAAACTGTGCGTGCAGAAGTTTCCAAGAAGGAAGAAAAATAAGAGAGCTAAAGAGATTTTGGACTTGGTCCATAGTGATCTTGCAGGTCCTATCGAAGTAGAGACCTGGGGAGGCGCAAGATATCTGCTCATTTTTGTGGACGACTACAGTCGGAACTGTCGGAAGGTGTTTGGATACCTACTAAAATCAAAGACAGAGGTTTTAGAACAATTTAAAGAATTTAAAGCGTTTGCCGAAAACCAAACTGGTAGAAAAATAAAACGGTTTAGGAGCGACAATGGTACCGAGTATACCAACAATGAATTTCAGAAATTTTTGTCGGAACATGGAATTCTACATCAACGGAGCGTCCCACACACACCGCAACAAAATGGGGTTGCTGAGAGAACCATCAGGACTGTCACCGAGAAAGCGCGCTGTATGCTGCATGAAAGTAACCTGAACAAGAAATTCTGGGGTGAAGCAGTTGCTACAGCGATTTACCTTAAAAATCGTTCTCCAACGATGGCTCTATCGGACAAAATTCCTGAACAAGTTTGGTCTGGTGAAGAAGTTGACCTCTCGCATCTAAAAGTATTCGGTTCCAAGGCCCACATTCTAATCAAGGATGGGTCAAGGGAGAAGTTTGACTCCAAGACTCGGGAAGTAGTATTCGTAGGCTTCAAAGAAAATGTAAAGGGATATAAGTTTGTCGACCTGTCAAGGCCTCGATTTTGTCCTGTTGCTCGTGATGCGGTTTTCGATGAGAAACTGCCATCGAAATCCAGTGTGGATGTCAAGGTGCCTGCAGTCTCACCCCAAACAAATGAGAAACGCTGGTTTGATATAGTAGCTGTACCTTTAGCTACGGGGACTGAGGACAACACTGTAAATGAAAATTTAACTACAAGTGAAACTGAGCCAAAGAGTTCTGGAATGGCTGTAGTCCCTATGGAGCTGGAAGGTCCAAGTCAGAGCAATGTCCCAGAAGGGCTAGGGGATATCCAAGGTGACACTGCTGAAAGAACAGATGAGGTGTTTTATGATAGTTCAGATCAGGAAGTTATTGTTCAAGACAATGATGAAGCTGTGATTGAAATTCCAGAAAAAAGATACCCCCTGAGAAACAGAGTTCCTAAGAGATACGACGATATGAAATATTACTTTCACGTTTCTGACGGTCAAGATCCGGTTTCAGTTAAAGATGCTATGGAGCGAACGGATACTGGGGACTGGATGAAAGCTATACGTGAAGAGTATAACTCTCTGATAGAGAACAAAACCTGGACATTAGTACCTCGACCAAGAGATGTAAATATTGTAAAGTGTAAATGGCTTTTTAAGTTGAAAAGAAATACTGATGGTGTTGTTCAGAGATACAAAGCCCGACTCGTGGCCTAAGGGTATTCACAACGATGGGGAGAAGATTTCACTGAAACTTTTGCGCCTGTAGTGAAACTATCTTCAATTCGTGGGATTAACCGCAGAGCTGGATATGGAAATTGAGCACATTGATGTTACGACGGCCTTCCTGCATGGCGATTTAGAAGAAATTATCTATATGGAACAACCGGAAGCGTTCATCAAGAAAGCCCAAGAAGGCTTAGTGTGCAAGCTTAAGAAGGGCTTATATGGCTTACGCCAGGCTGCCAGGTGCTGGAATCTGAAGGTGCATGAACACATTATCAAGATGGGTTTCAAACGATCTGATTATGATCATTGTGTGTATTATAAGGGCTCAAATAAAAATTTGCTAGCTATAGCACTTTATGTGGACGATTTTTACATTTTTGGAAAAAATAAAAAGAAAATTGAAGCAGTAAAAAGGCATATTGCCGCAGGTTTCAAAATGAACGATTTGGGTGAAGCCAGGGATTGTCTAGGAATGAGAGTAACTCGTGATCGCAAAAATGGAGAAATCTCGTTAGATCAAAATACTTTCATAAAGAAAGTTTTAGTTGACTTTGCCAACACTTATTAGCGGTATGTGAAGAATGTATATTCGTCTCATTTATGTATAAAATTGGCCGAAAGTTAGCTGATAAAGAGTTTTGTTTTAATTCTTGTAAATATTCGTATTTAGCTATCCACGCTGCAATGTCATTACGCTCGGTTAAAACCTTGCGGTTGCTTTGTGTTTTTCGGTAACTGAAGCCAATTTTTCGCAACAATTTACGAAGTGTTTCCCTGCCACCTTTGAAATTAATTTCGTCTTTCGGTACCGTAAGCAATTTATTGATAGTAGGCAATTCCTTTTTAATCGAATAAAATTCATGCACTTTTCGCCTAATTACTCCTTGATCAAAACTATCGATATCTATTTTGCCACATGTCCTTCGTCTTGATTTTCCTGGTGTGGTTATTTTGGTACCAGTTTTTCCAGCAGATTCGCCTCCTTGTTGAGAGACCAACATCTAAAACAGAAGTAAAGTCCTAATTAAACTAATAAAACTTAAGAAAGTCGTCTTGTAATTAAAAGCGTCACTGTTTAGATTTCACGAATCATATGTAATAAAATAATATTTTTGACATAATAAGAAATTTACCCCGAAATATTATAGAGTTCCTTCGAGAACGCGATAAACAAATTTCACATACCTACATGACCCGCGGGCAACATCTAGTCATTTATTATTCAAATTAAAATAAAATTGTGACACTTTCACTGAATAATCTGTTAACACACTGACCTGTAGCGGTAACAATGCGTTTGTATTGTATACGTAAATAAATGGGACTATTGGGGCTTCTTGCTCCTTTCTGTATCAAAGAATGATTTCATTTTGTCAATAATTTCTTGTACACCACTTTTAATAGCTTTCGGCATGATTTTCACACAAAATACTCAGAAATATTTAGAAAAACAAGAACTCGATTGAACAGCACAGACTACATCGACTGATAGTAGTTCCGCTTTTGGCCGTTCTACAGATAAGTTGGTGGCACTGTAAGGGTAATTTTACAAAAAAAAGTATAATTTTCTATCTTTCGGTTTTAAACATCTTTTATGGTTCTCATTTGAATCGTTAAGTTTCAGATTTTGGATGTACATACATACGTACCGTAAATGTATTTATTGAGAACAAAAGAAGAAGACCGGCTGTATGGACATAGATCCTGTTGCCTCTCTCATTAAGGAAAAATTAAACAAAAAAGAACCAATCCATCACATTATTCAGTTCATTCAATTTCCACAGACTAGGTAGATGATACTTCAATCAATTACAAAGTCTGGTATCCAGGCCATAACTGTAGTCTTTAAAATTTTAACAAAATTTTCATATATTTCAAATTGTTTACAATTTACTGCGTCAAGTTCCGTTCAATTTGTCACTTTCAATGCGTCCTAAACAGAAATGCTGTAATTTATGTGTAGCTCAGGCCAGCAGACCCACGGAATTTAAACAATGAATTTAGGTATTCTATGTATGCCAATATACAGTGCCTTCCTAGTGCCTATTGATGCCAAAAGAACCATATCTAGTGCCATCATAGTTTAAGAAATATATATAGGTCGTTGTTTGTGGGTCTGCTGGACGGATATCAGCCCAGCAGACCCACCTCTCGTACACGGAAACGGCTAAAGTTAGAGACATGGTTCTAGTTCTAAGCTTTAATGCTTTACTTGGTGCCATCGAGAAAAAAGTTTCAAACCTAGTGCTTCAAGCGTTTCGGAGCTATAAAACGATCTTGGTGTGCCTGCCGGGCGGAGGTTCAACGCAGTAGACCCACCTCTCGTACACGGAAACGGCTAAAGTTAGAGACATGGTTCTAGTTCTAAGCTTTAATGCTTTACTTGGTGCCATCCAGAAAAAAAGTTTCAAACCTAGTGCTTCAAGCGTTTCGGAGCTATAAAACGATCTTGGTGTGCCTGCTGGGCGGAGGTTCAACGCAGCAGACCCAACACGATAGCTCCATAACTAGAAGGTAATTGGTATGAAATCTCATATCAACGTTTAGTGTGTAATTAGTGCCTTAGCTTAACATAAAAATATATGTTTAATTTGACTTCCAAACATAACAAATAGCCTCTGAAAGTTCTCCATACATTTTAACAACCGAGGTACAGTCACGCTCAAAACTCAATTTATTAGGTTACATATGCCAACATATTTTTTGAATGGGGTAATAAACTGCCAATTTCTCACTTCAGATGTCGCCTCTGTTGACTGATCCTAAAATTTTACGTGTAGCTGTCATTCTCTATATTAGTTTCGTAAAAAAACAATTTAATTATAGTAAATTAATGAATTTTGACAATTTGCACAGCTATTAACTGCAAAAATACGGTGTACATGTATTCCCCAAAGATCCAAAAAAAAAAAGTTTTAAAAAAGTAGCTTTTCTTTTACTCAACTCTTCTTTCAATTGAAGTACACATCTTTGTAATTTGACTTTAATTTGAGTAATTATTTCCGTAAAAAAAATAAAAAACACTTGCTCGCAATCTAAATAAAATGACAGCGCCGCAGCTTGACACGGAACAGTCAACAATGCTGCCACCTCTAAAGAGCCTTTATACCCCATTCGTAATCGTTCATGTATCCTAATAGTAATTAACTACATACCTATTATATAGATATACCAACTTATTTTGTAAAAAGGTAAAAGGCGACTAGGCAATAATTAAAAAAATAAATAGGCTACGCATCTGCATGTTGCTTTCCCAAACCAATAGATGGCGCTACTGTTTTAGGATGCGTTGTCTCACAATAAGATTTTTAATGCATTTAAGACTATGCGCGGCCTATGCGCTAATAAAGGGTAGATGACTTTCAGCACTTGACTATGGTTTAGGTAAATCGTCAGATGGCTTAACAGCGCGAGCTTCCGGGTTCGAATCCCGATCCGACCGAATAATAAGAAAACACTATAGTTTAGGATTTTAAAGATTTTTTCAAAAAAATTATACATTTTAACACGGGTTCTCATCACTTTTTATATGCTTAGTTGAGGTGATATATGTACACAAATCGTGGTAAGAACCAGCGTTAAAATATATAAAAATTGTAAATTTAAACCTGTTTTGAAACTTTCTTTTCTATTTATGATGTGATAATTATCAGTTGAAATTAAAATCTGTATGTTTAGTGAACATTAGTTATGAGACATTAATTAGTGAGTAATTAAATACGGTTTGAAAGGTTATCATTTATTTATAACAATCAACGTCGGTAGTATAAAATATCAAAATACATAAAATCATAAAATAACTTTTTATTGTGTCATTCTCGTCGATATCATTTTACTTGTGGCCTTTAGCGTTCCTTCAGATGTACGGGAACTTTTATATTTGAATTTAAAAAGCCACTTTAAGTTGATATGCTTACTTGCTTTTCTTTTTATGTTAAAAAAAAACCACAAAGAGAACTTAGCTAGCGATGAGTAAGACCCATTTAGTAAAAAATACCATTGGTAGCATAAATTGTTATCACAAGTTGTAGGATTACATAATTCTAAAAAAATTATCTAAGGCCCGTGTTCACCAAAAATATAACTAACGGTTAAACGGCGGTTAGAAGCTAATCAGACAAAATGTCAAAAAACAAAATGGTAAAATGACAAAATTGTAATCCCAATTCGAAACGCCGTCGCGTCGTCGGCGCAGCGGCACAGTGCGGTGGCGCGGTGACAGTGCGGGGCAATGCGCCATCTATGATTTTCTGATAGAAGTTTTTCGTACCTACATTTTGAAATTCACACGCATTCTTGTCGAAAAACTCTACTTAGATTATTTGAATTCTTCGTTATAATTTTTTTTTTCGTATAATCTATTCGTTTAGCAATAAAAAACTAAAAATAAATCAAGAGTAAAAATGTTTTTTTGATTAAAATGCTTTTCTTTAAATGCTCTAAAATACAGTCTCTAAGGACAAAAATAAACATAAAATAAACCAAACTCATAATTACATAATTTATATGCTATTAACTTACCCATTAAAAAACATTTTTCAACTCTTAAATTTTTTTGTCTCAATCTTATACACAGTCACATAGTACCGAGATATATTTGTATTCTGAATATAAGTTAAGACGATAATGCACACCTAATAAAACCTGAAGATATATTTTTATCATATATCAAAATTAAACTACGTAATTTTTGATTTAGGTACTTAGCGCTTAAACTGTGCTAATAACTAATAAACCCCGCACGCAGGCAAGGGGGAAGACTTAGTAAGTACATAAAAGGTCACTTGGTGGACAAAAATCACCTTTACGACCTTGAAAATAAAATACAAGCTTGTAAAAAAGACATTTAATCCATATTGTATCAACAATTACGTAAAAACTATTGATTATGTACGCGACTGTATTCATTTTGAAGTGTATGCAGAACTTTCAGAGGCTATTTGTAATGTTTGGAAGTCAAATTAAACATATATTTTTATGTTAAGCTAAGGCACTAATTACACACTAAACGTTGATATGAGATTTCATACCAATTACCTTCTAGTTATGGAGCTATCGTGTTGGGTCTGCTGCGTTGAATTTCCGCCCAGCAGGCACACCAAGATCATTTTATAGCTCCG
>OX465263.1:7762006-7924759 GCA_949987775.1 Aproaerema taeniolella | reverse complement strand
AAACACTTGCTCGCAATCTAAATAAAATGACAGCGCCGCAGCTTGACACGGAACAGTCAACAATGCTGCCACCTCTATAGAGCTTTTAGTTTAAAACCCCATTCGTAATCGTTCATGTATCCTAATAGTAATTAACTACATACCTGTTATATAGATATACCAGCTTATTTTGTAAAAAGGTAAAAGGCGACTAGGCAATAAATTTAAAAAAAAAATAGGCTACGCATCTGCATGTTGCTTTCCCAAACCAATAGATGGCGCTACTGTTTTATGATGCGTTGTCTCACAATAAGATTGTTAATGCATGCGCGGCCTATGCGCTAATAAAGGGTAGATGACTTTCAGCACTTGACTATGGTTTAGGTAAATCGTCAGATGGCTTAACAGCGCGAGCTTCCGGGTTCGAATCCCGATCGTGTCAAAATGTTTCACCACTTTTTTTTTTCAAAAATGTTTCACAGTGCTTTGGCGCGGTGACAGTGCGGGGCAATGCGCCATCTATGATTTTCTGATAGAAGTTTTTCGTACCTAAATTTTGAAATTCACACGCATTCTTGTCGAAAAACTCTACTTAGATTATTTAAATTCTTCGTTATAATTTTTTTTCGTATAATCTATTAGTTTAGCAATAAAAAACCAAAAATAAATCAAGAATAAAAATGTTTTTTTGATTAAAATGCTTTTCTTTAAATGCTCTAAAATACAGTCTCTAAGGACAAAAATAAACATAAAATAAACCAAACTCATAATTACATAATTTATATGATATTAACTTACCCATTAAAAAAACATTTTTCAACTCTTAAATTTTTTAGTCCCAATCTTATACACAGTCACATAGTACCGAGATATATTTGTATTCTGAATATAAGTTAAGACGATAACGCACACCTAATAAAACCTGAAGATATATTTTTATCATATATCAAAAGTAAACTACGTAATTTTTGATTTAGGTACTTAGCGCTTAAACTGTGCTAATAACTAATAAACCCCGCACGCAGGCAAGGGGGAAGACTTAGTAAGTACATAAAAGGTCACTTGGTGGACAAAAATCACCTTTACGAACATTGAAAATAAAATACAAGCTTGTAAAAAAGACATTTAATCCATATTGTATCAACAATTACGTAAAAACTATTGATTATGTACGCGACTGTATTCATTTTAAAATGTATGCAGAACTTTCAGAGGCTATTTGTTATGTTTGGAAGTCAAATTAAACAGATATTTTTATGTTAAGCTAAGGCACTAATTACACACTAAACGTTGATATGAGATTTCATACCAATTACCTTCTAGTTATGGAGCTATTGTGTTGGGTCTGCTGCGTTGAACCTCCGCCCAGCAGGCACACCAAGATCGTTTTATAGCTCCGAAACGCTTGAAGCACTAGGTTTGAAACTTTTTTCTCGATGGCACCAAGTAAAGCATTAAAGCTTAGAACTAGAACCATGTCTCTAACTTTAGCCGTTTCCGTGTACGAGAGGTGGGTCTGCTGCGTTGAACCTCCGCCCAGCAGGCACACCAAGATCGTTTTATAGCTCCGAAACGCTTGAAGCACTAGGTTTGAAACTTTTTTCTCGATGGCACCAAGTAAAGCATTAAAGCTTAGAACTAGAACCATGTCTCTAACTTTAGCCGTTTCCGTGTACGAGAGGTGGGTCTGCTGGGCTGATATCCGTCCAGCAGACCCACAAACAACCACCTATATTTCTTAAACTATGATGGCACTAGATATGGTTCTTTTGGCATCAATAGGCACTAGGAAGGCACTGTGTATTGGCATACATAGAATACCTAAATTCATTGTTTAAATTCCGTGGGTCTGCTGGCCTGAGCTACACTATAAATGCGAAACTTTGTGGGGATGGACTGATGTTTGTTACTCCTTCACGCAAAAACTACAAGACTGATTTTAATGAAACTTTATAGTAATATAGCTTAAACATGAGAATAACACATAGGTTATATAATTTTCCCAAATTCCCACGGGAACTAAATCCCGGGCAGAAAGTTAGTACAATATAATTAATACATATGCAGACATTATCCTTGCATTGTCATATGATTTACTTTCCACTATCATTTTCTTTGTGAAGTTGCTAGCTAAGTTATTAAGCTGGTATGGTCAACGAGTAGTTTTCCTGCATTTTCAATCTCGAAGATAACGGTTTCCCAAACTGTATAGGACGTTTTCGCTAACTAATAATAAATCGGAGGTTCATGTTGGGGACGGAAAGAATCATATATTTTTCTTTCTATTCTTCGAGTTCTTTGTCAGTTTCGTAGATTCATTGTTGTTTGTATCGTTGTGTAAACAGTCACAAAAAAGTATATTGCTTTTTAACCGACTTTAAAAAAGGAGGAGGTTTCACAATTCGACCGTATATTTTTTTTATGTATGTCCGCGGATAACTTCGTCGTTTATGAACCGATTTTGATTATTCTTTTTTTGTTGGAAAGGGAGTATCCCAAGGGTGGTCCCATGGTAAGGAAACCAGGATCTGATGGTGGAATCCTGAAGAAATTGAGGGAAACTCTCGAAAAAATTGTCTTTTTGGGATTGAAGTCGGTGACTCTTAAGTTTTTGACGTGGAAAATTATCACAGTAGAAGACGGATTAGCTAGATCTGGCATCAATCTATCGATATTATTATAGTTTTCAGTATTTTTACTTTGTCCATTCTCACCGTACAATGTATTGACTCGTTAACATAACAAAATAAAAATTGTCTATTTATCAGCATAGTTTGAGAAGTACTGTCGGTTTGTTATCATTAAGTGGCATGGCATTAGCTGGCACTTGTTGCATGCGGCGTGGATGAGACTATAATTATACAGTAAACAGCACTGCACTACACGGCAACAACAGCAATGACAATAGCACCCTGTAGCTATAGTATATATTACTAGCTTTCCGCCCGGGACTACGTTCCCGTGGAAATTTGGGAAAATCATGTAGCTTGTATTAATCCAGGGTGTCAGCTACCTCCATACCAAATTTTATCGAAATTGGTCCAGCCGTTTGACCGTGACAGAGGAAAAAACATTCATACTTACAAACTTTCGCGTTTATACATAATATTAGTAAGGATGAGGATTTAAGGCGACTACAGCACCTAAATTACGATTTTATGATGCGTAGATAAGCATGACGCACTGCATTAAATCGAAGAAAAAAAATACTACAGCAATATGCAGGACATAAACTAGATAAGTAGTTTGCTGAAAACATGATTCAGCACTTTTGGTTCGATAGAAAAAGCTTACAAAGTCACCTCTAAATATCAATATTGTGTATCTTTTAAGCTGTAAAAACGATAGTAAAATGCACACAGGAACTTGAATTTGCTATAAAATGTTCGTGATTGAACACTCTCGATAAGTAGTTAACGCATTTTTCGATTTAAGCTGTTACCTTTCCATAAATCTCATTTTTCTAACTTTCGAACATGTTTTTAAGCACGCACGCTTTCATAGTCCGTAAACTTCGTGTATCGACACTGTTCGCACTGCCGGCCCAGGCCTGTTGAGAGACGGAGATGGCACTATTCCTATGTTTGCTGCCTTTATCGGGTGCTGTAGTCGCCTTAAGTACACTCAAGCAGGTCACGTTTCCTGACTGAATCTGTGCATTTTCGTTTCTGGAGCTCTACGACACAATGGGGAATATGCATTTCTTTTAATTTAAAAATTTTATCCTCATTCATGTAATAAACAGTTTACTAAAACTATTTTTCGAATAACTATGAAATTAAAAAAGATATAAGCCATCGAAGATTTATTTCTATCTCTTTCTAGCAAAACGAAATTTAACACGGAGTTTGTATGGACGTAGTGACATGTGAAGTCACAGGCCATGTCGGATCTCTCCGTCTAACTAATCGGTGCGTAATTAATAGTTTTAAATGCGTATATCGGCCGTATTTCTTGGCCGATTTTAATTTTAATTTCACTTTTTGTCATCTCAAGTACGGTATTTTCATATTTTGTTAATCAATGCGATAAAAAAATTCATGCATATTTCCTATTGTCACTACCTGTGATTGTCATCTGTAGAGCGCAAGATGTATTAAATGGATATAACAACTGACATTCGACGCTTCGTAATTTCGGTCGTAGATATAGTACGAAGTAGAGCCACTGTACCGGATCTATACAGATTTCTTATCAAGTGCATTTAATTAATACTTTGCGATTTTTGACCAAAAAAGACCAAACCCGACCAAAAACGGGGGGGTGGTATGAGTTTGACATGTGTATCTGTATTTCTGTCAGTGGCATCGTACTTAGCTCAAAAACGGATAGACTTATTTCGCAGCGGTTTTTTTTTTGTTTGAAAGCTGATGTAAAAGAGATGGTTCTTAGCCATTTCTTAGCTTTACCTATTGTCTAAGAGTTATATTATAAGCAATAACTGCTTTACTACAAACTTCAATATTTAAAACCGGCGTTTATCATTTGAAATACGCCGGTTTTAAACATTGTCTATTTGCCGAAACATTTTCGCGCCATTCGAAATAACACTTTGGTACTTTGGAATAACTTATAATAAAGGTGGTAATACTTATAATTTCTTGCTTCGTAGGACAATAATCGGAACAAAGCCATAAACAAAAACTTCCGTATCAGTTCACCTTTATCTTCTAAACGGCGACTACTTGAGAATACAACATTAAAATTACATAAAAATTATAACATTAGACCGCGTATCGCTATCTACAGTCTTTATACTCGTATATCAGCAAGGTCAGCTGCTATAATATTTTACTACAATCCCTTAATGTGATAACGATAGCGAGGAGTTATCAATAGCACGATTTTATTAGCGAAAGTGTCTGATAATTGTTTTACTGGTTAAATTAATTAGGTTTAAGTACTTGTTCTTCCTGTTTAGTACTGTAGGAGTAGGTAGTATTGTAGCTACTGTAGGTCAAGAAGGTATAGTTCTCGCAATACATGGGGGCATGGACTTTACTCAGAGAAGTTTACAAATAGTAAAAGATGTAATGGTGTCATGTGTAACTGACACAACACGGTTTTAATTTTCAAGATTTCCAAATAAAAAGCAAACATAAAGGAGGTGAACTAGACAATTTAGACAACCAGAGCCCCGAATTAGAAAACTATTGATATCTATGTCGTCATACATTGCTTCTAAACAAAGCAATCAATTGTGAAAGTCACTTTGTCCAGAAGCCATTTATGACAAAATTGAGATCAATCGTAATTTTACCATCTGGAATATAGCCACCCAGATCGAAATTAGTAAAAACGAAGCGAAATTATAAGCTCATTACTACTCAAAATGATGTCGTATGTAGACGATATAATTTCATGTACTACTCACATTGTACTGGTCACCTGCGTCTGGCAAATGAAGTGATTCTATGCAAATTACGAAGTTATCTTTCATGTAGCCAGGGTTCTGGAATAAAGAAACAACGGATATTAGATCTTAAAAATAACCCACTAAAGGGTCAGGTTTCCCTGACAGCAAGGTCACAAGGTCGGATGGTAGTGACTCCGCCGTAATTACCTTCTTCTTCTATCGTGTCGACAGTAGGTTCGGCTAAATTTTATTAGACCAGAAGGCAGCAACCTTAATTACCTGATGGTCTTCCAAATACTGAATGATCAAGCGCACCCCGAATGAGAAACGGCACAAAGCGCTAGGAATAAGATCGTAATACAGTTTTTATTCATTAATTCCATCGTAATTTTAAGACCTGAGGGCGCAGCGTACATAGACCTCCCAAAAGTTAGACCGACGATCTAGCAAAGATTGAAAGAGGCTAGATGCGGGTGGCGCTAAACCTATTAAGGCGACTAGCAGCACCTAAATTACGATTTTATGATGCGTAGATAAGCATGACGCACTTCATTAAATCGAAGAAAAAAAAATACTACGGTAATATTCAGGACATAAAACTAGATAAGTAGTTTGCTGAAAACATGATTCAGCACTTTTGGTTCGATAGAAAAAGCTCACAAAGTCACCTCTAAATACCCAATATTGAGTATCTTTTAAGCTGTAAAAACGATATTAAAATGCACACAGGAACTTCAATTTGCTATCAAAATGTTCGTGATTGAACATTCTCGATAAGTAGTTAACGCATTTTTCGATTTAAGCTGTTACCTTTCCATAAATCTAATTTTTCTAACTTTCGAACATATTTTTACGCATGCACGCTTTCATAGTCCAAACTTCGTGTATCGACAATGTTCGCACTGCCGTGCCGGCCCAGGCCTGTGAGAGACGGAGATGGCACTATTCCTATGTGTGCTGCCTTTATCGGGTGCTGTAGTCGCCTTAATGTGGAGATATTTGGGGAGAACTATGTCCAGCAGTGGGTGTCTTATGGCTGACACGATAATTAATCATAAGACAAAATAACACATTCAGTAGTGCACGTGAAACCCGCGCGACCTCGATCTTTACTCACTCAGCCGATATCCTATTAAACGTTGCAATTAACGCTTTTATGCCAACTGTTAATGTCATTATTTGGTCTTGGTACAAACCCTGGTTAAATATTTACATACTATAAACGAGACAACCTGCAAAAGTAAGCTTCTTTGACCAATTATAGTTTTCTTTAGTCCGTTTGGTTTATTTTTTGTTGTAAATAAGTTTCTTAGCTGCAAAAGATTGATTGATAGGATACTCTTGTTTCATAGAATGGAATTTAGGGTAGCCCAGTGGCTCTCGCTGATCTCAACTGATCAGTGAGGTTAAGCAACGTACACAGAGGCAGGAAACCTTATGGGTGACCAAAGTGGCAATATATCACGAGCATTTCCGTGCTCCGGAGGGCACGTTAAACTGTCGGTCCTGGCTGTTGTCGATTGACTACAGTCGTTAAAACCAAGTCAGTGGCCATTGTGCGGTTTGAAAACTCTGACACCAGGGTTAGCCAAGTTCGCCACACACTTGACTATACACCTACACGATAAGAAGAAGGACGTGAAACTGTGTTTAAGCGTTTGCATTTTTAGGGAGCAACTGACTAATTAGTCAAGGATATCTTAGATAGATAGATAGATTCTTAAATATGGCCCCATATGTGTTGCCACAATTCCGCCAATATCACGTAGCGCAGAAAATACACGACGGGGATTTAATTATATTATTTTGAAAGATGTCAAACCGTGCATTTGATTACTAGAGTTGCGACCATTTCACGTTCTGAGTTTTAAATTTAATTTTGGATTTTGTTTTTTTTTTTGTTTTTTTTTAGAAACACTTTGTTTAAATTGACATTTATTTAATCAACTAAATATCCAACTTGAGCGTACTAAACCAGGCCATGGTAATTTTGACCTTCATTCTTTAGAATCTCATTTGGGGTCTTTCCTTGCAATTGATTCGGAAGTCTATTAGCACGAGTTTTAATTATCATAAGGCAAATGTGCAACTAACAGCGAATAAGAAGGAGATTGAAAAATGAACTTTGTGATTACCTATTATTAAGTTCATTTACTGTGTAACTGGTTTACTGATTGCGATCCAGTCTCGTTTGTTTTAAGAGTAATGATAACGGATGACGTTCGTCATCTGCAGTGCAATGGGTGGGGTAGATGACTATTTTTTTATTATTATTTAAATTGAAGCTTCTTTATAAGTTTTTTAATATCTTTAAAAATAAAAAAAAGATATGAACGTTCAAAACTCTCAATTATACAGAGAGGGAAAACAAAACAGTGACGTCACATTTGAGTACCGCCATGAAAATTCCATACTAAATTTCGTTTTGTAAGAAAGAGATTGACAAAAATGTTTTATTGGCTATAAGTTTTTTTATTTATCGACTAATTTCAAATTTCATTTCAAATTATGTTATTACATTATGTTTATTAGAATATAATCTTACTAAATATATACAGTATTCAATATCAGTCATCTACCCTTCTTTAAACCAGCCCATAATATGGGCTACGTATATTATACGTCCCCACCGAGGGGCACGGGCCTCCCTTCGAAACACGAAGGGGATTCAGGCCATAGTCCACCACGCTGGCCCAATGCGGGTTGGTGGACCGCGTGCCTTTCGAAAACAAATTATCTCAGACGCGCGGATTTCACCACGTAGTTTTCCTTCACCGTTGATAATTATGAAAAATTCGTTACATAAATCCGAAAAGACGAATTTAGTGGTAACGGCCCGCGCCAGGATTTGAACCCGCAACCTTCCGATTACAAACTACCCTATATTATTAAAAAACTGCCCTGCAAGGGTACGTACCGTAAGTACAGTCCGGCAGTAAGGGTACGCGTTCCAAGCCTCCTCGTGCACCTCGAGCGATCCTTTGGGGGCGAGCAGGCGGATAAACGCCGGCACTTTCGACGCCAAGTGGTAGATCTTATATGTGTACTGTCCTGATGAGTATTTGCCACCTGAAATATTGTATACAGTTAAACCTCTTACAACAGTTACTATATGACACACAGTAATAAATAACACTAAACAGTCATTTAAAGTTTTATCTTAGGGCTTCGTCACTAAGATTACTTGTATTATATGTATGTTTTTTTCAAATCAAAGTGTAAGCCTGTGGAGCAATTACACCAAAAAATCCTACAATGCTCTGCGTGTCCAGTACAATAATACTTTCAGGGGTCTGTTGGGGCTGCACTGGCGCTGCAGTGCGTCTGGGATGTTTGTGGACCACAGTACAGATGGCTTCCAGGCCATTCTGCGGAAACGAGTAGCCTCCCTGAGGTCTCGCATTAAGTGTAGTACTAACAGGCTCCTGAGGGTCATTGCGGACAGAGTGGATGGTCCAATACTGAAGCATTGGTCATCCCTACATGTGCTGAGCAATGTTAATATTAAATTCTACTAATTTTAAATTTTACTAACATAGTTATAAGATTTTTGTTACTAATAAAATATGGACTTGTTGGTCTGAAATAAATATTTTCATTCATTCATTCATTCATTAAAGTGTGAGATTTCCAACTTTTGTTCTAATAAACTTTGCCCTGACAATTAGAGACACAACAGAAAAATCAGCTAAATTAGTCCAGCCGTTCTTAAGTTTTGAGCTTTGCAAAGCATTTGGCAATTCATTTTTATTTATAAATATTAACTCTTAATTCGCGTATTCCGTATATGTGTTAAGCATCAGAAAAAATAATGTTACTATATTTAAATACAAAAATTAATAATTTCCTACAGTACAAACTACACCGAAAATGATGGCTATAATTAATGCAAATTTATGTCAATGATTATGAATTCATACACTCTATCTGCATTTCATATGATTCATACGTTAATTTACAATTCAGCAAAACTGGTGTGCACAAAATTCAACAAAGAAATATAATCTCATATTTCGTTTAACATAAACAACCTAATTATAGTATTATTAAATTATTATATTACAGAATGATGTAAATAAAACGACTGAAAATTTTAAATCGCCAATGGATCCACTCCAGGTCATTTAGCCAGCGAAGGAAAGATTGCCTATCTTCTCTGGGGAAGACGACACCTTTGCGAATAGGCTAACGTAATACACTACTTTGACTTATTTTACGTAACACCCTGAATGTTCTTTGAACTAAAGCTATTTTTGACTAGTTCCATTGATACTTGGTAAAACATAGAAACACAATAAATTAATATTTAGTGTCTATTCTAATTTATATAGGTATCTAAACATCAAAGTAAAAACATATCCGCGACGTAAAACACGTTATATTTCTTGACTTTGGCTTCATAGCCAGTTTTTTGTTGCTTGCTAAAACGTGGTAAACGTTTCTCAAGTTGGCGCACATTTGTTTTTGTTTAGTGTCATTTTTTTTTGTATGCAAGAGTATTGTATTGTATATTTTACAAATACCAAGTTTACTCTAGTCGCTTTACCATTTTCCAGACTCTGTACAACGTGTCTAAAAAATACACAATAAAAAAAGAAAATACAAAATTAGTTAAAATAATGATAAATGCGCAGCTCTATTGCAAATATGACAAGAATCTCAAGAATGTCATGTTAATTTTGAACAATGTCGAACCGTGCAACTGATTACTAAAGTTGCGACCGTTTAACTTTTGAATTTAATTTTGGATTTTCTTTTCATTGGGTATTTTTAAAACACGTTATACAATTACTTTCGATTTAACAATAATGTCTCCAACATAACACACTAATACGTAGCAAATCGCTTATTGTTTGTGATAAGTAGATAAATTAAATTATACATATTTCTGTTAATAGAGAAACTCCAACATATAATTCGAAAGACATCTACGGTAAACATAGGCCTCCTAGGCCCGTGTTCACCAAAAATATAACCAACGGTTAAACAGCGGTTAGAAGCTAATCAGACAAAATTTCAAAAAATGTATGAAAATGACATTGTCAAATCTCCGGTTAGCTGCTAATCGTCGGTTAAATATTTGGTGAACACTGGCCTTAGGCCCGTGTTTACCAAAAATATAACCAACGGTTAAACCGCGGTTAGAAGCTAACCAGACAGAATGTCAAAAATGTTTTATGAAAGTGACATTGTCAAACCTCTGGTTAGCTGCTAATCGTTGGTTAAATATTTGGTTAACACTGGCCTTAGTTATATTTATCAAGATCGGTCCTTAACCACCCAAATCCAACAGTTTTCGGTCGTCTTTTTATCTCACCGAGCATCGAGTACTTAAGTAAAGGTGCATTTGAACGAAAATTATTTAGATATAAATTCTCACCAATCGGTTACTTGCTTGCAAGAAAGAGGTATTGTGGAAGTATTGGCCTGACCGCGCGGAGCCTCACAAATATCAGTGCAAAATCACTAAAGTGTTGTGAGAAACTATCGACCTAGACTGCACCTTTATTGGTTAACTGCTTTGTGTTCCATCTTATAGAAGTCTTTCTGTGCTATACCGCCTTTTGGTACTTGGTAGCAAAGAGTTTGAGGACTCTTTGCGACCTAAAACTCTTAAATTAAAGACTCATAGTATAAAACAGAGTCGCTTTCCGCATGTCATATCCGCTAACTCCTTAACTACGCAACGGATTTTGATGTGATTTTATTATAAATTATAACACCTTAAGAGATACATCAAAATTTACTCGTGCGAAGCTAGAGCGCTATGTAAGGAATAATTTAACCCATTATACCCATAGAATCGAAACCAACATTCCTGTTTCAATTCTGGAAGACCATAAAAACCCACAAGTGTCGTGGTTATGTCCACAGGTGACTTTGAATTATCTAGCGAAACTTTAAGAGGTGATTCTACCTATGAATCTGAAAAAAAAAACTTCCCATAATCAACTGATCGCACACCTACAATACAATACTTTTTATTGCACACTAAAAACATAATCATAAAACAAAAACACGTTTTCTTCCAAGTTGGAAAGAAACCAAGTTTGACGAGCGAAAACTTTCTTCATATTTCGAACTGTTTCTTTGGAGGCAGTTGTTCAGTTTCGCAAACTGATTCACATTCTAATCTAATTTAAAGTCACCCATACCTTCTTTACGTCGTTGTTATCTAATCTGAGCAAGTAACAAATAATTGGTGATAACTGATTATAAGATGATACGGTTGATAAAAAACAATGTAGTTAGGCGTGAGAAAATCTATAAAGGGCCTTTGAACCACATGCGGTATAAGGGCCCATCCACATATATTAATCACGCAAAATTTCGATTTTTTGACCCCCCCCCCCCCCCTATGTCACGCTTTTTTGGTATCCCTTTAACATGTTAACATGCATAGTAAAATAAATCCCAGTACGAACTAATAAAAAAATATTTCAAGCATCCATCCCTATTTTAAGCATGCACAGAAACGCGGACATATCTCACGCAGTTACGCGCCATTCGCCTACGCTTCAGATTAATTAATACTCACACAGGTACTTCAGATAATAGATGCAATATGCATTCAGGAACGTTAACGTATTAATTAGTAATCTGAACAATTAATAACAAGTTTAATAAAAAATGTTCTCAAAGGATAATAGCCTAAATCCCTTTCGTGTTTCAAAGAGCCTCCCTAGGGACGTCCCCTTCGGTGGTGGGGACGTATACAGGGCTTTAGGTATCTCTCTTTCAACCTCTCGGGTGGTTAATCAGTCAATAAAACTGAACAACTTTCCCAAGGAACATAGGTCAAAATACGAAAAAAAAATGTACAAACTTCATACAAACAAAAAAGTTTGTTCCCATACAAACTTCATCAGCATATTTTGTATGGGACATCAATTTTTTTTTTGTATTTTGAACTATGCTCCTTTTGGAAGTTGTTCAGTTTCATTGACTGATTAACCACCCGAGAGGTTGAAAGAGAGATACCTAAAGCCCTGTAAATGGGCCGATATAAACAATATACATTAAAAAAAATGTTCGTAACGGTCTGTATTCCACATGGTCTAAATGTCTTCAGTACCTTTTCTAACACCCTGTATAAATAGACCACGTTCTAGGCATTTCTGAATCTCACTGTAGAAACAAGTGAGAATCTAATGCTTTTTTAATAAGAATCTGTTGAGATGAACTGATGTGATGAATAATGATTGTTGTACATCTAAGTATAACTTGAGAAAGAAAGCTTTGTGGGGACTGGGGACCTACGCGATTGCTCTTTTCCACGAAAAATTTTTGGGAAACTGATTTTTTCATACAAAGATTTCTGAAAATTTCAATTTTAACTTTTCATACAAAACAATAAAGCTAATCGTTCAAGTTGTATGGAGAAGTGATATTGTTTTATATTTGGACCTTTGTTGTTCAGTTTACTGGACTAATTCAAATCCCTAATTTTCGCAATTTTATTTAAAGTCTCAAGTGTTGAATATAACTTTTTGAACAGATGTTATAGGCCATTTCAACTACATTGTACTTGCCAGTAATTCTACCGTCGTCTACACTACAATAGTGTTCGTTACCTTCCACCGATAACTGATAACGTTTCCGCTTGTAGACAATGCTGAAAAACAATAACTTTTCAAGTACAGAGGGCCGCACACTAGACTACCACACGCGTGCACTCTGCACTGTTACGACAAGATCGGTTTTGCAAGGAAAATGGGGTACGCATCAGCGCTGGCCTCTGTACCTACCAACCTACCTCTGGTCATTACGAGTGAAAAAAATCGAGATTAACGCGTATGGAGTGACTTTGACGCTAAATTGCAAACACGTTCATTAAAACTCCTTTAAATGTAACGCCGTCCTTGTTCACGCCAACAAGTTGGAAAGTGACAGTATGACATTAAAGTAGCATTAATTCTAAATATATAAAAGGAGAAACTGACTGACTGACTGACATATCAACGCACAGCCTAAACGGCTAAACGTAGGCACTAGAAATTTGGAAGGGACGTAGCTTAGGTACCGTAGAGGTGCACTAAGGAATTCCCGAAATTACCACGGGAACGGGAATTAGCGGGAAAATCCTTTCGTATGAAAAATCTAAACCGCTTAGGTTAGACGCTTGAAATTTGGCATGCAGGTACCTTAGTAAACTTAAAGCTTAGTTGCAACAGGATATTGCAAAATTCCCACGGGAACGGGAGTTAGCGGGGAAAAAACTTTTGTATGTAAAAATCGAAATCTTAAACTAAATCAATATTTAATGAACTAAATGAAGGTCCATTAATGGACCGTCAATAAAGTGTAATCTGTTCAAAAGAAAAAAATTAACACGCAAACGAAGTTGCGGGCATCAGCTAGTAACTTTAATGAACGTTTCTGCAACTGAGTATGAATTAGTTAGCGAAAATTGAGAATGTGAATTAGCCCACGAAACAACCACTTTTAACGAAGAATTAAAATAACAATAATAATATTCTATTCCAAACAATAAGTAGTACAGTTGTACTACAAGGAAATAAATAGTCACTCAATACTTTCAGAGATATACATAGGTTGGTGAGGCTGCTTGGCTGAGCTAATTGCAGCATCCTCACCTCTCTATACAAAAACGGATAGAGCTATCGATACGCTGTTAGTCAAATTCGAACATTTTATTGCTTCGTGAGTTTTACAGTTCTTGTAAGGTATAAGCACAATCACGAACCCTGTTGGGGCACTGCAAATAACCACTTATTTCCATAACTTTTACTTATATTTTATATTTTTTTATTATACTTATATTTTAAGATTAATGAAATCTTTAGTAATTAAGTAATTAATTTTAAGTAAAAGTATTGATTTCGAGTACTATTTATTGGCATATGTGGAAACGTTGATTTCCATAATGCGGCTTTTGGGCTGAAGGTCACCATATTACGTCCATAGGGGAGGAACACATTTGCCATCAGGAGCAGCAGGGCAATCCCATTAACAAAACTGCACCGCGACCTTTTGCGTGCCTTTACTCATTGCTTTAAGTATTCCTGTTTATTACAGCAGGCCGAGTACGATAGTGACAGCGCCGCGACAACACCACGGTTCTATGTCAAAATGTCAACATTGACAACGCCATAGGGCGAGCAAGCCTTTGCGCGGGACCCTCGCGCAAGAAGTTTCAGCGTGAGCTTAGCGCGAGTTTGTCGTTATCGTGCTAGAGCTGCAGACATGTTGTAAAATAAGCTTTTAACTGAGAAGTAAATATAGAGGCTATTCTTTCCGAAAGGTTAAAAAAAGATTCATCTTGCCAGTGTTTAATTACACGCTCCATACAAACATCTATTTATACCGTCAAATTACGAGGAACATTCCCGTTACAACACATGACAGCACGTCAGACGATGTATCAAATATTTGACGTAACATATTCCGAGACGAAATAGTTCATGGTAAACTGAGGGGTAACCATATGGATCGTGAAGTAGATCACGATGCGTCATGATCAACATCAAATTCGTCATACATACACCGCGTATTATTCTTTTGGGGCATGCGCCTACACACTTCCAGCGTATCCATACAAATGACCAATGGCTCAAGTTGTTACCTCTCGGTCAATTTATTCCCGATTCTACAATTTTAATTTAACATAGAGCCGAATAGCCAATGACGATAGTGGATTCAGTCCTACTACGAAAGAGAATGCACATACACACCACAGTACCAAATGCAAAGTGCGATATCGTTCATCGATTCGATTTTATCGCCAGTTGTAGCTCTGCAAGCTTACTGTTGTTTCAGCTGTATCCAGTTGGGACTGAAATGCGTTGCGTTGTTAATGGAATACTGGTGACTCCAACTCATAATTCCGGTAAATAATTACCGATCTCTGGCCTACTACAGAGCAAGGTCGAAGATGGGACCACGCCTTAGAGCATTATTTTTATGGAAATATTCCGCCAATTTCTATCTGGCAATTTATACATAAAATTGATTTTCCGTATACAAGTTTATCGGCTTCGTAATAATAATAATCTATCTTTTTCTAATTTAAAATCAGCCCTATGAGAATCACATAATTCCATTTGAACCTCACCGATCACTTATCAGCAGCGGCTCAGGTAAACCCTATGTTTAGTTAGAAACAGGTTCTTATCTGAACAGAATAAAGAACAGACACTTATTAAGTGGGTAACTTAAACGTGCTGGCATCTGTACTAAGAAGTATAACAAAGAAATGCCGTACCTACTTATTAAAAATGCTGCTCTCCTACTTTAATTTCTAAGATTCAAGATGAGCAAGCAGAAAAATGTTGCTGACAAATTACTCTTCCAACAGAAGATGTATGACATTGCTATTTTTATTTGCTTTACATATTTCAGTTAAGATTTTTGCTGCTCGCTAAAAACGAAAATTTTATTTTGGCATATAATACGTTAGTACTATTATCACAGAATAAATAATAGTACTAACGTCTATTATTTATTCTGTGATATAATGTCAACTAACATATGTTGTGGCCAGTGTAATACAATTATGGAAATTGGAATGATTTCGAAAAAGTTAGAAATAGAAAAATAACATTTTTATAAGGTAAAATTCTTTGAGGTTACAACATTAATGATTTTATTTTATCTATAAATAAAGAACAAATCTCTAGAAGAAGTCTCTATAGATGTCTCTACTAACGCTGAGATGGAGCCGTTTTTCACCACTGCAGCACACACCTACTGTTACAACTTTTGCTTACCTTCTCTAGTATATTTTTGAGCTGGAGAAAAAAAAATGATATCTAAGTCTACAATTCTAAACTCTGCTTTTATATTAATTTTATGAACTCCAAAGAGTCAACCACCTAAATCCAACAAATTGTATTTGCTTTAAGTATGTCACTTGAAGGAATACAGTTCAAATTAATTACCAAAGTAGCATCATTAAGGGCATAGTCTGAGCGAGTTAGGCATTAACACAATGACGTCAGCCCTGGTTTCTGCTGGGCACTTCAGTATCCAGTAGCCGCCCTATTGTTCTATAAATACCCGCCTCCTGAGCTATTCCCATGAGACGTCAGTTTTAGTTTATTCCTTCATTTTACTGCTTTTAAAATGAGCTTTTGCACGTTTTCAAGCAACATTTTCAAACGCATTACTACTTTCTGGTCCGGCACTATGTAACTAAGGCTAAAGATAACGACTTTATTTATTATTTAGACTACTCTTGTGTCCTTACTTTATGAGTAATTATTATTAAAAGAAACTCTGTTTTTCATAGATTTTTGGTTGTTATAATTATAAGCTTGTAATACGCAATACGTAAATATGTTATTTATTAGTAAAGACCGTAAAAGTATACAAAGTTAATCGGTTGATAGCCCTCTTGACTGATCAACAATCTTCCGAAAACCTCAAGGAGCATAGGTCATAATATGAAAAAAAAATCGCCTCTCTGTATGGAAAATTGAAAAGGTTCGAAGATTTTAAGATTTCATTTAGGTTTCTTGGGAAATGTTGTTCAGTTTCATGGGCAGAATCAACCCCTAAAGTTTCGCTGAATAATTTAAAGTCGCCCCATATAGATAGATAGCTGGAAACAAACTTGATTAAACTGCAAATAAGTTAACTACTCGTATGTACAAATTGCAAACAAATAAACTTAATCCAATCAATCAAGTGCAACATACTAATCAAGTACTACAGGTAAAACCTATTTATAGTTTATCCAGTGATCATGCGTGACACATTAATCAATGATCAAACAATAAAAATTACATTAAGTCAATTTAAGAAAAAAATCTATTGTTAACTTCTTTTTTCAAGTAGTCCTTGTGCTTGTAACTTGACAATATACCGCAATTATAAACTTTTCCTACCAATAAGATAATTATTGAGTTCAGTTCAGTTATTCAACCATACATTAAGAGTAATTGTATGATATTCAACTGTTTGAAACCTTAGTATGAAAGAAAAAACGGTTTATTTACTTGCTGAAATGACAATAATTTTTATTCTGATTGCATCTATATATTTATTTGTTTATGATTTCTGATATAATTTATTTGACTGAAGCTCAGGAGTCCAAACTAAGTTTCGTCAGCGCGCTATAGAGCGCAGTATACTCGGCGTCAAAAGGATTGACAAAATCAGAAATTAGGTTCTGTGCTCCGAACCCCGCATCCCATATGTAGGTCTTAAATCAGCTAGGTAACTGAGCAGGATATTTCAGCCATATACATGCCGCCCGCTGGCCACAATTGGCCACCATTTGGACCAACAAAAGGCCATAGACGCTGGCGAGACGACCTAGCTACATTCACCACCCCTAAAAACTGGGAGGTGGCCCTAAATAGGATAATCTGGCAAAACAAGGGCAGCAGTGGGACACAACATTGGCTAACTGAACATTTTTGATAAAGATATTCTCTGGTCAAAATACTTTTAATGCAGATTCCCTACCCTACAAACTTATAGAGAACCATCGCAGAGATCGATTTTTAATCATAGCTCAGAAAGTACATACTGTAACTATTGAATGCAGCATCTAGTCTGGAAAACTAATATCTGGAGCATCGTCCCCAGCTGTTATATCGACATGTAAAGGTCGAACGACTTTGTATTAAGGACGGACGGAAGCATCTATAGCAGGGGTTCCCAACGTTTTAACCTATGCGCCTCACCTAACGTTGAGCTAAAATCCTACGCCCCCTCTAGGGGCTGAAATTGGGAGTTTATATAAGAAAATTAAACAAAGAATGATAAAGTGATAAAAATGAGGGTGTTTATTTTTATTCATATGACAATAGAATAGAATCTATTCAATAGATAATCAACTATAAAAAAGTAATTTTTTGTTATAGGCAGAAATCAGGGACCTCTGCGCCCCCCTTGGAACCGCTCGACGCCCCCCAAGGGGGGCGCGCCTCACTGGTTGGGAAACCCTGATCTATAGATTGCTGTTATGTCTTATATTTTACCCAAGAATTAAAAAGTGAAATAACGATTTTTTTTGATTTGACACTTATTATGAATTTTCGAGGGTCGCGCCGATCATGAAAATGCTATCCTTTAAATCAAAATCTGTAAATAGTGCACACTTTTTCAAAAAATTACTACGCCGATTTTATGATTCCCGCAGCAGCATGCAAAAGCTAGTATTTATACTTACATCTCAATAAATCTTTTGCGAAGAGTTTATCTTTGCATTGAAAGCCAGACTTCTTCGATAATTTTATACAGGTTTTAAGTGTATATTTTTAAAACTTATACATACAGATTATAAGTAATACTAGTAGTTATAACTTTTATAACTTTAACCAAATAGGGATTACTTTTATTTAATTGGAGTTTTTCCAACAACCTTGAGAGTTCAAGACATTAATCGGTCACGAAACTTATCAAGCAGATAACTTATAATAGAAACTGTAGCACGAGCAAAAATAGTCGAACTTAGCTGGCAACAATGACGCCATATTTCATTTTAAAGGTTACCAGCTAGAACAACATGCTGTGTGTGAACGTAAATGTGTTAAAATCGTTAAAGCTACTTGTATGAGACGCACCTAACCAAATACAACTGTGCAAACCATTGTGATGACGTCAGATTAAAACCACTTTACTAAAAGGGTTCTAATTTTTGAATTATAAACCCAATTCCATTGTATTAAGCTAACGGTAGGCCGCAAATGTGGGTAGGTAGCTGAAGTGTTGCGCAAATCGTTGATGCAGAATGCTCTCGCTGATGTTAAAATTGCAAACGAATGTGGAAATTTCTGTAGCTTGAATTTGGCTGTATTGAATATTATATATCACCGAATTGATAACAATGCATTGCTCGGAAATAGCTCAGTAATTATGGCTGTAATGTATTTAACTCAAAGCTTATTTTTCATTTTAAAATGAATCGTAAAAAGTAAAGAAAACTAATTAATAAATAATATACTGACAAAAACGAATGACGTAATAAAGAGTAGCTGATTTTATTAGGAAGTCAGAAATATGGTGTTTCATGTAATATATATGACACCGGAAAACAATAAGAATCGTAAGTTGATTAACTTTCGAGGTAGTTTATCAACTATCGGAAAAATGTATTGAAATGTAATAATTAACGTATAAATTTCCGGTAATTGATCATTTTACAACTCTCGCTGAAAAATGATCCGACGAACGCGAGGTGTACGCTGATTGGTTGAAAACGCGAGGTGTACGCTGATTGGTTGAATGTCTCATTTGGAACTGTGACAAGTAGGTTTGTTAGTAGCCGGTTAGGTTAGAACTGCGTTAAGCGGTTGTCGCATCGACCAATCAGAGAACAGTGTATTATATTACGGATGTCAGTTTAATGTAAAAATATACACTGAGCTGCGATTGGTCCATTTTTGTATGATATGTGGTGAAATCGTTAGTTGACACCAGCCAGGCAGCGTAAGTTAATCAATTAGCTAAAATTTATTGCGTTAAATAATACATTTCAACTGCTGTATATGATTTTCCAATAGTTGATAAACTACTTATTTTCTGGCGACATAAACAAATGCAAATTAATCTTACTTTTGTTATTTCCACGCTGGACTGGGAGTGTAAGAAAAACTTAGAAAGTACCAGCTGCCAACTCTTTCTTCCCAGGCATACTGTAAAAGTCAGTAAGTGGGACTTGTGGGTTTTGGTGTATCGTGGGCGAAAGGCTGACAACTTCTTACCACTAAACATCATATTTCATCTAATAACCCTCAGAATTTGTCAGACGTGGCATCAAGTGGTTATTAGAACTACTGATGCTCTGCCTACCCCGATAGGGTTAATAGGTGTATGTTTGTGTTATTACCTCAGTTACTGCATTGTAAAACGTTGAACGATATTCTTGTGTTCACTCGCTTCACTTGTGTTTCAAGTGAGCTCACGTTACACATTAATTACATATGTATATCGTTAATAACTACAAGATCTCTTAGGACAAAGAATGGCTTTATAGTCCAGCAGCACACATACTATGGGCTAAACAGGTAAAAAAATAAGAAAAAGGGGCCGTCTACATATCACGTCACGCAAAATTCGCTATTGAACTCTCCTTTGTCACGCTTTTTCTGTCATTTTAACGTGTATTGCCCCTACACCTACCATGGTGACGTATTATGTTTCCTAAGAATATTTATTAGAGCGCCACGCTTGACTAAAAGATGGGTTACAAAAAGTTTCATTTTATTTTTAGGAATACCGGTTTGTTGTTAAGGAAGACGTTTTATCATAAAATGTATGGCCAGACTAACAACAGGAAAACACACAGTTTAACAAATTTCAATTGTTGTGACATTTAATAAATAAGAAACCATTAAAAAAAAATCGTTACCTTCATTCTTCGCTAATATACTTACAGCTATTAACTTATCTGTGTATAGGACTATTGACTCGCCCCATTAATGCCTGTTCCTGTAGGCATTTTGGGTGGAAAAGTAGCCTAAAAGTGTCGGTATGTTAAAAACAATCTTCTCTACGCAACATAATGAAGATGAAATACATTTATCATCAATTTTCGTAAAAAGTATTGAGTAATAGGTTCTTTTTTTACGTACTAATTCGATGCTATATGGCTCTACTTATTTGCCATTTGTACCGACATTACTTGAACTATCTGGATAACTAAACAATTTTAAATTTCCCCAAAGGGATTTACGAATACGGGATGAAATAATACGAAATTAGCGATTATTTACATGAGATTCTATAATTCAATCATCGATTTTACTGATTCTAAATTGGTAAAAATTTAATATATACTTTATTACAACTACGAGTATACTTGGTAATTTCAATTACTTTTTGCCAATACGTAATTAATATTAGGAGGGCACATTTACCATCCGTACAAGTTGGGCAGGAGTCGCATTCCGCATCTAGTGTAGCCAAGACTTTAGGTTTTGCTGGTAACAAACGTCTATATTAAATTCAATTATTTTTATACTTACTAACGTAAAGGCTAGGTGGATTACTAACACAAAATGGATTGTAATTGTCCGAATAAATATTTTTTTAAAAAATTTCAAAAAGAAATATTATATATATTGCTCCTATCGATTATTAAGTAACAAAACACTAACTAGGTTACTTTATTGCTTAGCGGCAGTTGTCACATGTACTGAAAATTACTAAACATAGAATAAACATCTTTTTTTCAAATATGCCAAAATCAATTGTGTTAGACCCCGGCAGTATAGACTTAAAACAGTTACACAGAGAGGGAAGAACTGGAAGCAATAATCAAATTAAATACCAGTTTTATAAGAACTGTCATTCTAAAAATTCCAGAATAATGCCGATACGTTTCACTAAAGAATTCAAAATAAGTCGAAAATAATTAACATAGAGCACACGTATTACCCACCCCACATTAAAACTTTGTAGAGATAATTGTCCACGTTTAAAACGTAAGAATCAACCGACTTCAATCCCAACAATGCCTATCAGCAGATAACCACAAACCAAAACGATATCTAAATATGATGTTTATGTGTTTTTTTTTTAAAAGCGCAGGTGCACGCACACATGAATGAATTCTATGCTCCTTCCGCGATGATTCATAATGGATCACTATGTCGTTTGTGATGCAAGGCTTATATTTAGCTGTGACGTGGAAAAGTTGGCGATTTAGTAAAACCATATTATTCATTCTGTGGTAAAACGTTGAATTGCTACCTGAAGTTCATTACGTAGGAAGTTCAAGCTCGACAAAACTAATGCTGATTAGAATTTTCGTATGTTTAGGGAATCAATTTGAATCGAGAGATCATCAGTCTTAGGGTAGCATACAAATATCAACCTCATCTTCTCAAGGTGAAGAAAAATCGATACTAGTCTTCTTCTTCTTATTGCGTCGACCTAGGCTAAATCTTTGTGGACCACTGCGTTATCTGTGGCCTTGTAGAGGTCTTCGCAAGTACAGGAGTGAGCACTCGCGGGGCATGTCAAGAATGAACGGCAGCGACTTTGTATCTTCCAACAGCTTCATCCGGGATTCGGAGGTGTCACCGGTTAGAAGGGGCACTTCTTGTTAAACTATGCGTAGGCAACCAAAATATTAACCGCATGACAGGAATGCTGTTTCAACACAGGGCATTCAGGCGCCCACTTCAATATTTGATTTGGTAAACGTCTTACCGCTTTGGTCGTGTATATTTTAATTACTTAAAAGTTTAATACAAAATAAAAATACTCACCAAGCAAGGGGTAGTCTTTGAAGGGTTCATTCTTTTTTATGACTTCTATTCCTTCGCCACCACCCGTCTCATTTTTTGACACTTCAGCCACGCTGAACAGTTGCGCAACTTGGTACTGAGGACAAGGGTGCAAATTATTAATTTCAAGTCATTTCGAACAGCAAGATACAAAAAATACAATTTGGTTTTTATCTCCTTCGTTTATAAAAAGACATGGGCAGATTATGAGCACAAATTAAGGTTAATTACATTATCAGTATACTCGTAGTATAGAGTCGATGTGCATAGTCAGTTCTTTTAAATAACTTCCACCTAAGTGATAAGGTTTAAATTAGAACGATATTAGACCTAAACTTAGGGGCATTAATCGTACTCTACTTTTATTTAATAACTTCAATTTTATTTCTTTAAATATAAAACTAGTAACAGGCTTTACATCACCCTGAGTCTATGTCAGCCTCATTAGAAGACGGGGGCCTACGAGTGTCTTACTCATTTTTTAAAAACAAACATGTAATTCCTGTCATCGTTCGGTTGGCACTTGGGCATAGGGTGTGAGATATTATAATTTATCAAATCCAAAAAAAAATGACACAATAGATCTTATGCAAGACACAGTTTGGAAGCTGTTCTTTCAAATCCAAATTGCGCACTCGATAGACGGGATAGGTAGCTTCCAATTTATTTTTATATAAGAATTATTAAGAATCCCGTTGTATGCTATTTGAAACGTCGTCGCCACAATGAATCCGAATCAGCAGAGTAATTCTATTAAAAAACTGCAGCTGCACTGCTGCGTGACGTATTGAGCATAACAGATAGGCATTCTCATTTGCAGTTCTGCTGTCAGCTTACTGCAATGGAGCAGGAGCAGTGAAAAACTTTAATGCTCCTGCACGTTCGCAGCACCTTGACGAGCGTTAGGTTGCAGGATTTCAGCAGAATTAACCCAGGTGAATTAAGTCTATTGCACGGCAGTTTTCCAAAGAAAACATGATTTTTGCGAGTTTTGACATTAACTATGTACCTAGTTGGCTTTGACCTTTTTTAAAGGCTCAGATTTTCGTGGTTTAGACTATTTATGGCTGTCGATGTTGTGGTTGTAACACAATTCAAATAAATTGCAACATTTTTGATATTGGTTTTATTGCAGTGCACGCGCAGGTTTAGTGCATCTTTGTTGACGTTGCAGTGCAGGAATTTATAACAGAATACATCTAAAATAGTGTCGCTGCAATGTAACGGCTCATCGCAAATGATAGGTCCAAACGCCCCAATGCAGTTTTTTTTTAAAGAATTGGCCTGTAGTTTGGCCACTCTTCATAAATATTTTTTAATTAATTTCGCATTAAAACTTTTTGCGTTAACATTTACGTAATATAACATGAGCAATGGTTACAAAGTTATCGACTGATCAAAATGGACTTTGAACTCTTTAAAATAAAGCTTATGTTTGCGCAAGTCGCGTGTGAATGTCATAAAACATGGAGTTTACAGTATTTTTTTATATGAATGCGATTACGTAGTTGATTTAATAGGAACTGGTTTGGGGTCGGTCAGTTAATGAAACTGTATGATATTCCGATACTCTTGACCTCTAGTTTTACATAGAGGAGGCTTATTTTTAGCTAGAAATCAATTTCTGTTTTTTTTTTATTATTATTAAAAAAAACTGAAATGTATTTGATGTGATGAATGTTATTTCGAAATAGGCAAACAGCTAAATAAATATACATACTTAATTGATAATTACGTATTTAGTAATACTAAATAATATAATTTAGTATTAATTAATAATACAAAATTTTAACTTGGTCACTGAAAAACATAGCAAAGTTTAGATGGTTTTTTTGTTAAATTAGGAGGTTAGTGAAAAACGTACTGTTCACAGAATGGGCCACAGGGATTGAAAAACTGTAGAATTAGGACATAGAATTAGGTAGAATTAGGTGCGTGGGAGTACCAGTGCCTTTATAGGCATTTTCTGGGTTAACTCGCTCCATCGTCGACCTCATCTTTGACCTTTATGGTCAAGATTGAGGTCAAGAGTTAACCCATCCTATAATTAAAAAAAGACTCTTCTGTTTAGCATGAACAGCTAGTGGCTTTGTGAGCTATAGACCTCCCTAGTCAATATTTTTCGAAATGGTTGAAAGATATTTATTTACGTTTTCAACCCCCGTGGCTCCACTATTTTAAAAATGTCTAAAAACTGAATCGACAAAAAATCCCATTTAATTATCGAAACTGCTCACAAAATTTCACAAGAATCGGTTGAGAAATGCGGCCTGTAGGGAACATCCAGACAGAGAGACATCCGCTGGACAGACATATGAAAGCATTTTTGAAGCTGAAACGGAGAAGCTTGGCTCGCGCTTCGCGCTCGATAATCTCGTAGGTGGTCATTTGATAAACCTTTGTGTTTCAGTTTTCAAATCACCAAAAGGACATACTTAATTTTTAAAATGCGAAAAGTTTCAAAGGGTGCAATTGATCACAGATAAACCCCAGTCTAGACAGGTTTAAAAATATGAATATTTTAAACCGATCAATTTTCATTGTTTCGTAAGCAAAACTAAAAAAAAAGTTTCTTAAATGCAAAATAGGATGATGTGAAGAGGAAAGTTCATTTGGAATTAAATGTACGACCAACTCACTTCCGCATTTAAAAATAAATAATACAATGAACAACAATAAATATTTGTATTTAAATATCAAAAAAAATTAATGTGATGAATAATAGTAACGTAACAATGGGTGATTGTAATTACAATCCATGGCAACAATTACTTTTAATTTATACATTCATGTTGAGAAGAATAATTGTCACTCTTTATGGCAGATGAGTAAAATACAGGGCTTTAGTTATCTCTCTTTTAACCTCTCGGGTGGTTAATCAGTCCATGAAACTGAACAACTTTCCCAAGGAAAATAGGTCAAAATACGAAAAAAAAAATTTGGTTCCCATACAAACTTCATCAGCATATAGCGCATTTTGTATGGGAGATCAAAAAATTTTTTTTTTCGTATTTTGACCTATGTTCCTTGGGGAAGTTGTGCAGTTTCATGGACTGATTAACCACCCGAGAGGTTGAAAGAGAGATACCTAAAGCTCTGTATAAGTGTAATTTACTTCACAAAGATCGCCTTTTATCCTCCACTAGCTAGACTAAGAACGTAATAAAAACATGGAATGTGCCAGCTATCAGCTTTTACCTGGCTTGCTGTAAGAGTCGTCACTTTTCGTGCTAGCGACTAAGGCCGACCGGCATTAAACATTATGGGCGAGCTCTTAAACTCGATCTTGACCAAAGGACAGGTACACAAAATGCGTACCTACGCATGAATGAAACTCGAGAGATGGCATATTGACGTTGACCGCACGTGCATGTTACAAAATTACAAATGCAAGCATTGACTTAGGAATGAATGCAAGCAATACGAATCCTCTCACTTCTACGCATCACGAAGCAGTCGTAGTACGCATTTTGTACGTGTTATGCTTTAAAAAACGCCATACACGCCATACAATCAAAGGCCCAGACTATGGATTTCCCTAGTGTCTTATGTTCCTTGAGTCTCGAAAACAAAAATCTGCTTTTTACAAGAATATTTGCCCCGACTGGGAATCGAACCCAGACCTGTCGATCAAGAGGTAGCGCCCCTACCACTCGACCAAACCGGCCGTCCTATCCTATAGTGAAAATCTCGTGACAGTCGTAACCTCGTAACTCATTTCTGTATTTGAGAATCTTTAAACTAAAATTAAATGCCATAAATGCAGCACTTGAGAATGACTTAAAAAGATTTGTTTGTATAAATGATAATTGGCGAACATATTGCCGCGTTTAGTTTATTAAACGATTTGTTGTGAACATTTTATGAAGTCACGAATTTTGCTATTTTACTATGGAATATAAAACAAGAAACTCGACTTTATCTGTACAGGTAATAATAAAATTTCAAATACACACATTTTAAAATATTTTATCAGTTCAATTTCAAAACAATGAAATGATAAAGGTTAAGGCATTTTCATACTTTATTTCATTTTTGTATTATTTACTAAGCAGGAAACGGAGGTTTTCATTTATGATTGTTTTTGTTATCTGTGTGAACAAAATAAATCAGCTATTATCTCAGAGTACTATTGTTTACTTTGAATTTAAATTATGCGAAAGTGAGCCTGTTAGTGTAGTTTTATTTAAAAAAATACTCTATAAAAAATCTAGTATTGCATAAAACAGTATAAACAAAGTTATTTCAAAAAATAAAGGACAGGTTAATATGATAAAATTAATGATTGAAAATTAAAAGCAGTGGTAATCTAATCTCGCATGAGAAAAACACAGGTGGATGTTTAGTTAGCTACAATCAAAATTAAATAGGACAAGATGATAATAGAGGAGCCACTTTGTAATGGAATATGTTTAATGTGATTATTATGGCAACCAGGGGCAGTCACAGAGGGGTCACAGGGGTCACTATCCCCCTAAAATCGAAGACATCGGTTAATAATTTGCGAGAGTTTTCAATAAATTTAGATGTCTAGTCTGGGACTAACCTGGACAAATACATTAATATGACAACTTGCAATCTGCCCGGGCCTTCGTTCCCGTGGGGATTCGGGAATAATATGTAGCCAATGTTACTCAGAGATAATGTAGCATTATAATGATTAAAGAATTTTTCAAATCGGTCAAGTCGTTTCGGAGCCTATTCAATGCAAACAAACAATACAATTTTTCCTCATTATAATATTAGTATAGACAAAGGATGATAATAAATTTTAATATGAAAATAATTTTCTGTTGATATGTATAACCTTCCCAAAATCTTGGACTATGACAGCCCCTATCTTATGAAAAAGTATATCATTTTGAAGCTTAATAATAATTATTATGGAAATAGATTACCTTTTTTTTCTAGCCATTACTGCTGGGCAAAGGCCTCCATTAGAACAAATTAATATTTGTTATTCCCTTACCTTATATATAGACCCTTATATCACACACAGTCGGCGTGATTTAGGGGTGACTAAGTTTAAATAGTAAAAAATTCAGGACATAAATCTCATTTTGAAACTGAACAACTTATCTCAAGGAACATCAAAATATTTCCTAAATTGTTAGCAGAATTCCAAATAGCAACTAGTATCGCCAGACATTTTAATAATTTTGTGAAAACTTTAGGATATGCAACAAATTACTTTTTCAAAAAGCCGAACAACAGAAATAGTTAAAAAGAACCTATAACTGAACAACACTCCAAGAAACAAGTTGAAATATTTTTTTTTGTGATCAGCTGGTGGCATTTTATAAAAATGCCAGCTGATTTACATACATACATACGCTAACACCCATAATCCCTAAGGGGTGCAGAACATCAGTAGTTCTAGAACCACTAGATGCCAAGTTTGAGACAAATTGTGAGGGTTATCAGATGGAACAAGTTGCATAATGGTGATAGGTGGTCAACCTTTCGCCCATTATACAGCAAAACCCTCACATCCCTCTTACAGACTTTTACTGTATACCTGGGAAGAGTAGGTAGCTGGCACTCCCAGTCCAGCATGGATTTTATAAAAAAATGCCACCAGCTGATCACAAAAGAAAACATATTTCGACTTGTTTCTTGGGGAATGTTGTTCAGTTTTATAATCATATTGACCAACTATATGTATAAATACATTGATCAAAAATTGTAGATAAATAAAGTATTATCTAAAATAATATGATTTGTCTAGAAAACAAATACACAGTGCATAGCATGAAAATTAGTGTGTACTCATACTACAAGCAAATAGCAACACAGGTAACTGTTATCACTGATCATTAGCAGCCATAAAAGTAGTTACTGCAAGTGCATTTGTTAAAACAGATGGAAAAATTGGCAATCAATGTGGCAACTCAAAAACAAAAAGTATTAAAGTTAAAGTTAGAATTTTTTATTAATCTTACCTCTTCTACTGTGAGAGGAAGAGTTACTCGGCTGGAAGAAAAGAGAAAATAATTAATTTACTGTTATGACATTGAGTATCTAATAACTACAGTATACTCTCATGATAATGAATCTTGAGACTTGCTGATATGGCCATCTGCTTGATCAGACCTTGACCTGGAGATCTGTCAGTGTCACAACTGCTCTCATATTTCCAACAAATCCAAAAATTTTAATAGCACCACTATACGAGGCCTAGTTTGTTCTGACATGAGCTCTGACTAATCCGCTGATAAGGCGGAATTCCAAGACAATTCGTGGCAAAATATATTTTAGACAAGAGGCCAAAAATCGATTTATTTTCGCAACCGGATTTCTAACCTTTTAACGAATGTACTTACTATTCTTTGATTTGCATGGTGGGCAAAATATTTTAACACACTAATATGCACATCAGACAGTCCACTACCACCGTTAAACAGACTTATCACAGTACGAAACTTGAGCGATGGTCCAATTTATTGGTAGATTATTGTAATTATAATCTATGACCAACCAATGAAAATGACAAGGCGCATGCTTCGTGCTTCGGCGCTGTGACGCAACGGATATTACGTCAAAGAAACAAAAACTACGTTCAGTTAAGGTCAAAGAAATTTCAGGAAATCGTTTTTTTTTTTCCTTCGTGCAGGCAGCTTTACAGTGTTTTTACCCTTAAAATATTTTTTTCGAGTAGAATTTTTGGATACAAAACTTATGTAAAGCATTTTGTAGAATGTATTACAATTTTTTTTATTAAATATATTATTTTGTCGTAAATTGAATCGCAAATTTTAGGTTGTCAGTTTACCGGAAATTGTACGTTACGACTCACGCCGTAAGCATTTTCCTCTTAACGTAAATTTTATAAGACAATATCTAATATTGATAATTTTCATCATTCCAACCTTTAGTCGATTACAAAACTTTGTAAAATATTGTTAATTACATTTATATTTTTGGGGAATAAACTGATAATAGCAATAACTTAAAAATTGCAAAAGAAGTGGCTGTATGCGCTGACCTTTCTGTCTTTACTAAAAATGAAAACAAAAAAAATACAGTCAGTCTCTAGTGTTTATATTCTCTTTGGTCAGTCTGTGTTTTGGATTTTTGATGAATTTTTCACAATATTTTTCCAATTTCGTGTAAAACGCAATAAAAAATGCTTTGATAAACACCAAATTACTCTCAAAATTTTCTGTGCCTATATATTTGCGACTGAGACAGCCTACCTGCACTGATTTATTTAAACATACAAAATGAGTTTGGTCGGGAAAAAATGTGATTCAAACACAGTAATTGAAAGCAGTAAAGACGTCACATTAGTGAGTGATATTACTCCGGAGGATGTGCTAAAGTTGGATAGGATAACCGACACATATCTCTGCAGCCCAGAAGCGAATGTATACGACATAGATTTTACGAGATTTAAAATCCGCGACTTGGAAAGTGGGACAATCCTGTTTGAGATTGCGAAGCCCCCGACGGACTTCGGTGTAGACAACGAGGGTGCAGAAGATGCACAAGAGGAGCCGCTAGACCCTAATGCAGGGAGATTTGTTCGCTACCAATTTACACCTCAATTTTTGAAACTTAAGACTGTTGGGGCTACGTAAGTTTTCCCGTAATCAATTCATGACACGGACGGAACAAGTCGGCGTGTCGGAAAAGGGGCAGCCCACGGGAAAATTTTTCAAAAATATTTTTTATATGGCTGCCCCTTTTGCGACACTCTAACCAATGCCTCATCTTTTATACATTATATTTTTATAACATTTCATTTTTTAAATAAAATATTAATTAAATTACTGTCCTATTTCAGTGTCGAGTTTACAGTTGGCGCCCGCCCCGTGAACCATTTCAGGATGATAGAGAAACACTTCTTCAGGGACACTTTGCTCAAAACTTTTGACTTTGAGTTTGGATTCTGTATTCCCTTTTCTAGAAACACTTGTGAACATATATATGAGTTCCCTACACTGCCGCCCGACCTTGGTAAGTTTCATAGGTTTTAATTTTGTAGTTTACTAAAATCCAAGTCAAATGACTATACCAACACTTATGATTACAAGTTGGACTGGGAGTGAAAGAAAAACTTAGATCGTGCCAGCTGCCAACTCTTCCTAGACATACTGTGGAAGCCAGTAAGTGCGCCATGAGGGTTGTGCTATATTGTGGGTGAAAGGCTGATAATACCATTATTTATTTATTCAATTTTAGGAAGACCAATACAGCTAGGAAATAACTTAAATACAACTTATGTAACAAAAAGCAAATTATAAGTCCTTGCCAATAAGATTATACACATTTCATCTAATAAACGTGGAGTTGAGTCCATGATGCTCTGCCTACTCCACAGAACTTTTCTCAAGGAACATTTACAAAATTCTCAAAAAAAAAACACTTCCCATACACAGGCAAATCAGCTGATCGCACTAGTTCGATGGAGATGTAAAACATTGTTTATATTTCTATCTATATTCTTTCAAGAAAGTTGTTTAGTATCATAGGCTGATTCACATGATCCTAATATATGCATACACCTATTAGTAAAGTTTTTTAATAAGGGCATTTTGTATTTCAGTTGAAGAAATGATTGCTGCACCGTTTGAAACTTGTTCGGACAGCTTCTACTTTGTGGACAACCATCTTGTGATGCACAACAAGGCTGATTACGCCTACAATGGGGGTCTTAACAACTAATTGTCATCTAAAACTCATCGCAAAAGTATATCTGAACAATTGGCACTAAAAAAAATAAACTCTAGGTTAATGTTTGGTATTGGCACAAAATTACTTTTTAAAAGTATTTCAGGTGTATTCAACTTCAGTTTATTTTAAGTAAATCGGACTAAAATGGGCATGTGATATAATGTGATGTGATTTACCATGTCTTTTGTGAGATTATATGACAAAAGATTCTCTTGAGTAAATAAACTATGCAAACAACAGAGCATACAATATAAATTCTGTTTAAAAAAAGGTATCCTATAATTAATTGATGGTGAGAGTCAGAAAGAATTAAATTTGAAGTCATTTTTTAAGCAGTTATTTATAGTTACTCTATCAACTAAAAGTATTAAAACTAAAAGATTATGTAGCTTTTATCAAACTATCAAAGAGAGGTATACTAACTTAGTAGCTTGGTCCAAAAATAACAGACATTCCTAACATAACAAAACATTCCACTTTAATTCCAGATCATTATACAATATAATAAAATATACCGAAAACAGATCGCAAAGTTATATAGGTATAAGTACATACTAAATATTTTCTAAGAACTTGTGAAATGGTATTTTAGGATATTTTTGAACTGTGTTTGTTTGTTAATGTTATTGCAAATTAGTTACAGAATTAGTACCTAATGTTTTAATGTACTTACACTATTTTATTCTGTGTGAAACACTTATTTATATTGTCTAGAGAAAATAAGGGGTGCTTTGATCTGACCTAAATTCTAGTCATTCTTATGTTGCAATGTTTAAAAATATCTTCTAATTTGTTTAAAAAATGAGATTGGATAAACAATAAGTAAGAAGTACAGGGAAAAGAAAATTGGTAAAAAGGAAAATAAATTTACCTGGCATATATTTTTCAAGGTAAAGGGAACGGCGAGAGCTTTTAAATATTGGCTTTAACTCTAACATTGAAAACTTTGTACTAACTTCCCAAAAGATCTCATTTTTATGCCGTCCAAAAAATTTTAATTTTGACAAGTGCCCTTGTTTTAAAATTGTAATAATACGAACTGAATGTGTTCAATAATTAAATTTAATGATTCCGTTGAATTCTTAAGTAGGTACTTAAAATATGTACCTACTTGCCTTTGGGAAAAAACTGTTCAATCAATTCTATATAAATGTCTTAATGCTGTGAAAATGTATTAGTATCATTATATACGCGTAGATTATAATATAATGCTTAAATATACCTAGTAGGTATGCTATATTATAATTATGTACTTTTTTTTTAAGAAAAAAGAATTATACATTGACAAATTAGGGTACACAATACCAGCTAGTCAGGCAAAGAGCCAATAGCCAATTTTCTTAAAATTATAAGATTTACAAGTACCTTCTGATTTTGGAGTGTTATCATAGCATGTACTTACAAATTAGTCGTAAGGGTAGCGACGAAGAAACAATCAATAATAAAGCTAGAACAAGGAATTACAAAACTTAAATTGAATGTGAAATCATCATAAGTGCATCTCAATTCAGTTTTGGTCTGTGCTCCAACATTCTCTGTTAAGTGGTCATTTTAAATTGTATCTATTGGGCTACCACTGATGATAGTCGATGAACGATTTCGACTGCAAGATGAAGTATATACTTAGCCATGTTTGTTTTAGCTACACAATCAGTTAAAATCTCATTCTGCAAAAATTAGAAGCAATGTATGTATGAAATTGATATCTAAGTTGATAAGAAGTCGACGCGTCGAAATCGGTTTTAACGATCCATGGTAGCGCCAAGATTATTTGAAATATTACTCTTTTAAATTATGATACCTATTCCAATATTGAACCACCGATTTCCTGTTATGAATCAATAAATGAAATGAAGTGGTAATTCAAAATGGTACCTATGAATGTCAACAACCGAATTCGAAATATGAAACTTTTCTGTTACAACTGCATTTACAATTAATTTCACTCGTCTACCCTCAATATTTACCTAAATTATTTGTATGTTCACAGACCTCACTACACTAGTTTTATGAATAAAATCTATTAAAAAGGCAATTACTGTATTATTTATAATAAGTATACCTGTAGTCTATACTAATATTATAAAGAGAAAAGATATGGAGACGTATTTCTGAAACAGTAGAATTTCAATTCGCATACGAATTGACAAGATTTGTATGCGATTCTCATGCGGATTGGTATTCTATCGTTTCAAAAATACGTCTTATGATTGTTTGTTTGTTTATAGTAAATAGGCTCCGAAACTACTGGACCCTTTTGAAAAATTCTTTCACCATTAGAACCCTACATTATCCCCGATGAACATAGGCCACATAATTTTCCCGAATTCCCACGGGAACGAAGTCCCGGGCAGAAAGCTAGTTCTTCAATAAATGTCAAGTCAAGGCCAACTATGGTAACTATTATACCAATCCATTTGGTCGGATATCATAATGTGTGAAAGTGTGTTCATTTGTCCTTCCATTACTTCATAAAATCGACTATTTTTACACAGAGGTAATCGAATTAGTAATATTAGTACTTCAATAATACTTCCATACAAAATAAATTAAATAATAGTATAGTTGATCCGTCCGTTTAATATTTAAGCTGAAAACCGATTGTCCAAGTCCGCAAAACGGCATCAGTAATTTAAAAAAACAAAAATAACCTCAAAGTTGTTTGCTTGTGTTATATTTTGAATTCGCAGATTTCGCAGGATGTTAGTTTTTTAATTATTAATGTGGATATTAATATAATTATTATTAATTATGGCCCTTATCAGACAAGTTTTTCCTTTTTTCATAAGGAGTACGAAGTTTATTCCTTTAGTTACACAGGGTAAGTTTTTATTTATAAGTACAGAACTGTAGTTTTGAATTTCAAGGAATGAAATAATGATTCTTTTTTGAAATTTTAGCCAGAAGTATTAAAAGGTGGGTTTCTCCTACATTGAGGGTTCTGAAGGAACGTGAAAATAAGGCTGGAGGCAAGAAATTTTACCCAAGAAACACATTTCTAGATTGGAACTTAGAAGCAGAGATATTTGCTTTTGGAGCACGTTTAAATGAAGAGTTTGACTCAGATTTGTTGCTCCAAGCTTTCACTGATAGATCATATGTGGTTAAAGAAGAGTTGAAACAGAAAGAAATGGAAATAGACATCAAAATGACAGACAACAAGGAATTGGCAGAACAAGGTGAATAGAGGTTTTTATAGAGTCAATGATTTACCATATACAATCCTTGGTGGTTGAAGATACGAATGTCTATAGAGAGCACTAGAAGAGAATTGTAAAGGAAACTGATTTTCCCTTCAATTCTCTTCCAGTGTTTTCTGTTCTCTATTTTTGGGCCCACAATCATGTTGCCAACAGTTAAGGGCAAAATATCTAAAGGCGGGTCACAAACACTGAATAACAGAACCTTGTGGCTATTCAGGCCCTAGATAAAGAGTGCAGAGGCTACAAATAAAAGCAGAATTACTATCTAATTAAATACTCATCCCCTTTTTTTCATTAACTTCATTTCAATAGAAGTTTATGAAAAGAAAAAAAATACCTGGTGTACGAGATTACTATCGCAAGTGGCGTAAAAAATAGCGCGACGGGTTAAAAGTCATTACAGAGGTACCTATTTCATAATTCCAGGAGAAAAGTTCATGAGGGACTACATCCACGCATACTTAGAAACAGTCTTGCCTCGGTTTCCTCGAAATGGCATTGCTGGAGTTAACAGTCATTTGATGAGTGAAGATTTACTGGCTCATGTGTCTTTGCATTTAGGAACAAAAGACATCATTTTAGCAGCTGTAAGTATATGGCAATTTGCTCTTTATTATCTATAAATAAATCTCTTTCTAGATGACGTCAACATCAGTTCACATTATGATGACAACTCTAAAATTTTGTATAATGTCCGACATTTATCGCTTATAACTTTTTAATGGCTGAAACAATTTTGATTAAATTAAGCTACACAAAAAAAAACTAACAAGAAAAAGTCCATTCGTTTAGGAACTACAATGCCACAGACAGAGACAAATACAGATACTCACATTATAGCACCCCTTTTTTCTTTGTAGGGGGAAAAAATAAAATTTAAACATTTTTTTTTTAATCTTAATATTTAACTAGGCTTCAGCCACTCTAGGTGGTTATGCCAGCCTCATGGTATCACTCTGTACATACATTTCCTACTAGAAGATACAATTTTAAACCTTATTCTACAATTCAGACACGTTTTTTAAAAGAAATTGTCAGAAACCTGTATAGCCGAACCGCACTGTCAGACAGAGGATCCACCAACATACAATTAATATGTGCTCCATGTAAGCTATACCCAAACATTCTCTGTCTGACATTGCGGTTTCGGTCACATTCCACTAAAAAGTGTAAAAGATCTTCAACGCAGTCACAATTCTCACATAGCGGTGATGGTTTTTTGCCAATCATGTGGTAATATTTATTTAGTGGTATATGACCTGAACGCAACCGAAATGCAGCTATCACACTCTACATGTTGACATCATCGAACCAAGGGACTATCTTTAAACATCTAGTTTGATATGGAGAGCCGTATGAGGAGACTAGTATCAGCTCTTATAAACTATAATAATCTATTGTTATAAGAATTTACAATGGAACACTGGACAAATAGGGGTCCATTGACAAGAAAGTTTGAGAACCACATATAACCTTATAAAATACAACTTTTTGGCATCCACAATAAAAGACGCTTTGGTTGCTTTAAGAATAGAATAGAATAGAATAGAAAAAATCTTTATTTTATAGGACATTCAGGATGTCACTTAAAACAAGTCAAGATTACAATGAAATACATACAAACATACATTAAACGATTTAAATACATACATACGCATTCGTACCTCTGATCCTACTGACTCTACGCCTATTCGCAAAGGTGCAGTCTTCCTCAGAGAAGAACAGGCAAGAAACTCTGAGGTTGCTCTTTTAAATCGCATTACAAATTTTCTTATTTACTAATTTTAACTAAATCTGAAATAACTCTAAGGGCATGAGTTACCCCAGCAGAATGGGTTTTATTGCTTTTTTCGTGTTAATTTCGGAAAATACAAGACGCACAGATCTTGCTGAAATTGCACATTTGCAGCACAAAATGAACTAACTAGTTTCTAGTTCTAGTTTCATAGATATTCAAGAAAAACTGCGCGTTTATGTTCCTGCGCGGTTAACGCGAATATCTGGGAAACTAAAAGACACAAGAGCATGAGATTAGTAGTTAATTAGTACCTTTTGTGCACTTTCAGACTTTCAGCAAGATCTGTGCGTCTTGTATTCTCAGAGATTAACACGAAAAATCGATAATACGCTTTAACGGTGCTTTAGCGTGCCAGTTACCCCACAAAAAATGCGAACATTTAGCGTCCATAACTATTATTAACTAGTGGATGCCCGGGACTTTGTTCTCGCGAGAATTTTATAAAACCGTTCCTTATTCCTTGCCCATGTCATAAAAATAACCTTAATGCATAATTTCAGCTTTTTCGTAATTATTTTAATACTAGCTTTCCGCTCGCGAAAAGCTAGTATGAAAATAATTTTGAAATCAAATGTAGCTTATCGTCTGATTATGTCTCTGTACCAAATTTCATCAAAATCGGTTCAGTAGTTTAGGCGTGAAAGCTTAACAGGTAGACAGAGTTACTTTCGCATTTATAATATTAAGTAGGGATCTACACTGGCAATGCATCCATTTGTTTATAAATCTCCAGTAATACAATTATGTTATCATTGACATTTCAAGGAATACCCAGTTGACAAGGCTATCCTAGCAAAGGCCCTGAAAGCTATAGTCGGCGCGCTGATCCAGTCTTCGGGAGAAGAACGCGCTGCGCATTTTGTTCGCGATTTCGTCATCACGCAGTTACAAGGTAAGAAGGAGTCCATCACCACAGCTGGGCCACAATCGAAATTTTAATGTTTGACTATGCCAAGAATTTCTCAAAATTTGTCGTATACGATTGGCAAAGAAAACAGAATTTCTCGGGGCCGCGTTTTAAAGTTATCGGGGGTTGTTTGGGGCCCAGCTGCAGTGACGTCACTACAGCTGAGCCACACCTGTATCTCGAAGATGGAACCATGTAGCGGAGATCTGACTACGTAGAAAATTTCTCGTGAATTTCTCGAGACAAACGCCAAAATAAGAAAACTATCCGGTCTCGCGTTCAAAAGATATAAGACATTCGTTGGGGCCCAGCTGCAGTGACGCGTCACTACAGCTGAGCCACCTGGATCTCGAAAACGGGATGACGTAGGGGAAATCTGCTTGCGTAGATAATTTCTCGAGAATTTCTCGAGTATAATCATCGAAAAATCTGAGTTTCTCGGTGTCCCGTTCTAGAGGAAAAAGACTTTATTTAATTTTCATAGAAAGGTACAGTCGCGATCAAAAGTGAAATGAAGATTTAATTCCAGTAATATGATAATAAATAAATACACTAAAGCAAACAGAGCCGTCTGTCATAGTTTACAACAAGTCTTCTTCCTTTAGTATCGCGTAGGTATAATAAATACAATCAATGGTGAGATCTAAACTATAATAATTTTATTCAATATTGTAAGCCCAAATGTTACTGTTCCCATAAGGGTATTTAATGTCAGTTATGATAGTCATTCCGAGAATAGCATATCCCGGAATGACTGGTTTATCCTGGTTTTGACCAAAAAATTTCTACCTAACTTTTCAGTCAAACGTCGAAAGTAAAATAATCTGTTTCGGGCTTTGCCTAGTCGATCCTAGAAGCGACTTGCAGACTCGGTCAAACGTCGATCTGTACTGTACTAATAAGTAATATGTTTAATTATGTACAATTCTAAAATGTCATAATGCCTCACCATGTGAGAATAATATTGTCATTATTGTAATTATGACAATATTAAAACAATACACATTAAAATTAAATAATGTCGTTTTATTATACAACTTTTTCATTTTAATTAAGGCAATATTTATAAAATAAACAATTGTTTTTTTAAATGACGTTTTATTAAATACAACTAATATAATATAACAAACAAAGTACACAATACATATTTGAAGTTTGACTGGTCAAACCCCGATTTCATGAAATTGAATTTCGATGTTTGCCTGACCAAATTAGTCTCTCCTAGGTTTACGTCTCTCCTAAATTCTTTAGTCTGAGCCGAAAAACATCATTTATTAGTCAGATCTGCAGCTGGAGCATGATCGCGACAAACTCACGCGGCACGCCTCTCGGTGGACGGTGAAACTTCATTTTGAAAGGCTTGCTCGCCCTCTAAAATTATCAATGTTGACATTTTCATTTTTTTTCATTCATTTTTTAAAATAAAATCATAAAAACTTTCATTTTTTATGATTTTATTTTAGTATATGGCTTAATGTAATTTTTTTACTTCACTCATAAAAGTCGTACCTACCATATTTCATAAAGAACTCATTAAAAAGTTTGAAAGTGAATCAAGTGGTCTAACATAAACCACTGAACTTGACTAAAAGGACTAGTATCCATGCCATAAAAATAACTCGTACTTTGAAAGACAGTTGTACGCGAGTGTACATTTTACTTCGGGTAGTCTAAGAGCTCGATGTCAAAATATTGTACATATAATAGTGATCGAGTTAATCATTTAAGTAATATGAAAATGATACTAACATCATTGAAATTATTGACTTTTCTCTCACTAAATACTGTAAAACTAGTAACGTTACACTCTGACCAAAGAAAATCACGCCAAATATTAAAAATAACAGTTCTGTGCGCACTTTGGGCATCTGGCTCCTAGACTATTCACGATAAAAAAGAATATTTTTTTTCTCTAGAACGGGACACCGAGAAACTCAGATTTTTCGATGATTATACTCGAGAAATTCTCGAGAAATTATCTACGCAAGCGGATTTCCCCTACGTCATCCCGTTTTCGAGATCCAGGTGGCTCAGCTGTAGTGACGCGTCACTGCAGCTGGGCCCCAACGAATGTCTTATATCTTTTGAACGCGAGACCGGATAGTTTTCTTATTTTGGCGTTTGTCTCGAGAAATTCACGAGAAATTTTCTACGTAGTCAGATCTCCGCTACATGGTTCCATCTTCGAGATACAGGTGTGGCTCAGCTGTAGTGGCGTCACTGCAGCTGGGCCCCAAACAACCCCCGATAACTTTAAAACGCGGCCCCGAGAAATTCTGTTTTCTTTACCAATCGTATACGACAAATTTTGAGAAATTCTTGGCATAGTCAAACATTAAAATTTCGATTGTGGCCCAGCTGTGGTGATGGACTCGGTAAGAAGAGGTTTCATTTTTAAGTTTACATAAACGCGTGACTTTGAATATTCGACGAATGTTCGGCAACGCACCCACTTTTCAGTTACCCGATTTAGACTGGTAGTGTGGCGCAATCAGGGCAAATATTAATTTGTTTAATAAAAAGCATATGTTTGTTCTCGGGTCATGGGTGTTCGTGTCTGTCTTTGTGTATTTTCTGATAAGAGATAAAAAAGTACGAAGGCTTCACTTATTGGACGGTTGGTGGCTATAGTCAAAAGTCTCGGGTCCCAGTCAGAAGCGATTTTCCACTCCTTTTGACGCTTGTGCATAAGTTTCTCCCATATATGTAACACCTAGCCAAATGTCCGTGGACACTAACAGCCCCTGTATCCTGTATCATTCCGAATTGTTCCGCGCATGTCGCGTCCGCTTACGGCGAGTCCCGCCACGTCGAGCCGCTTTCACAGCGAGTGGCGTTTCTGACGTCATCACGCCGAGCGAAATGTATGAAGTACAGTTTAACAAACGAATTTACGTTTTTACGGTAAAATTATGTTTGTATAATATTTTTTTGGTCTTATTTTGTGTTTAAACTATAATGATTTTACAAAATTTTGGAATTGTTCATTATTTGTTTCTAGCTTTTATTTGTTTAAGGCGGTTGCTGTGAAACCAAAACTGAAAAAGTCCCACTAGATGGCGCTGTTTTTAGAATTGGTAATTTCGTCATGATTTTGTCGATTATTTCATAATTAAGACAAGTTTTGCATAATGTTTTGAAATTGCCGAAAGCCTGTATCTATCTTTGACTGTTATAGTAAGGATTCAATTTATTTTAATGTTTTATTTTCCCATGTATTGCGAAAACGTGCAATAAAAGTTTATTACGCACACATAGACGTTCGAATCGAGAGTTTCATTCATAAATTCTCGCGTATTTATCTGTCAATTTACTGGTAGGAGGCGTTTTATCTGTCAGATTATTAGGAATCTAAATACAAATCAAAATTTTGAGTTCGTAACTTCTCTAGCATATTGGTCACTTATCACCATCATTTTCAGCGTGTTTTTACGCTCAGTTCTCAAAAGCCGCTTTTCGATTCTTGAGCACACAAAATTCAGTTCATTGACAATCTGAATGCGGTCAATGAGGTTAGGCAACCTTCTGAAGAATTAAAGCGTGATGGGTGACCGTTTTTGTGCTTCAAAACACTCAAAAATAAATGCAATCATATTTAAAAGCAGTATTAAGGTTAGGTACCATTCTAAAAGTTGACTATGATAGGTGACTGTTTTTGTGCTTCACTTAGCAATACCTTTTCGAAGCCGAAGCGGATTGTTAGTAGGTACCTATATATATCTAGGTAGGAAATCTGGATTGCGTCATGGTGTTGAAAATTTAAAAAGTCCAAGCTCATATTGTACATTTCGCAAAATGTTATATTCGTAAAATGTCTTTTTGTTAAAAATGACTCACATAATATTTTGAACTGAATTACGTCTAGGCGGGGTCTCACGGGAATTACGTCTCACGGGGAGGTGAGGCCACAGGCTAAGTCAAGCTGCCTATAAAGCGAGGACAAAGGTCGAGCTTTACATAGAGCCCCAAAAATGCAAGGTTGCCGAATTTTTTCAAGTTTTTTTTATTTTAAATATTGATATGGGACATCCACTTTGAAACCCAGATTGACGGATATACGTTTTTACATAATAATAATAATAAACGTTACACACTCAAAGGCCCACATTAAGGTTTTCCCTTGTGTCGTGGGTCCCTCGGAACACACATAAAGACAAACACAAATACCCATGACCCGAGAACAAACATTTGCTTTTCACACAAATATTTGGGGCGACTGGGAATCGAACCCAGGACCCGTCGATCAAGAGGCAGCGCCACTACCACTAAACCAAACTTGTGTGTCATAAATGTTGCTATAGGTAAATTACAATTCAAAATGACGGACATAATGTTTGTAAAAGAAAATACTGTCAAGTTTATGCCTCCCTGAAAGCATACCAACTGCGACCAGCTTAAGCATAAAATATTTCTTTCAAAACGTTTCGTGTTAAGGGATAGCTTTGCAAAAATTGAGACCCTGATTCAGACTATCATTCTGAACTTTTCAGTGGAATTTTCCACTCATTTCACGTTATATTGATTGTTACATCAGATTTCACTCGTTATTTTTGTTATCCTGGCTGTTTCATGAGTGTAACCACGTCGAAGACCCTTTCCCCGTTAGTATCAACGCAGAAGAGATCGACTATCAAGTATCGATGTAACACATTAGAATATGGTTTCGTATGTGGCTTATTAAAATAAGTAAAATATTCAAAGTTGTGCTTTTCTGACTATGCTATTTCATAACGGTATTATCTGAACTGGTAGCGAATTAGAGTATCTATTTTTCGGTTTGAATGAGTCAGGGTATTTTAACAATTGTCGACTAATAACCCTCTTAAATTTTAAGTCTATAAGTTCGTTAAAGTCCCATAAAATCCACTTGATGAAATTAAGGGCAGAAATTTCACAGCCAATGGATATACATCGTGTTATATCGTCTCTACAATAAACATCATAACAGTTACAAATAATTCTTAATTTGTGGTTTTACTTTATTAGTCAGGTCAAAAAAATTTGCAAAGAAATGTAGTTACTTTTTTCAGAATAAATGAGAGATAATATTTTTTTTCAGAATAAAAAGACAACATACAGCCTGTCCACCATATTTGGTGGAACACCAATCAAAACGACGTACTACGTTACGTCGGCAAGTGTTTCAAAATACCCAATAAAAAGAAATCCAAAATTAAATTCAAAAGTAAGATGGTCGCAAATCTAGGAATCAGTTGCGCGGTTAGTCATCCATTAATGTCATAGATTCATATACTTAGTCGGTCCATAAGTACTGTCACAAGCTTTAAATTTCAAATTTAGAACGGGTAAAAAAAAACTGAAACACATATTCGAAATTTGAATATTTGACGATATTAAAAGAACTGAATTTCTGGAATGTTCTTTATTTTCCAACATGGAGTGGACGCGAAAAGACGATAAAGTCGCAGTAATCGCGTTGCACCGCTGCAGTTACGCGCCAAAGGTGATTTTCAAACTGCTTCAAAATTTGAAAATAACGTTGAGGTTCGTTTATCATACCATAAAACGATTCAGTGAGGATTGCAGTATAGATGATAGAAAGAAAAGCGGTCGTCCTCGTACAGTTCGGACCCTAGCGGTCATCAAAGCTGTGAAGGCGCGAATTGAGAGAAATCCCGTCCGGAAGCAAAAGCTGATGGCCCTGCAGATGTGAATAAGTAAGACCACACTCAAAAGGTTATTAAATGAAGACCTTGGACTACGCACCTATCGAAAAAGAACAGCACATCTCCTTAATGCACGTCTGAAGAAGATCAGGCTAGACAGATCGCGAATGTTGTTTAAGCGGTACGCGGGAAAAAAGTACAGAGAAATCCTCTTTTCGTATGAAAAAATTTTCAATATCGAGGAAAGCTTCAATAAGCAAAATGATAAGGTGTATGCGCACAGCAGTGAGGAAGCGAGCTGGCCTATTCCACGAGTTCAGCGAGGTCATCATCCTTCTTCAATCATGGTTTGGCTGGGAGTCTCGTATTCGGGCCTCACAGAGATGTTTTTTTGCGAAAAAAGTGTGAAAACCAGTGCTAATGTTTATTAAAACACTGTCCTGACAAACGTTGTGGAACCTCTCTCACGCACAATGTTTCAAAACTGGCATTGGGTATTCCAGCAGGACTCTGCGCCAGCACATAAAGCAAAGAGCACACAAGACTGGCTCGCGGCGCGCGGAATCGATTTCATCAGGCACGAGGAGTGGCCGTCTGCTAGTCCTGATTTAAATCCATTGGATTATAAAATATGGCAGCACTTAGAGGCGAAGGTCTGCTCTAAATCTCATCCCAATCTGGAGTCTCTGAAGGCATCCCTTCTTAAGGCAGTGGCAGAGATAGACATGGAAGTGGTGCGTGCCGCTGTTGACGACTGGCCACGCAGGTTAAAGGCGGTTATAAAAAATAAGGGCGGTCATTTTGAATAAATAAAATGTTATTTAAAACAGTATTTTCTAGGCTTTCATTTGGTGTATAAAATATACTGATAGATAAGAAGTTAAATTATTTATTACAATAAATGTATGTAACAATACTTATGACCCGACTAAGTATTTGACATTAGTAAACATGACAGCCTTGCGCTTAAATTTAAAGTATTAAAATTAATTACATTGCTTTTAAATAAAATTTAGCCCAGGAACTTAAAAATTGTGTCAGTTGACTTAGGACATTCTTCAGAACTTTTTTCTGAAAAAGGGTATTTTTAATAGGTACACATTGTTACGTACAGACACCGTTTTGATATTTCATTTGTATCTTTCGAACATCTACACGAGGAAGGAAGGATTACACTATTTCTCTGTTATTTCGTTTTATAGAACAACGAGCTCCTTTGAAAATTTGTTTTTTAAATCACAATGAAGTTTGTTTTCTTTAATAATTAATGTTACAACAGATTATATTTTTCGCAAAGGTTTATTATTCCAAAAAAAATATAGCAAATATCAGCACCAGCCAAATATCAGAACGGAAGAACTTAACAACACGGATCTCAATATCGTAATCCTCTTGAATTTTTTTGCTACTAGTTCACTACTGGAAACGGAGTTACATAATAGTTTGACTTTGAATATTTAGCTTATCATTACGAAAAAAATGAGTGAAAAATTTTGTTAAGTTAAACGATTTTGGTGAAAATAAATATTAAAATGATGTAGACAATGTATTCAAAGCTAAAAAATAATTCGGTATGTGCTAGGTACCTGTCATTACACCACTCTCCTCATCAATCTATGGAATTAATCAAAAAAAAAATTGTTGGCAGCCATATTGGTTTACAGTGATACCGAATGTATTAAACTTTATAATCATCCAAACTAAAGGTGCGTACCTACAAAATTTTAGATCAATCAGTCAAAAGGAAGGGGTCAAATTTCAATTACTAGATAACAAGGCAAGCTAAATAAAATCATTTAAAAAACATTCTGATGTGTTTTATCGATAATCGATGCGATGCCTAGTGTGGTGTTACCTATGGGAAAAGTTATCTTTGTGTAGAAACCAGTGTTGCCACAAGGAACGAGTGAAATCTGGTGTCACAATCAGTGTAACCACGAGAAACGCGTGGAAAATTCCGCTAAAAATTGTTCAGAATGACAACTTGAATCAGGGTTTCAGTTTGTGCGAAGCCGTCCCATACATTTTCATGAATCGTTTTGGAAGACATATTTAATGCTAAAGCAGGTCTCAGTCAGTGTGATTTCAGGAAGGCATAAAACTTGCCAGCGTTTCACATAAAAATTACCCACGACCCAAGTTTTTGCCTCGTTCCGTTCCTTTTGAAATGCTTATTTTAAAGGTTTCCTGTTTTAAAATTAAATTATTTATTGAATTATAGTCTATTTTATATTAAAAAATTATAATAGTAGCGTAAATCATAAACATCCAAAAACCTATATCGCATTATGTACATTGCGTAGCGCTAAAGTAGATAACAATACCTTCTTTAAGTTTCCGGGAAAAATGGTTATTTGGAGCCGATCATGATCTATGGTTCAAGAAATTTGTTTCTCAAAAGAAATTGCATAGTTCACTTACTGAGAAATACAATTGCGGATACTTGCTTACAAAACAGTTATGTACAGATATTATTTAATATACCCATATCTGTGATCATATATTACACTTATGCTTTGTATAAGCTCTACAGTGTATGTCTATAAAAAAAATATTAATAAAAATATCATGGATTCCAAATTGAAAAAACAATCAAAAATTAAAATAACCTAGTAAGCCAAAGCTTGTACATAAGTTTTTTTTGAAAAGGACATTTTGCGAAAAAACGTTTTGAGAAAAAGACATAATTAGCCTGACCACTTTTTGAAAATGTCCTTTTTCGAAAAGGATATTACGCGAAAAGAACATTTTGAGAAAGGACATTTTAAGAAAAATGTCATAATGAGCCTGAACACTTGAGGATATATCGTATTAAATTATAAATAACTAGCTTTCCGAACACGGCTCCGCCCGCATGGTCTACAGGTTGCCCAGCTATGGTATAAATCGTAGCTTATGTCCTTTCCCAAGGTCTAATCTATCTCTGTAATCGGTTTATAGAACGGGACCCAAGGAGAATGAGTTCATTTCCGTGGGACTTACCTCCGCCATACGAACTACTGGTATGTACTTATTCGGCATATGTTCCTGAACACAAAAAGTGCGGTAGTCACTTTCTAAGGGTATGGAGGGGGTAGCTATGACGTAACAAAGATGGCGGCTGGGCCTATTTTATTTACGCTATATTTAGATAACTACTGGGCAGATTTACTTAAATAGGGTCTCAAATGAAAGATAATTTAATAAACATTGTTTTATTCTAAAGATGCATTAGTGTAAAGCTAGTAAAAAAATAAATATTTTCAAAAAACGACATTTTGTAAAATTAAACTTTTTTTACTGTGTGAAAAGAACAGAAACCGTTAGGATTATGGTGATTTAGCTCATTACAAAAAAATAGCTACACTTATCAGCATTCTAATGAACCTAAAAACGTTTAAATCGAGCTATAAACAACGGAACTGTAGTCGTCTAAGTGAGCGTGGGTAGCTCCGAACTGACTACGGTACTTAGATTTTGGTACGAATAATCTTGAAAATAACGTGACAAAACGGGTAGAATCACAGCAAAATGAAAAAGTATTAGGAACAGGCATACTTTTTTTTAACAGGCATCATTTTTTTTTGTAAAAAAATTTTTCTTCATTTTTTTTACGAACTATTTTCAAAAATTCTCGTAAAAAAAATAACGCTTCGTATCATATCGAAATAAAACTCTTCATACTTGCACGTACTTGCGTTATATTTCAAAAACCGGCCAAGAGCGTGTCGGGCCACGCGCATTGTAGGGTTCCGTAGCAGCATGGTTCAAATATGCAGCTGGTTTCTTAATTCTACGAGCAGTCGATGTTAAAATCCCCAAATACTATAGTATCAAAAAGAAATGTATTAAAAATTTGTAGTTTCAGAAATAATTGTAGTTTTGAGCTAAATATAACACAATGGAAGTATTTAATGCGCGAGCGAAGCGAGCGCGAATTTTTTTTTTAATAGTATTTTTTTTGTTTTTGTATTTTTTTTCTGCGATAATATTATTGTTAGAGATAATATAATAATATCGAGCTGCTGCTAAAGCAGGTCGCGTGGTGATCTTGTATAAATTTGATATCATTTTCGTACTTAGCACCCCTAAAAACCTATTAAACGACACCTGAAATGTCAATATGTTACAGCTTGGCTTTCGGCTTGCCTCACTTTAAGCGTGGAACCTTTTATGGCGGCCATTTTGGATTAGGATTAGTGAATTATTCCACATTTTATTTTTATAAAAATTAATGTTTCCCAAACGGATTGCTGAATCGAAAAACGTTCGTAGTAAACCCCATCTATCTTGAAAAAAGCTATCCTATGATAACCCACTCGATGATATCGGCGAGAAAAAAAAATCCCTCGCGCTTTCACGTGTATGGAAAACACACGAAAACAATTTTTTTTCACCATTTTATTTTTTAGATCTGTCGGCGCAATCAATATTACGACCATGCCAAATTTTAGCTCTGTAGTACCAAGGATCTACTATTAGTAAATATATTCTTATTAATCCCAACAACGTTTGGCACTTGGTCGACTATTACTCACAAGCTTGAAGGGCCAACTTATGTGTGATAGTTTTCCTTTTAATTTTGTTGTATATTCTATCACCGTGAATTTTTCCACATTTTTAGAAACAATCGTTTTGCTTGTAGTGGGGGACACTTGTTTTTATTTTTAATAAAAATTTTCACTTTAAAAATTAATTTTTCGCAAAGGGACTGCTGAATCGAAAGACGTTCTTAGTAAACCTCTTCTATCTTTTAAAAAGCTATCCTTTAACATCTCATTCGATGATATCGGCGAGAAAAAAAAAGAAATAAATATAATGAAATGGAAGTATTTAATGCGCGAGCGAAGCGAGCGCGAATTTTTTAAAGCTTTTTTTAAAGTTTTTTTTTTTTGTTTTTTTTTTGCGATAATATTATTGTTAGGCATAATATAATAATATCGAGCTGCTGTTAAAGCAGGTCGCGTGGTGATCGTGTAAAATTTTGATGTCATTTTCGTAATTAGCACCCCCAAAAACCTATTAAACGACACCTGAAATGTCAGTATGTTACACCTTGGCTTTCGGCTCGCCTCACTTTTAGCGTGGAACCTTGTATGGCAGCCATTTTGGATTGGGGTACACTTCGTCGTAAATGCTACCCTCGTGAATTATTCCACATTTTTTTCATTATAAAAATTAATGTTTCTCAAACGGATTGCTGAATCGAAAAACGTTCATAGTAAACCCCTTCTATCTTTTAAAAAGCTATCCTATGATAACCTACTCGATGATATCGGCGAGAAAAAAAATCCATCGCCCTTTCACGTGTATGGGAAACACCCGAAAAAAAATTTTTTTTCAACTATTTTATTTTGTAGATCTGTCAGGGCAATCAATATGTATGACCATGCCAAATTTTAGCTCTGTAGTAACAAGGATCTAATATGAGTGAATATATTCTTATTAATCCCAACAACGTTTAGCACTTGGTCGACTATTACTCACAAGCTTGAAGGGCCAACTTATGTGTGATAGTTTTCCTTTTAATTTTGTTGTATATTCTATCACCGTGAATTTTTCCACATTTTAAAAACAATCGTTTTGCTTGTAGTGGGGGACACTTGTTTTTAATAAAAATTTTCACTTTAAAAATTAATTTTTCGCAAAGGGAATGCTGAATCGAAAGACGTTCTTAGTAAACCCCTTCTATCTTTTAAAAAGCTATCCTATGACATATCATTCGATGATATCGGCGAGAAAAAAAAAACATTGCCCTTTCACGTGTATGGGAAACATCCGAAAAATGTTTTTTTCCAAAATTTTATTTTTTCAATCTGTTGGCGCAATCAATATGTATGACCATGCCAAATTTCAGCTCTGTAGTACCAAGGATCTAATATTAGTAAATATATTCTTATTAATCCCAACTAAGTTTGGCACTTGGTCGACTATTACTCGCAAACTTGAAGAGCCATCTTATGTGTGATAGTTTTCCTTATAATTTCATTGTATACACTACCACCATGAATTTTTTCACATTTTTAGAATCAACCGTTTAGCTGGTAGAGGGGGGGGACACTTGTGTTTGACAAAAATTTTCACTTTAAAAATTTATATTAGGCAAACAAAGTGCTGAATCGAAAAACGTTCTTAGTAAACCCCTTCTGTCTTTTAAAAAGCTATCCTATGACGCCCCATTTAATCATATTGGCTAGAAAAAAAAAATCATCGCCCTTTCACGTCTATGGGAGACACCCGAAAAAAATTTTTTTTCTAAGATTTCACTCTACAGTTCTGACGGCGTAGTTAATATTTATGACCATGCCAAATTTCAGCTCTGTAGTACCAAGGGTTTCTTAGGAAACCCGCGGACAGACGGACAGACGGACATGGCGAAACTATAAGGGTTCGTAGATTACTACGGAACCCTAAAAAAAGGACTCAATGGTACTGGTCTGTACTGATGGACATGAGAGTGTAAACGTACGCACTCGAGGCAGAGGCAGGTCGCTGACGTGCGAGAGTGTACAGCCGCTGTTATATTTTTTACATCGGCAACACTGAGATTCATTCCGGAATCCCTGCACCGTGCTGCGCCGTGAACTTTGGCACTTGTTGCTTTATTCATTTGAAATCATTTGGTCAGGCCTATGACACTGTTAGTACCAATAACTGCGAAATCGCCATTTAAAACTAAAAAATAGTTGATGTTTGATATGGGTTCCTTTAAAAAAAGTTCTTTAGCTTCATGAGGAGCCCTAAATTTTGTTAGTTTAAAAGCATTTATAAAGCTTTTTTTATTTGAATCTTTGGCCCATTTTAATAAATCATACATGAGTTGAAACAGTCTCTTGAGTAGCTGTTGCCCTTATGTTGTTGCTACGTAACAGCTACTAGGTTGGTACCCTCTAAGTTTAATTTTTTGTCTGTTCTTGGAGGATGATTGCACTTTAAACAGACATAGATAAAAATTCAAATGCAATCTAAATAAAAATGCAAAGCATCTCCTTTTCAGATAACTAGATTATGTAATATGACATGCTATGGTTAAAGTTACATTACACGAATCAAATGTTTTTGACCCTGATTGGTTTTTTTGATACATAGTTTCATTAAATGCACACCCAACACAAGCAAATTAATGCTTACTGGGCTGGCCTCAAGTGAAAATGTAAAAATTACTTCTAGAAATAAATAAATTTTCATTTCATTTTTTTCATTTTTCATTAAATAATAAATATACGTACCAGCCCTTCCAATCACCAAAGTCATTTCTGGGGTATCATCCTCATTTTGCTCTCGAAAATAATTATAAATAAACAAATAAATAAACGCTACACACTCAAAGGCCCACACTAAGGTTTTCCCTTGTGTCGTGGGTCCCTTGAAACACACATAAAGAAAAATACTAACACCCATGACCCGAGGACAAACAAATAAATCTTTGACATGCTGCTGGGTAGTAATAACTAACATTACTTAAATACTTAAAAGCAGTAGGTACAGTTTTAAAGTACAGTGTGTAATAAATATGCCTATTGGGTTTCTTCATGAGACAGACTGTCAGCCGACTCACCCTGCACTAGGAATAAATCTGTATTGCAGTGGTAAGACATCTAGTCAGTTCACGAGAGGCAAGGTTATGGTACTTATAGTTGAGTTGTTGTATAACTGAATAGGTACTTCGCTAAAGGCTTAACCAATTTCCAGAACTAGTAAATAAAAGTGAATAGATAGATTCGCAAATATAGACCCATATGTGTTGCCACAATTCCGTCAATATCATGTAGCGCAGAACACTTCACTTTATATAAATGGCAATCAGCCATTTTGTGAAAAAATTGTGGATAAGAACTTTTTTGAGTGACACCCAGGTGACACCTTTAACACTCTCATGTTTTCAAAATGGTTCAATGATAATCAATGGAAAAGTAAAAGAAAAAATATTTTTTTTCAATGACTATAAATGTTCGGAAGTTTAATAAGACGCTGATACAAACAGCTCTAGAACGTAATCGATGCCTAAGAACAGCCAAGCAGGGAATAGATAAAGGACGGTCGTGGATTACCTGCCTAAAAGACAGTGAAGGGGTAAAACAGGGAAACCGAGACAAAATTATAAATATTAGTACTGACTTTTACAAAAAAATATATTCAGATTCTCCCGGCGAAGTGAATGGCGCTCAACTTGCAAAATACCAGTACAATGATACCATCCCCCTAATATCACACTCAGAAGTACATCAAGCTCTGCGCAAGATGAAATACGGTAAAAGTCCGGGCGAAGATGGTATCACATCAGAATCTCTCAAAATAGGTGAACCAACGCTTCTACCGTATTTAACCAATTTATTCAATTCTATTTTAACTACAGGACAATTGCCGATAAACTTTTGCCATTCAAATATCATTTTATTACATAAAAAAGGAGACAAAAGCGATATTAATAACTATAGACCCATCAGTTTGATTTCACACGTTTATAAAACCTTTATTAAAGTCATAGAGAACCGCATTGCAGGAAGACTGGACCTCCATCAACCACCCGAACAGGCAGGATTCCGACCGGGCCTCTCCACTACAGACCACCTGCAATCCTTAAATCAACTTTTAGAAAAACACGTCGAATTCAACTTGCCCTTATATCTAGCCTTCGTTGACTACTCCAAGGCGTTCGACAGCGTAAAACACGAGTTCCTGTTTGACGCCTTACACAGCCAAGAAATAGACCCCGTTTACATTAACCTCCTAAAACTCATATATAAAAATAGTACAGCCGCAATAAAACTAGATTCTACAGGTCCATCATTCAAAATTGAAAGAGGCGTCAAACAAGGAGACCCGCTGTCCCCAAAATTATTTACCTGCGCCCTGGAGGAAATCTTCAAGAAGATAGAGCCCACATGGGATGGTAAAGGCGTAGACATTGGTGGAAGAAGGCTAACGAACCTCCGTTTTGCTGACGATATCGTCTTATTTTCGTCCTCAGCAACTGAACTAGGGGCAATGCTGCAAGATCTCAGCACAGCAAGCCGCGAAGCTGGACTAATGATGAACATGTCAAAGACCAAGCTTATGACTAATAGCTCGAAGAGGGTGGTGACGGTAGACGGCGGGAGAATGGAATATGTCCACGAGTATATTTATCTCGGCCAAATAGTCTCCTTCCAGGCACGACAAGACAAAGAAGTTGCTCGACGCACCGAAAATGCCTGGAAGAGCTATTGGTCGATGAAAGAGCATATGAAAGGTGACTTACCTATGTCTCTAAAACGTAGACTCGTGGACGTATGCATTCTCCCAGTACTCACCTACGGAGCTCAGACTTGGTCTTTGACGGAAGCTCAAAGGTCCAGACTCGCGGTTTGCCAGAGAGCCATAGAGCGCAGCATGTTGGGTCTAAAACGGATCGACAGGGTCCGAAACACCGTGCTGCGCTCTAAAACCCAAATTGCTGATGTGACACATACTGCGGCTAAGCTAAAGTTTGATTGGGCGGGCCACGTCTGCCGCATGCCGGATGAATTGTGGGCAAAGACCACCACACAGTGGAAGCCACCGACCGATAGCAGACTACGCGGCAGACCGAGACGACGATGGCGAGACGAGCTGGACGCCTTTTGTAAGGCATGGCCGCAGGAAGCACAAGATAGAGAGTCATGGAGGGAACGGAGAGAGGCCTTTGCCCAGCAGTGGGACACATAACGGCTGCATAAGATAAGAAGAAGACTATAAACGTCTGACCTTTTTGGCGGGAGCTGTCAGGCAACTTGAAAGACTACTATAATTATTGAAATGTTATCTTTTTTGGTGACGCCAGTGTCATTACACGGTTATACATTACTCTCTCTGCTCTTTGTAGCTGACCCACGTGATGGAAAGTTTTGAATTTGAAAATTAAAATAATAGATATAGTGTGTCCAATTAAGAATAATACGTAACAGATTTTATGGACTTACCTACTTTACTCAGTAGTTCACCCAGAGCAATTTCGTTTTCAGTGAAGAGACATGTGTAAGAAAAGCGAATTCTCTTGCCTTCTTCATCGAATTGGGTTTTGTCAAAATCTTTTTGACAAACGCTTTGTTTCAACAATTGCTCTTCAGAGAGTTCAAGGAGTATAGGATGGAAAGACATATCCACAAACTTCTTAGATAACTGTTTCTCGGGAAACAAAAAAACCGTAGCGTTTCACCTGTTGCAGTGCAACCACCAACACAACACTTAAGCGTTTCCATGTTAAAGCAGGTTGCAAAAATAACCTAAGATGAAAAAATCGTCGACGGAGAAGGATTTGTGACAAGGATCTCAACTTCAAACTCAACATAAAATACACGAGCACTCAACTCGAGCTCGCAAGGGTTCATAGAATTACTCTTGAACGATATAATTGTATATTAAAATCACTGTTCGCCGACCATCGGCTGAAAGAAAAAATCTTCAGCCGATACCTTGTTGTGCCGACAGCTCAATTCGCCGAAAGGACGTTCTAAATATTTTTTTTTGCCGATGGCACGATTTGCAGATAAGCCGGTTCACTGAAAGCTCGACTGAGCGAATTAGCTATTTATCGATAGAAAGAATTGCAGAAAGCACTGTTCATATTTTAGTTTACTAATACTTACTACGCCATTTGTTGGAACATAAGTTTTAGTTTTTTTAGAATAAAAAGTAGCTTATTTATTAATCTAGAGCAGCACATTCAATCAAAATCAGTCCGTTAGTTTTAGGCATAGAATAAATAAGGTGTAATTCACATTTGTTTGTTTAGATTTATTATAAAGTAGTCACAAAAAAACTAATATAATTTGCAAAACAGATGTATTTATTTTAAATATAAAATTGTTACCAAATGTTGTTGATAGTTTTGACACTCGAAAATATATTTTTTCACATACCTACAAAATAAATAACAAAATTTTATATGGAATCAAAGCTAAATGGTAATAATACGGGTTACACATGGCAAAAGATGCTTATGACAATCATAAAATAAAATAAATATAAATGCATTTAAGTCATTTCCGCGACGAAAACTGATAATAAGTACTGCATTTATTTAGCAATGCACTTCAGTAAACGCCTGTGCGAACCATGAGAGCAATCATACATAATACCGTACTTGTACTTGCTGAGTGACAAGACGCCATCATGGCAGTTTGAGGTTATCTTGACATACAGCATGACGTCACAAGATGGCGAATTAAAGGCGATAGCAGCGCCATTTCGCAGCTATTAGTACTAATAGTGTCATAGGCCTGACCAAATGATTTCAAATGAATGAAGCGACAAGTGCCAAAGTTCACGGCGCAGCACGGTGCAGGGATTTCTCGGAATGAATCTTAGTGTTGCTGATGTAAAAAATATAACGGCGGCTACACTCTCGCACGTCAGCGACCTGCCTCTGCCTCGAGTGCGTACGTTTACACTCTCATGTCCACCAGTACAGACCAGTACCATTGAGTCCTTTGTTTTGAAATATAACGCAAGTACATGCAAGTATGAAGAGTTTTATTTCGATATGATACGAAGCGTTATTTTTTTTACGAGAATTTTTGAAAATAGTTCGTAAAAATAATGAAGATAATTTTTTTACAAAAAAAATGATGCCTGTTAAAAAAAATTATGCCTGTTCATAATACTTTTTCATTTTGCTGTGCTTCTACTCGTTTTATAACGTTATTTTCAAGATTATTCGTACCAAAATCTAAGTACCGTAGTCAGTTCGGCGCTACCCACGCTCACTTAGACGACTGCAGTTCCGTTGTTTATAGCTCGATTTTAACGTTTTTAGGTTCATTAGAATGCTGATAAGTGTAGCTATTTTTTTATAATAAGCTAAATTACCGTAATCCTAACGGTTTCTGTTCTTTTCACACAGTAAAATAAGTTTAATTTTACAAAATGTCGTTTTTTGAAAATATTTATTTTGTTACTAGGTTTACACTAATGCATCTTTGGAATAAAACAATGTTTATTAAATTATCTTTCATTTGAGACCCTATTTAAGTAAATCTGCCCAGTAGTTATCTAAATATAGCGTAAATAAAATAGGACCGGCCGCCATCTTTGATACGTCATAGCTACCCCCTCCATACCCTTAGAAAGTGACTACCGCACTTTTTGTGTTCAGGAAAACATGCCAAATAAGTACATACCAGTACTTCGTATGGCGGAGGTGAGTCCCACGAAAATCGTTATTTGAAGACTTTCTTACGAATGGGTCCCGCTCTATTAGTAGTTTAGGCGTGAAAGCATACTTAACTGAGAGACAGACAGACACACAGAGTTGCTTTCGCATTTGTAATATTAGTCGGGAATTAGGGATTTGAATTCTTCTTCTTATCGTGTAGGTAAAGTCAAGTGTGTGGCAAACTTGGCTGGTGTTTCTAGGGATTTGAATTAATAACTAATCATACCAGGTTGTAAAAAAAAATGAGAGACTCGTTTAGAAGTTTTTTAAATCAACATTTTATTTTCCAAAACTTGTTGGGCTCTTTATAAGACGGTGGATCTTGGAAGGCATTCTTGTGGCAGCATGCATGTTTTATAAAAATTAGTCTTGTCCCAATGCCCCCTTCCCCATGTTCCGAGTTGACCCTATATCTGTAATGAAATTATTTCTTACTTAGGTAGGTACTTACTCTAGAAAAAGGCAATGAATGAGCCTGTCAAATGCTCATTGATTGCAAAAATGAAGTTTTTAAAATAATGAGCACATTAAAAATACTCAAAAGCGGGGGGCTTGTTTCTCTTTATAAGGCGTTTCTTTTTATAAGGCGACTTTGATAAGTAAACGAACCTTTAGAGTTTAGAGGCTTATTTTCTTTAAAACTGAAAACTTTCCTCAAAGAACCTATTTGAAATTCTCAAAATAAATTCGACTTCTTAAATTTTCATACCTACTTAGTAGGTAAATCAGCTGATAACTCGAGTTGAATGGAGAGGCAAACTATTGTTTTCACATTTTGATCTGATCCCTGGGAAAAGCTTTTCAGTTTAGTGGGAAAACAGAACGGGACCCTTTCTACGGCTACAATAAAATGAAAACTTGTTGTAGATTACTGTTACTAGAATTTTCACTTCTTATACCTACCTACGGCTTACAAAATACTTACGACGCATTTTTTGGTTCATGTTTTAGGAAAAATATAGTTCGAGACAGCTTGGGATTCGGCCTCGGTCACGCGTAAGCTGTTAGGTGATTTGCTTATTTCAATTTAATGGCAATCGGACGTTCTTATGAACAACCATTTGTACCATTCGCAAATTAGAGGAAATACAAAATCTACAAAAATTATAATCATAACAAACAAATCAATGACAACTTGACACATTTCATAATCTGTGACATTAATCAAAATGCGTTTGAAAACTATACATTTCGGATAAAGCCTTGTAAAAAAATGAAAATAAATAAGTATAAGCGTTTCTAAGTAGTTTTTGTAATATATATGTTACCTTGAATTTAAATTTAATTAAAATAACGCGATATTTAACTTATTTTACATAAATTTTTATGAAACAAAGTTAAACAGTATCACGTCTCAGAACGGTCAGGTAATGTATGGCGGGAAACATTTCCTATCTATGTATCTGTCAATTTCTGTAAATGTAACGCACACAAACAGAAGCTAGGCAAAAATTTTAATAATTTCGAAGACTTATAATTTAAAAATGGTTTGATTTATTAATAATTTTATTCGGTTGCCGAAAACTAGATTTTTTAAACAATTTTTCAAAGTGGTTTGGAGAATCTGATATACTTTCAGTCCGGCGTGTATTGGTGAAACGTGTTGTATGAAAATGACACCTCAGCAACCGCCTTAAGTAATTATGATAGCCTTTTTTGAAGTTTTGATATTCATGGTTCGATTTTTTGTTTTTAATGTATAAATACATTAAAACAATTTTTTTTTCTGTACATTAAAACATACCATTTGTTATCCGTTTAAATTGTTAAGTATTTGAATATCGTGTAACTAAGCGCTTACAAAATAGATATTTTAAATTAATAAATTTAAAATATCTACATATCTAATTCATTATAATTATCTACCTACTTTAAAAGTAAGTAGGTACGACAGACTCCACGATATCTTTAAATATACAAAAGTATTATCTAAAACCTAACGAACAGATTTTTATACGGTTTCCAACAATGAAAGGAGTGGTTTATAAGAAATATTTAAGCAGGCACTGGGGATCGAACTCGATACCTCTCACTTACAAGTCCGATCCATTAGCCGCTGCACAATTTAGTTAGACCATTAGACCACCGATGATAATGTTTTTTTTATTACTTATAAGATGGGTTAACTTTTGACCTCAATATTGACCATAAGGTCAAAGATGAGGTCGACGATGGAGCGAGTTAACCCAGAAAATGCCTAGATAAAGGTACTGGTACTCCCACGCACCGACAGAATACAGCAACCTGTTTGGCGTCGGACTTCGGTAGGAGGGTGGTCGCGAACCAGACGGCCTTTACAGAGCCTACCACACCGCATGAGACCATAGGACGAAACCTCAGATTCAGAAAAAAATTAAGTGTCGTTGCCTGGGATGGATTACTAGGAGGCAGGTAAACCATTCCAGGCAACGACACTTCGATATAGTAGCAACCAAGAAGATCCATCCATCCATGCGCTCACGTCTATAATGCCTAACGGGGTAGACAGAGCATCAATAATTCTAGGGAACCATTTGATCCCACATTTGACACAAATTGTGAGGGTTATCAGATTGAATATGAGTATAGTGGTGATAGGTGGTCAGCCTTTCGCCCACATCGCATCCCACTTACTGGTTTCTACAGTATGCCTGAGAAGAGTCGGCAGCTGGCACATTCAAAGTTTTTCTTTCACTCCCAGTCCAGCCTGGAAGCAACCAGGAGATCTATAAGTAAGTAGTATTTTAAAAATTAATTCCATCAATACCACCTTATTTTTCTATGTTTATGCCTCAATACATTGACATATAGTGTACTAGCTTTTTCCCGCAGCTTCACTCGCGCAAAGAACTTTTTTAATATAATCACGCAACACGACTTACAGTACTTACAGGATGAAAATTGTTTTTTTTTCATTCTCTTGCGTTATTTGATTTGTTATTGTGAAAAAATTATGTATTCGGTAGTCTAGGTACTGTTGAAGCAGAAAGTGATTCAGGACCTTGTATTCCTTATTGAATGCTTTCGTTCGGGAATACCTACGTGTGCGCAATTCAATTTTCTACCCTTATGGGTTTGGCCTGTGCATTGATACATAATAAGTCAATCACTTTTTAACCCATTTCAACCCCTTAGGGGAAGACTTTTTAAAATCGGGAAACAAATGTCCATTTATTTGCTTTAAGGTATATCTTGATATAATTTTGAGTCAAATTGTAAAAAAAAAAATTTTTCATACAAACTTTGAACCACTATTTTACCCCATTAGGGGTTGAATGTCAGAAAACGCTGAAATACGTAACTCATTATTTTTGCCGTACTCAATTTATACGAATCTGTATGAAAATATGTCCAACGAATAAAAAGTTTCATTCAAACTTTTATCCTCCTTTTCACCCCCTTGGGTGTTGAATTTTGAAAAATCCTTACTTAGTGGATGCCTTCGTTACATGAAAAATACCTGTGCGAAATTACTCAAACAATAATTAAGAACAATAATTAACGAAGAACAATGGAACAATTTTCTAGCCTTAAGTCAATCACCTTTGCCTTTTTAGGGTTCCGTAGTAATCTACGAACCCTTATAGTTTCGCCATGTCCGTCTGTCCGTCTGTCCGCGGGTTTTCTAAGAAACCCTTGCTACTACAGAGCTGAAATTTGGCATGGTTATACATATTAATCACGCCGACAGAACTGTAGAGTAAAACTTTAGAAAAAAAATTTTTTTCGGGTGTCTCCCATAGACGTGAAAGGGCGATGATTTTTTTTTTCTCGCCAATATCATCGAATGGGGTGTCATAAAATAGCTTTTTAAAAGATAGAAGGGGTTTACTATAAACGTTTTTCGATTTAGCACTCCGTTTGCGAATCATAAATTTTTAAAGTGAAAATTTTTGTCAAACACAAGTGTCCCCCCCCTCTACCAGCTAAACGGTTGTTTCTAAAAATTTGAAAAATTTCACAGAGGTAGAATATACATCAAATTTAAAAGGAAAACTATAAAACATAAGTTGGCCCTTCAAGTTTGCGAGTAATGGTAGACCAAGTGCAAAACATTGTTGGGATTAATAAGAATATATTTACTAATATTAGATCCTTGGTATTACAGAGCTGCAATTTGGCATGTTCATACATATTAATTGCGCCGACAAATATAAAAAATAAAATTTTGTAAAAAAAAACTTTTCGGGTGTTTCCCATACATGTGAAAGGGCGATGGATTTTTTTTTCTCGCCGATATCATCGAGTGGGATGTCATAGGATAGTTTTTTAAAAGATAGAAGGGGTTTACTACGAACGTTTTTCGATTCAGCAGTTCGTTTGCGAAAAATTAATTTTTAAAATGAATTTTTTTTTTAAATATTTCACGAGCATTTAGCATTTACGACGAAGTTCAGCCTAATCCAAAACAAGTGCCATACAAAGTTCCACGCTAAAGGTGAGGCAAGGTCGAAAGCCAAGCTGTAACATATTGACATTTCATGTGTCGTTATAGGTTTTTGGGAGTGTTAATTACGAAAATGACATCAAAATTATACACAATCGCCACGCGACCTGTTCTTTAGCACCAGCTCGAAATTATTCCTAACAATATTTTTGTTGCTAAAAAAATTAAAAAAAAAAAATTTTTTTAATAAAAAAAAATTCGCGCTCGCTTCGCTCGCGGATTAAATACTTCCATTCTGTTGTATTTAGCCCAAAACCAAAGTTAGTGTCCCCCCTCCTCTACCAGCTAAACGATTGTTTCTAAAAATGTGAAAAAATTATCGTTGGTAGAATAAGTATATAACAAAATTAAAAGAAAAACTATCACACATAAGTTGGCCTTTCAAGTTTGCGAGTGATAGTCGACCGAGTGCCAAAAGTTTTTGGAATTAATAAGAATATGTTTACGAGGTTCAATACTAAAAGTGAGGCGAGGTCGAAAGCCAAGCTGTAACATATTGACATTTTAGGTGTCGTTTAATAGGTTTTTGGTGGTGTTAATTACGAAAATGACATCAAAAGTATTTTATCAGCAGGTCTATATTATTTCTAATAATATTGTCGCAAAAAAAAAATTTTTTGCTCGCTTCGCTCGCGAATTTTATAATTTCATTAGGTTGTATTTACACCAAAACTTAAGTTATTTCTGAAACTACAAACTCTTTAATACATTTGTTTTTTATACTATACTATTTGGAGATTTTAACATCGACTATGACTAGTGATGAACGATACTCAGTCTTTTAAGGCTTTTAATAAAGACTCGCCTTATTTTTGACGCCTCACGACTGATTCAGTCTTTTAGTTCCCAACCTTTAGTCATAAGACTAGCTTTTTTAGTTTAAGTCTTTTAACGTAAAAAACTGAGCTGTTACTTAAACAGCTTAAAGGACTTAAAAGACTGGCGACTCATTATCTGGGAAGTCGACAGTCGTAAGGTATGTGTTGATAGAATGTAAATATCTCATTTTATCTCCTTGTCAAATGTTATCAAAATGTATTTAGTGGTTTAGGCGTTAATTATTCCTATTGTTTGATAGGTTACAAAAGAAATATTTAATATCACACACAAACTGCGGTGCGATCCCTTTTACATAGAAGAACTTGAGTCGTTTAAGTCTTTTAAAATTAGCTGGAGTTGGTTAAGTTTTTTAGTATTTTGAAAACAACTCGAGTCGTTTCAGTTTTTAATCTTTTCTACTAAGTCTTATTAATAAAAACTCGAACTTTCAGTCTTAATTTTAGAGTCAAGTACTGTAAGATGAAGTGGAGTCTTTTTAATAAGCCTTAAAAGACAGTCTCTTTCATCTCTAACTATGACTAACGTTAGTACACCCGTTTTAAATGAATACGTAATGTAAACAATTTTTATACAACCATTTGCATCCACGCGAGGTGGTTATTAAACAGATGATTTTTTTTCCTTGTGGCGCTGGAATCTATAATTCTCCTTTAGTTACCTTCTTTCTTTGTGACCTCGTTTTTATTAGACATTATTAGCAATTCAACCGTCCATATGCTCGTAGAATTAAGAAGCCAGCTGCATATTTGAACCATGCTGCTACGGAACCCTACAATGCGCGTGTCCCGACACGCTCTTGACCGGTTTTTGTAAGTATATATGGACTGGCAGTCCTCTATAAATGACAATAATATTCTTTATGATTCATAGAAGTAGAAGTTTGGGGTCTCTTTTGATTATTTTGACGCAGATTATGTCATGATCAGTGGGTGGAAACTTCATAGAAAAAAACTTTTTAACAAAAATACATGAAAAAAGTGTATATTTTCTGTATGAAAAAAATATACAATCCAATGGTAGATCTTGTTACCCAATAATAAAATTATTTTAAGTTTTTAGAATCAATTTTGGACTATTTCTTATATATTTGGTTTATACAATTTTTAAATAAAAAATGAGACCGCTTAGATGCACGAACGACATAGTTTTTCTTGAAAATCTGCTAATATAAATAACTACACCCACGCAATGGTTGTACTGTATTATTTTTGATAGCAACACCTCAAACAAATTGTCAGATTTGTCAGGGAAAGTGATTTGTTATTTGAAATTTTGTTTTACGACATTTTAAATAAATCGTGAATGAAAATATTGAATATTGTTAGTGTTTAAGTGTTTAACATTGTATTGAACATATTTGTTCTCCAAAATCTTGTTTTTTTGTACTTGTGAGATAATGGCTCCAAAATCTACTGTTATCTTGTTTTCATTTTGAGACTGCAACTTTTGGTTTTGTGGCTATGTTTATTTAAAACATGAGTGTAAAAGCGAGTGCAGGTCGCAAAGGTAGTCACAAGAAGTGTAAAATCAGTGCTATTACAGAAATATATCATTCTGCAACTTAGTTTTCGCAGTTTCTCTAATTGAATACCGGTAAGTACAAAGCTACATTTGACTGACTAACTATACCTTTTTGTTTGGCGTGCCGCAAATAGGGCAACTCACCGGACTTAAAATTTTTGGGAATTTATTTAAAATGTTTTAAAATGGACCTAGAAGAAATTAGAAGGGTTGTGGTGTCATGATGACCCCTTATTTTCTCATCAACCCTCCAGGACCAACTTTCCCATAGACCACATTTCGCTACGGCCCCATTCAGGACCCCCAGAATGTGGGCCCTGGAGGGCTTATTAAAACATTAAGTAAATCATTTAGTAAATAGGTATATTTAAAAAAATAATAAAGGATTAAATGTTTCTTACATTTTCAGCTGTACAGAATAGCTGCGAGCTATTGGTAATGAAGAAATGGTGCACTTATAGAAAAGTTGCATATTTTACGGCATGTAGGTATGTGGAAAATATTTTCAAAGGCAAGACATCAACAAAAAAGGAAACAGATTGAAGCCCCTCTTTCTATAGAACAATTACTTGCATTCCCTCAAAATCTCTGGCGGGACCGTGGTAAGTAAATGTTTTAGAAGTCATAGTCAGTATTTGGCATTTTTACTTCTTTAAATTATTTACGGCATATGTGTATTTCGGCTACGTTAACGTACTTACTTCACGGCCATGTTATTTAGGGGCACGGCAGTGCCCCCGCCAAGTCGAGTAAAAAAGCGGCACGGCAGTACCATCCTTATCTCGAAACAGTTCAGGCCATTTTCGACCCCCCTATAACTTCGTTTAGGATAAAACTAGAAGCCTGAACTTTCAATAACCAAGCAGGCATTGTATAAACACGATATATAGGGGTCCCGTACGTAGTTTCGAATGACGTTGAAGCGATGCACGCTGTGGCGAAAATTTTTCCTTGTGGTACGTTGGAGCGAAAATTCATTGAAGCGAACGCCACGAAGTCGAACGACTCTGAAGCGATCACCATTGCGGTGAAAAATTTTTGAGGTCATGTAGGTACGCGGTATCGAATGATGACTCTGTAGTGACACACGTGGTGGCGAATTTTGAAGCGGAATCCACGAGGTCGAATGCCACCACAGCGAGAAACATTGAGACGAAAAACATTCGTAATAAGGAAAATTACCAATTTTTTAGCGACATTCTAATATCACTTATTGCACCAGACTAGCGACGCAAAAGTGTCATGTGAATTAAAAAACATGTGGTCATGTAAGGTCAAGTCAAGTCCATACTTACTTGATATTATAAGTAGACTGTAAGAATGTTAATTTCAGATGACAGCTGCAAAAATTAAAACAGCCCTATCTCTATAAATAATTATCCTGGACCTTCCGTGTGCGGGTCAAACGATAGGTCTCGACGAGATCTTTGTTTCGAATGACAGCTGTCAAAATTAAAACAGCCATATCTCTGTAAATGATGTTCCTGGACCTTCCGTGTGTGGGTCCAACGATAGGTCTCGACGAGATCATTGTTTCGAATGACAGCTGTCAAAATTAAAACAGCCATATCTCTGTAAATAATGTTTCTAGACCTTTCGTGTGCAGGTCGGATGATAGGTATCGACGAGATCTTTGTTTCGAATGACAGCTGTCAAAATTAAAACAGCCATATCTCTGTAAATAATGTTCTTGGACCTTCCGTGTGCTGGTCAAACGATAGGTCTCGACGAAATCTTTGTTTCGAATGACAGCTGTCAAAATTAAAACAGCCATATCTCTGTAAATAATGTTCCTGTAACTTCCGTATGCGGGTCAAACGCTAGGTCTCGACGAGATCTTTGTTTCGAATGACAGCTGTCAAAATTAAAACTGTCATTCGAAACAAAGATCTCGTCGAGACCTATCATTCGACCCGCACACGGAAGGTCCATGAACATTATTTACAAAGATATGGCTGTTTTAATTTTGACAGCTGTCATTCGAAACAAAGATCTCGTCGAGACCTATCGTTTGGCCCGCATATGGAAGGTCCAGGAACATTATTTACAGAGATATGGCTGTTTTAATTTTGACAGCTGTCATTCGAAACAAAGATCTCGTCGAGACCTATCGTTTGGCCCGCATATGGAAGGTCCAGGAACATTATTTACAGAGATATGGCTGCTTTAATTTTTGCAGCTTTCTTGATACACCAATTGCATAAATAACTTTGAAATCCCATATAAATGTATAGGATTACAAAGTTACATTTGCGGTGAATGTATGTTTAATATAAAGAAATAATTAAGTGTAGATAGGTACAGTCAAGAGCAGGTCACGCTTTACACTACCAGTTTAAGCTGAGCTCTGATTTATACTGCGCGCCATACAATGCAGGGCCGGTCCAAAGTCCAAAGTGCTTGACGTGCTCTTGAGTGTACCTAGATAGTGTAAAAGATAGCTTAGCAAAAACTGAAACCCTGGATGACTCCACCTGGTGTCTGACGACAATCATTCTGAATGATTTTCCAGTGGAATTTTTCTCCGGATTTTTTTTTTCATGTCTTTTAATATTTTCTGCTTACATTTTTTATTATTTAAACGAATACACTCCATTTTGCGATAAAAAATAATCATAACAATGTAAAACATGAAAACCAGCAATGTACATGTACATCTCCGATAGCAGCGCAGCGCGGGGGGATCGCGCGTGGAGCGCGGTTTCGCGATACGTTGCGTAGCGCCAAAGTAGGTTAATAATGAAAACTCCTTAACGTGACGTTTTCGGGAAAAAATAATTACTTATTGCTGATGATAGTGATGGGTAGATTTCACAATTTAAGTATTTGCTAAGCTGTCCTTTATACCCTGTATGTAATCATGTTCAAAGTTAGTTTAGGCGTCAATGAATTCCTACCCTAAAAACTTAATGAAATCGTTAAATTTTTGGTCTCTATCGATTAGTAAGCGTACGAACGAGGTTTTTTCCAAAATTGTTCTTAGTTGTTCAACAGTCATCTCTTAAATGTTGAGAATTTTTTTTGCGAAAAATGTTGACTTTTCGTCTCAAATATCTTTTTGTCTACTAAAAATATCAAAACGTACGGACCTAGTTTTTGGTGTTCCTGACACTATAGCAAAATTTCACAGGGATCCGTTGACGTTTAGGGGATGGAATCCATTGACACCGTTTGTATGGGAAAAAAACACCGAGACGATCCTCTTAAGTAGACTAAATCGCCCGAAATTGGCATGAAAGAAAGAACACTAATAATGGGCGCCGCGGCACCCACGCTTCTCGTCCGTCACAGAAAGGCGGCCACTTTCTTCCAGGCAACCTTTGGGTCCTATTACGTTAGTACCATTATTTATTCTATGGTCCTACTGCGATATCGCAGGTATACACACAAACTACGTTTTATTTTATTTATACAGGGCTTTAGGTAAATCTCTTTCAACCTCTCGGGTTGTTAATCAATACATGAAACTGAACAACTTTTCCCCAATAGTAGGTCAAAATGCGAAAAAAAAAATTTGATTTCCCATTGATTTCCCTTTATGCTGATGAAGTTCGTATGGGAACTCAATTTTTTTTTCGTATTTTGACCTATTATTGGGGGAAAGTTGTTCAGTTTTATGGACTGATTAACCACCCGAAAGGTTGAAAGAGATTTACCTAAAGCCCTGCATAATCTTTATATAAATCTAATTCCATAGAAAAATAATGTTAATGTAAAATATTAGTTCTAGTCCTAGGCCATCTACAAATATCTTGTTATACTAATCCCCTTATGGGATAAGTCCACCTTGCACTTTGAATTTATGTAATAGTAGCTTTCCGCCCGGGACTTCGTTATCGTGGGAAGTTTGAAAAATTATGTAGCCTATGTTCATCAGGGATAGTGTAGTATTCTAACGGTGAAAGAATATTTCAAATAGGTCCACTAGTTTCGGAGCCTATTCAATGCAAACAAACAAACAATCAAATCTTTCCTCTTTATATTATTAGCATAGATTTATAACCCTCTTGATGCCAATGTTTGATGCGCAATAAAGGATTTTACAATACAATACAAATCCTACAGAACAAATATCATTTGTTTGTTTTAAACTTGTTTTAATATTGTTTGTTTTAAATTTTCAATAATTTCAGATGCCGATAGTTTTGTTGTAACTGATACAGAACAAAGAAAATATAAATCCTAGATCTTCAACAAGTCAACAACAATCCATAGTTTCACAAACCGCTTGCCATAACCTATCAAGAAGTGAAGTGAGTTTCACAACTTTACTAGGACGGTAAGTTTGTTATTTTTGTCAAATTATATCCAGTAAAGGTTGTGTGGTAATAATAAAGTTATATAGACATTAAATATTATTATTTTGTATTTCAGAAACAGTATCTTCAAAGCAAATCCTTATTGGAACCACAAAAACAGATAATATTGAAATTCCTAAAAAAAGACTGAAAATGATAAGGGATTTAGAAATGAAGGTAGATAAACCTTTGCTTTTTTAAACAGCAAATTTTTCTACCATACTGCGATCGCGAACCTAAATATTCTGCAGCAATGAAAAAATCCATCGTCGACCTCATCTATGAGCTTGGTCAAGATTGAGGTCAAGAGTTAACCCATCTTATGATTTAAAAAAAAACTTCTAGTCAAGGTAATCTAAAGATAACAACAATAAATAAGGTCGTTTATGCTCCCTTTATAGCCCAGCGGTGATAGCTCAGTTGGTAATGAGCCAAACTTGTAATCAGAAAGTTGCGGGTCCAAATCCTGGTACAGTTTAATCTTTTCGTTAGAGGAATGTTCGGTACTTTCATTAGTTCCCTAATATCGGAAAAATAATTAACTTAGATTTCCAATTTTCATTTGATCTTTAAAACACTAATCTTCTTCTTATCGTGTATTTATAGTCAAGTATGTGGCGAACTTGGCTAAACCTGGTGTCAGAGTTTTCAAACCGAACAATGGCCTCTGACTTAGTTTTAACGACTGTAGTCAATCGACAACAGCAAGGACCGACAGCTTAACGTGCCCTCCGAAGCACGGAAACGCTCACGATGAATTACCATTTTGGTCACCCAATAAGTTTCCCTATCTCTGTGTACGTTGCTTAACCCCCCTGATATCGGTTGAGATTAGCGAGAGCCACTGGGCCACTGTGTGTACACTAATACTGTATTTATACGTCATGGGGACTTTTACAACCATAATCGACATAAAAGTAAAAAACCATTTTAAAAAACAAGCTTTTATTAAAATACGCTTTTAAAGGAAAAGTTATATTTTTATTTTTAGCGCATTTAATTAAAAGCTTATTTTTTGAATTGGGCCGACGGCCAATTTTCAGCTACTAGGTTCTGAAGGTACTTCTAAAAATTACTCACTTGTCTTAAAGTCTGGGTGCTGATGTCTTATCTAGAATATATTTAATTAAAAATCTAAGCCGTGATTTTTATATGATGTTCAGGAAACTAAAACAATACTTTTTATAACACCTTGACTTCAGGACAAGTGAGTAATTTTTGGAAGAACCTTCAGAACCTGGTAGCTGCTAATTGGCCGTCGGCCCAGGCTAGCATGTATTCATATGTTAATAGCACATATTAGCACCACTCTTTCCCACACTTTTGGTTAATGAGATAATAAGTAAGTTCTGGCGGCCCTGGGATCTTGGTCTAACTAATAGATGTCATGTGTGGGTCGGACCACGCATATTATTTTATCTTATTAAGTATCTCACACCTAATGGAATTGAATTAAATTTGGTACCTAGGCAGATATACGAAGCACTTTATTAATAACACGTTGAGCCTCTAAAACGGTCAAGTGCGAGTCCGATCTTATTGAGTGGTCTCGTTGGTGAAGTAAATTTGGATTAAGCCCCACACTATTCTGCCCCCTGTATTTTTTTTCACAGATCTCACATACTTATTATATTTTTGTCTGTTGGTACTTATGTAACACTTTTTAATACAGGTGCTTGGAGACCAAACCAGGAAACTATCGGAAGTCATCTAGAAAGAAGACTTTTTGGAAAAGTAACATCTTGAAACAGGGGTATTTAATTATAGGAACCAGGGAACATTTTCCCCATTATTCCCACCTGCCCCCGATTGCGGTAAGTCTGAACGTGTTTACCAAAGCACCACTCACGTTTACTTTGTATTCTGCCCAGAACACAATGGAAACCACGTTCAAACTTATCGCAATCGAGAGGCTGTTCTGATAAATAGTGAACTTTGATTTTTACTATAGTTCTTTCAAGAATGGATTTACATATTTACAATTGATATGTTTAACTAAATTGTAAAATAAACATATTATGGCATAAGTGATAATAATAACTAGTAGAAAGTTATTTATTATGTCCATTAAACGATTTCATTTTACCTGTTGTATTAATTCGAAAGTTATACTAATATCAGCATTAATATTAAGCTGATTTGTGTAACTTTGATCCTTCAATAAGTTTAATTTTAAAATTTACTTTTTATATTGTAACACGATGTCGATAGTATTCGAATATCGATAGTCACATCACTAGCAGTATTTCATCGACATACATCGACGATAGATCTACACATCATTAGCGTTGATAGCTGTCATTTGTTTTGAATGTTTGTAGCACAAATTTCCACAATCTTCAAACAAAAAATGAATCGTGAACGAATGTATGAAACTTCCGTCTCTTAAAACGCTAGTGTTTATATTCTCTTTGGTCATGATATATAAACAAACCTGAAAACGTGTAGCTAAAATAAAATTTTGTTCAAATTTTAAAGTTAAAGTGTATATTTTCCATATAGTTTTAGATGTTCACTATTATGTTGCAATGAGGACCAGCGTGAATTGTAAATATCGGAATAAAAAAGGAGATAATCCGTAAATGTACAATTACGTTTAATACAAACTGTTTCTTTAAAAAAAAAATGTTCATTCTACTCTAAATGATTAGAAATAGTCGACAAAACATCCCCCTTTCTTAAAAAAAATATTGTTACGTTATAATTACGATAAACTACGATCAATTTTGCTTGATTTCCCTGCTAGACTTAGTTGTCTTTTCAAGTCAACACTTTAGACCAGAGTTTATAGATAAATAAATATTTGAGTGTTCACTTTTATTCATAACTAGATAGAATACATAAATATAGCTTACTTCTCTTTTATATAGATTTGCCACGGAGGAATTTTGCATATCATCAGCCCATAACGTCCCCACTGCTGGGGCACGTGCCTCCCTCAATAACATGAGGGGTAAAAATTTACTATCAAGAAATTACTATAATAATTAACGAAGAAACTTCTAATGTTCATTGTAAAGAAATTACTTTATGACAATAAGGTCCTTTTGGAAGGCGTACTCACATACATATATCAAGTTTAGGCACAATGGAAAATGTACTTTATTATGTTAAGATCTTGCCCATTCCATGCTAATTTTCCTAAATCCAAACGTCACATAGTTATAGGTCCTGTGTAAACTATACTAGATCCATGGTTCATACTAAACATGACTATCGATTATGATTAGACTGATAAATCATTGAACAAGTATTGAGTAAACACATTATATTCATATTATATTATTTTATTACACAGGTTTTACACTAAACTTACAGTTTTACAATAAACTGGACCATATTAGTTACTACCGATATATATAATAAAATTTGACTTCAGATTTATTTACTGAAAATCAACTTCCACGCTGGACAGGGAGTGAAAGAATAACTTAGAATGTGCCAGCTACCTCCCAGATACACAGTAAAAGTCTGTAAGAGGGATGCGAGGGTTTTGCTGAACAATGGGCGAAAGGCTGACCACCTCTCACCATAATGCGACTTATTCCATCTGATAACCCTTACAATTTGTGTTAAACATAGTATCTAGTGGTTCTAGAACCACTGATGCTCTGCCTACCCCGTTAGGGATTATGGGCGTGAGCGTATGTATGTTGTTTTATTATTATGTTTGTCTATATTCCTTGGAATCAGTGGCAATTATGTCCCGGACCTTTGAAAGGCGTGCGTAGGGCCAAAGCCACACGTAGAGGCCCGTTATACAATTATATTTAGTAAGGTGACACCAACTGACAATTTTATCTTAAAACTAACACTGTCTTACTCTCTCTGAAGGAGGGAGTGGCAGAAAAAAAACTCCGGCTAGGCAAGCAACAATTGGCCAGGGTTCTAGGTCGATTATGAAAGAAACCGGCGAACTATCCTGGCATTATCGAGCAGGACTGCTTTCCCCTTCTGCATCTTTTTCATCACTGACTTCCCAGTAATACCGAGCCTCTGAAGATATAAGGTGAGGCTCTTTGGGACCAAACCATTCTCTAATATGACTATCAGGTCTATTTCTGTGGATGCCACCCTCCACGTCGGTAACCTCATGCGCCAGGTTCAGATATTCCGTCCTCTTATTAACAATGGGTTCGCTCTTGACTATAATCTAGACACAAGGGCGAAGATGCCGTCGAGGATGTGACAAACTCATACTGAAGCCTTTTTACTTACTGTATGAAAAAAAACTATTCCTAAAAATGTTAAACAATAAGGTCTAATTATAAACATTCACGTAATATTGTAAACATTCAATAAATACTTTCATTTTGTTTTCTTTTTGTTTCATACATTATTTTATTCAATACAAATTTTCTTAAACTGTACGCGATTTGAAGCAAGTCTACGTAAAGTAAACGCGACGTAAGAAGACTCGACGTAGCGGGATTCGTCGTGCGCGGACTCGACATGCGCGGTACAATTCATCATTCCAATCACCTTCGACATTCGCCGAGACTTTATAGGCCAAGATCCCAGGGCCGCCAGACCTTACTTATTTTCTCATAAACCAAATGTGCGGGAAATACTAGTGTTAGTACGTACTAGTAATGTATGAATACCAGCTAACCTGGGCCGACGGTCAATTTTCAGCTACCAGGTTCTGAAGGTACTTCCAAAAATTGCTCACTTGTCTTGAAGTCTGGGTGCTATAAATAGTATTGTTATAGTTCCCTGAACATCATATACAAAAATCACTGCTCAGATTGTAGGTATAATCTCATAATTTACTTGCGAACTGTAAAGAGTCTGTCAGAAATTACAGCCGACGGAGGAGTGTCTGGCGGTGTTGATTATTAATTTTTACATTTAATTAATTGTATTCTATAAGACACCTCAGCACCCAGACTTCAAGACAAGTGAGTAATTTTTGGAGATACCTTCAGTCCAGGCTAGCTGGTATTCATAAATTACTAGTACGTACTAGCACTACTTTTTCCCACACATTTGGTTTATGAGAAAATAAGTAAGGTCTGGCGGCCCTGGGATCTCCGTCTATTACCTGTCATTGTCATATGTATAGCGAAAGAGAGAGATGCACTGAGCCTTTCCTACTTTTGGTATCGAATAGGTATAAGACAAGACTATAGGAGTAAATAAAGTATAATGTCTGATTTGTTGCAGGTAAAGACATAAATGAATACTTGCACATAGAAGACCCTTGGGCCTTACTGACTGACATACTGAGTAAAGAAGGCACATCTGTAGAGCCCCGCCTTATAGGCGAGGTTGGGAAGAACACACTGTTAGCGTGCTACCGCGTCGGCCTCTATATGGATAAGAAGATGATTTCCTCAGGTATGTATAAAAATTCCCGAGATTTAAATTGTCTGTCTTAACTAGTCAACCCTATATTAACGAAAACTAATGTAATGTCGCGGATGATTATGATTGCGCTAGTAAAATTGTAATACTACGGTTTCTACAATTTTCCGGTGACACATACACAAAATACTTTCTCCATACAGCAAGGACTACACTGTAATATAAAAGTTTTTTAAACTTTCACACGCTTTGCACAGTTTAGGGTTAAATTACGCTGTGTGATTTTTCCAAGAATATTATTATTATTATTATTTTTTTCAGGTTTCGGCGAGTCGGTGGCTACAGCCAAAGAGATGGCAGCAAGAGAGGCTCTCAAGAAGATATTCGGCACAGAAGACAACATGAAGCCTCTCAACTTCAAGCTGGAGGGTATACCCAAACCCAGCGCACAAACGCGACACCAGATCACCGCCACTTGAATACCACACCGTTTAGAGTAGAATAAGTTTATAATATTATAATATATTATAGTGTTAAATTATTAGGTGATTTTTATTTGAACCAGCAGGCCGAGTACGATAGTGACAGCGCCGCGACAACACCGTGGTCCTATGTCAAAATGTCAACATTGACAACGCCATAGGGCGAGGAAGCCTTTGCGCGGGACCCTCGCGCAATCAAAGTGAAATTTCAGCGTGAGCCGAGCGCGAGTTGTCGTTATCGTGCTAGAGCTGCTGCTGGAGTTATTCACCTAGAATAGAGTTAAGAAGTTTCGTTTAGCTACACGTAGTTTCAAAAAATTTAATACGATTCCACAAAAGTATCTACAAAACACAGACTTATGTGAAATGTGACAAAACAGAAATATGATGTTAAATATTTGTCATTTTGTTCCTTGATTCGCTCTGTATCATTTTGCACATTGGAAATTGTTTTCTCTTTTATAATTTTGTACGATTTTTTTAGGCGCTACTGCTTGGCACTACCAGTAGAGTCAAGAATTTTTTTCCAGTGACAAGTCTATACTTATTGGCTAATTAAACGAATATTGCAGGATACAATTCCGGAGTCATCCTGTACTATATTAAATGTAATATTTGATAAATCATATTTTCATCAAAGAGGAATTATATAGAACCTCGCCCATTGAGCAGGACAAAAAAACAATTTAGTATCTTTTAAAATATATTATTAAAATATCTGTCCTTAGAAAAATAAAATTACATTTAAAAAGTATTTTTAAAACTTAACTAAAATTCGATTTAAACATTGGCACTCGGTTTTTAAGATAGAACAGGAAGAACCATTTAACAATTCATCAAAAATATAAACATTTATTTACAGAAATAAGGCATAGTTAAAATCAAGTTCGCATTTGTAACTTCTATGGACCTTCTCTGTTAAATGGTCACCTTTTTTAAATATTTTCAGTTAGCTGTTTAATGAAATAGAATTATTGAAATTACAGGTTTTTATAGCCTTTGCAGACTAATGTAATGACTTATCATTTTCACTTGTAAATCCGAAATTTTAGTTAGAGTGAAAGGGAGGGGGGTCAAAGTTTTGAAGCTGACTGTTCCTTTTACTAGTAACATTTAGTGGGGACAAGTAGGTATACTTATTCATTAAAAGATTTTGATTTAGCTTCTGCCATTAAGTCAATACATTGCAGTTCTAGTACAGAGGCCAGCGTATCAGGTTACTCCATTTTCATTCCAAAACCGCTCTTATCGCAACAGCACAGAGAGCACGCGTGTGGTAACCTGAGTTGCGGCCGTCCATACATATTGAATTAAATTCATCCAGGCGCCGAATCCATGATCAAGTTACCGTGTTTATCCTTGATGCGCACTCTGCCGGAAGCATACCTTGTTTCGGAAGTACCATCCGTGTACACTAGCTTTACTGTACCGTCGGGGAACTCCCGCCGCTGAAATAGAAATCATACTATATTATAAAACAAAATCCCTCGCCGCGTCTGTTTGTCTGGACGCGATAAACTCAAAAACTACCGAACGGATTTTCATGCAGTTTTCACTTATGGATGGAATGATTCAAGAGGAAGTTTTTGTGTATAATTCATATCCGAAATACCCACGGGAACGGAGTCCCGGGCGGGACGCTAGTAGTTTATATAAAATGCAAACAGCTTTTGTGAAGGTGGGTTTTACAAAGTAAAATGTAAAGGCAGCCTTATCTTTAAACAGTGATCTTTTCCAGGTAAGCCTAGGTAAGAGAACAAAAAACACCGAGAATAGAAACCTGGGAGGACATTAGCTGGCTGGAATAAATAGCTAGTCTAAAACATATCACGGATAACAGTGACATCTTAATCTCAAAAGATATACCTAGTATCAGTAAATGGGCAGCGATTACACGCGTGATTATAGGTCTGAAACAAAATAATATAATGATACCTTGTGGTCCTTAGCATGCACCTCAACTTGGCCATTAGTGAAGACGATCCTCTGGTCTCCATTAGCGGAGATGGTTAGTGAAGTGCCATCAGGGAAGCGCCACTCCTCGCGAATGTGCTCGTTCTTGGGGTCGTGGTAGCGGACGCTGCCGTTAGGCAGGCGGATCTCTGATGAACCATCTTTGTAGCGCTTTTCCACTTGCCCACTGGAATTACAATATATATTTTTTTAATTGCTCAGTCTGTAAAGTTCTGTTAAATTCTCTCCTTTCCGAAACCGAGGTCGTCAATCAGGCCACGAAACTTAACAACTTTCCCTGTGGAACATAGGTTGTAATAAGAAAAATAAACTTTTTTTCCATACAAATTCAGCCATCACAATTTGTTTTTTGATAAAGTTATAACCTTTGGGGAAAGTTGTTCAATTTCATGGGGAGAATCGCCCCATATTCGCTTACTAATCTTAATATATATACTTTTTCTGTGCTTGTGTATGTCACTGAACTCCTCCTAAAGGGCTGGACCGATTTTAAAGAATTTTTTTGTGTGTTCAAGTGGATTCGAGGATGGTTTAGATTCACAAAAAAAAAATCCACCGGGAACGAAGTCGCGGGCGGACAGCTAGTTTATAGTAATATCTTATATTTTAAAGGTAAAAAGAACAGAAGTCAAGTGTCCGTGTTAAGTAGGCAATAAAAACAAAGGACAAATCCTGCTTTGCTGTATTGTGGGCGAAAGGCTAACAACCTCTCACTACTATACATCCCGTTTCATCTAATAACCCTCAGAATGTATGTCAAACATGGCATTGAGTGGTTCTGAACCACCAGTGCTCTGATACCGTGATTTTTTGCACAGAGGTAGTAGGAGAGCTACATAATGACAAGCTACTCCTCAATGCGAATGAAGAAGCAGGAGAAAAGCTAGTCTCACAAATGGGGAAAAACATATATTTAATTGTTTGTGGAATGCCTTTTGACTAATTGTTAACATCAAGAAATTACTAAAGAATAGTGTAAAAGCGCGAAAATTCACACACTAAAGAGAACAGTTAAAAGTTTGAAAAATTACATGTTTATTGTATATACAGGTATGTCTCTTTCAACCTCTCGGGTAGTTAATCAGTCCATGAAACAGAACAACTTCCCCAAGGAACATAGGTCAAAATAAGAAAAAAAAATTTTTTTTGATCTCCCATACAAAATGTGCTAAATGCTGAATAGAATAGAATAGAAAAAATCTTTATTTTATAGGACATTCAGGATGTCACTTAAAACAAGTCAAGATTACAATGAAATACATACAAACATACATTAATGATGAAGTTTGTATGGGAACTCGAAATTTTTTTTTCGTATTTTGGCCTATGTTCCTTGGGAAAGTTGTTCAGTTTCATGGACTGATTAACCACCCGGGAGGTTGAAAGAGAGATACCTAAAGCCCTGTATATGAGGTTGTAAACTTTTTCTACCTAGTTATACTTGTAACTTACTCAGGGAACTCTAAAATTTCAAGCCCATCCGCATGTGTGGTGTGATAGGTTTTCGTTTCAGCATAAAAGTACTTTATCCTGCCTTCACTGTAGAAGTTCTCCTTAACATCCCCATTGTAGTAGACAAACCTGCTGTATTTACCATCTGCAGATATAAACTTAACATTGCCATTAGGAAATCTCAGCTCTTTAGAACCATCTGGCTTCCTGATCTCATTAGGTGTCAATGATGTTTTTGAGTGGCTCGTCCTATTCAGCTGGGTCGATGGTTCTGGGCTGACATTCATTAGTTTATCTCTCTCTCTATAAAGCTCCTGGTTTAATACTGTCACAGGTCTATAAGATGTCCTATTGCTGAGAATGGAAATTGGGGATCTTGAATTCCTCGGAGAATGGCTCGAATCTGCTGAATTACTAGCTACTTCTTTGGAACTCAAACGGCCACCAGATCTGTTACTAAGTATGGAGATTGGAGATATAGTCCTCTTGGTATTATTATTGTTAATTGAACTTAGCGGTACTTCAGTAATTACCTTTGATGGTTGATTTTCATTAGGTCTACGATAGAAAAATGGATCAGGGTTGGATACAACATTATCATTCTGTTTCTCAATCAATGAATTTTTTTCACCTTCATTTTGTATTGGTGAAGTAGTCTGAAATCTCTCCATATAAAGTTTTTCTAAATTATTTTCTTCACTTGGCAATTCATCATCACCTGATGATGATTCTTCTGAACTATAAGACTGTAATTTAGGGATCTCTATGTCTTCATCACTGCATCTTTCTATATGATAATCATCAATTAGCGAGTGGTTTTGGTCCATGTGACTTAAAGCATCCCTTTGACTAAAATATTTAGCATACCTGGAAGTAACTTTAAGATTTGGCACACTCTTTGCTCTGAGTCTAGGTACATTTTGGTTAGGCTTTACTTTTTTTCGACTTCTACTTTGCCTTTCTATTTCATATGCTTTATATTTGACATTATTATCTAGATCCATATCAGACTGCGTTTTTTTAGACATGTTTGAAAGTTTTTTGTTAATTTCTTCAAGATATTTCACATTTGTTAACCTCCTAGTAATTTCATTACTGTGCTGGATGCGCCTATTTTCTTTTTTAAGTTTTTCCACTTCCTGTTGCAATTTTTCCTTTTCTTTTTCCATAATTTTTAGTTGGTTGCGAAGTCTGGCTGTTAAAGAAGTTGATTTTACATCTTTCATTCTAATTTCTTCTTTGAGATCCTGAATTTCTTTCTTCAAATTCACTACTTCATCTTTTTCCTTCTTATTCAATCTTCCTCTTATTTCTCTAACATACTTTTCATATGTTTGTTTCTGCTTGTTGAGTTTTTCTTTTTCTTCAGCTAAATAATATTCTGCTAGGATTTTCTCTTCATTAAATTTCTGTTCAAATGTGTTTTTCTCTTCATAAAATTTTTGGCGCTCCAATTCAATTTCTTCACGCATTTTCGCCAGGTTTGCGTTTTCTTTTCTAAATGTTTCTATTTCATCTTCTAATTCTCGAAGTCTGTCCTTCAGAAGATCACTGGTTGCAATTAATTTTGCATTCATTTCTTCCATATTTGCTTTCATAATATCTGTTTCAGTGACAGTGTCATCATGGCATGGTTCTTTTTCTGTCAAAGATTCTTTTCTTTTTGGTTTGTTCTTGCTTTGTCCTTTGTCTTTATTGTTAGAAACTTTTTGTTTGTTTTTTGGAGAAGTTGTGCAATCAGTTTCTTCAGCAGCTTTACAAGTGCTACAACTAGTTTCAGAGGCAGACTCACTGCAGTCTGTATACTCACAGCTACACTCACTATGGTGTGACTCTGTCCTTGTCTTTTTGAAATTTGGTCCTAAGTGAAGCAATTCAGGATTATTTTCCAAACATTTCTGCATTATCAAAGGGGTGCTTTCTCCAGAGCACTCCAAATTTCTTTTTAAAAATTTGTTTATAAATGAATTTTCCAAGTTAAAGCTTTCATGTGAAGCTTTTCTTTCTAGTAGGTCAAACATATTTTGTTCAGTTCTTTCTTTTTCTTGCCGAAGTCGATAAAGATTTTCATCGCAACTAGTATCAGATATAATGCTTTTTGCTGGTGATGTGAAGTTCTTGTAATAGTCACTTTGTTTTAGTTGCTTTAAGAAGTCATCCTGTTCTTTAGTTAGCACAGCAGCCCAAGTTTTGCCCCTAGTACCCCTTAGGGGATGTTTTCCTGTTGGAAACTGAAGTGTAGGTAATGGTTTATTACTTGTTTCTTCATGTTTTGTTTCATTTGATTCACTGTTTTGTTTGTTGTCTTTTACATCTAGTTTTACCTTACTCAATTTATCCTTATTAACTATAACTTCATTATTATTCTCACTTTTTCTAGGAAATGATTTTGCAGGCTCTTTAGCCAGAATTTGTACTTTAGTTTTTTTATTATTCTGAACTTTTTTCGGGGTGTGGTTAATCCTTTTCTCTAAGCTTTTTTGACGCCAAGGTAAAGATTTTGTGTTTTGTATAACAAGATCATTTTTTCTGACTCCAAATCGTGACATTCCTTCACCTCGTTTTAAGAAAGGTTTCTTCTTTTGTGTTGGGAACTTACTATCTTTTATCGGGCTCTTTGTTTTAGGAATTTTTTCATTCTTTAGTTTCTCGAGGATTAATGTTTCAAAGTCTTGTTTTGGCGTCAATATCGGCATGTCATCGAGGGCGATCTGTTTTTTAGAGTGGGAAGTATTTTGTATAGATTTAACCGGTGATGATTCTTTATTTTCAGTTCTGGATGGTGCAGACGCTTTACTGCTAGATGACAAAGATGAACCAATAATAAATTCAGATTCCTGGGAAAGATTCAGCGCTGTAACGCCTTCAATTAGATCGTGTTCCTTAACATTTGCAGCCGAACTGGTTCCATTCTCTCGAGGTGTACCCTCGCTCGAAATGTTACTAGATGATTGGAGTAAACTATGAAATGTGTGGTAACTGGTGCTGCTGCTGAACTGACTGACTACTTCGGTGAGGTTCGAGGGGGTTTCGTTGGTTTCTTGGTATTCCAAACGCTGTTTTTGCAGTTTTCCTCGTTGCAACAGTTGCAGGTGCCGCAGCACTTGTAATCGATCTAGTATTTGTGAAGGAGACAAAGAAACATCGCTTTCTGAGTTAGAGTGATCCATGGCAGTATTCACCACATTAAGTTCACTATAAATACCCATTCAAAGTGTGTAAAATCTAGAAAAGAATTTGAAGAAAGCACAATCGCACACAACCACAACAAAAACAACGACGAGGCTATTTCTACTGACCTTTATTTTTTTAAATTTAGTATTGGCAAAGGATTACATGAATGTACAGCCACTCTTTTTTATATTTAACACTGGCAAAGGAGTAATTAATTATACAGCCACTTGTTAGGGTTCCGTATCCAAAGGGTGTATAAATGGTGAGTTCGTCCGTTCGTCTGTCACCACTCACCAGGCTATATCTTATGAACTGATATAGCTAGACAGTTAAAATTTTCACAAATGATATTATTTCTGTTATCGCTATAACAACAAAAAGCCAAATGCGAGTCGGACTCTGGCTCCCATACAAAACTTTGCATTTTTTCAACCAAACTACTCCCGAAGAATTATAGATTGCCTTTGGTGTTGGGTAAAGTTTCAGGCATTCTATTCTATTCATAAAAATGCACTTTATGAATAGGCATACCTATTCTTAAACTGGTAGCTAATCCAACACAATGCATGAATATGCATATTTTCCATGCCTTTTACGGATGCTACACTGTGTCTAGCCGACGACGCAGTATCGGCATGGCAGGGGCAAGAAAACTGCTTTCGACACCCAGAAAGCTTTTCTAGAAGTTTATAGTTTAAGCTTGAAGCGCTCGTAACCCAGCGGCTCTCGCTGATCTCAACCGATCAGTGAGGTTAAGGGACGCACACAGAGGCAGGGAACCTGATGGGTGACCAAAACAGGCAATTTATCACGAGCGTTTCCGTGCTTCGGAGGGCACGTTAAGCTGTCGGTCCTGGCTGTTGTCGATTGACTATAGTCGTTAAAACCAAGTCAGAGGCTATTGTGCGGTTTGAAAACTCTGACACCAGGGTTAGCCAAGTTCGTCTCGTTCTTGAATATACCTACACGATAAGAAGAAGAAGATAGTTTAAGCTTTTGAAAAGCTCCAGCGATATCAGCTCGGAATCAATACCAGTGTTGGAACAATTTGTTCTTTTAATAACAGAAAACAGCACGTCAGGTTATCATTTTCAATACGAATGTCGTCGCTATTACGTCCGAGATAAGGGCGATGTCAAGGACAACATGTATAGCCAGATGTGCTGCCGTGTGTAGACACATCGACACATCGTCGTAGGACAGAATGAGTGAAATAGAAGATAGCCTTCCACGTTGAACTGGGAGTGCAAGTTAAACTTAAAAAGTACCAGCTGCCAACTCTTCCCGGGCATACTACAAAAGTCAGTAAGTAGGACGCGAAGGTTTTGTTGTATTATAGGTTTATAGGCGAAAGTCTGAAAACCTCTCACTTTTATACATCATTGGTTCATCTAATAACCCTCAAAATTGTATGTCGAACGTGGCATCAAGTGGTTCTAAGACTCCTAATGCACTGCTTACTCCAATGGGTATTAAAGGCGTGAGCTTATGTATGTATGTATGAAGGGTAGAAGATACTCTCCGATGCTTTTAGTTCTCAAACCAATTCATTTTCTTTCAGCAATCAGTACCTAGTCATCTAGCTAGACAACCTCTAAAATGGAAAAAAAAACTTTTGACTAAACTACTGAACCGATTTTGATGATTAGGGCGTCATTAGAAAGCAGATGATGTGTAGATTTGTTTTTTATGTCACTTCCTTACACCCTCCCAATTGGATTCCTAAAAAGACATTAGAACGGAATAAACATCATCGATGTTGTCATTTGACCTCTAAAATACGATAAAGCTCGAATCCAGCTGGCTTCCACATCTTAAAATACTCATTGTTGTATCCTCATGTGTCCTCTAACAATATCTATATTTTTCAAATTGCCGCCCCGCTTAATCAGCAGTAGGTATCAGTAGAACCAGCAGTAGGAATCCAGCTGGCTTCCACATCTTAAAATACTCATTGTCGTATCCTCATGTGTCCTCTAACAATATCTATATTTTTCAAATTGCCGCCTCGCTTAATCAGCAGTAGGTATCAGTAGAACCAGCAGTAGGTATTAGTAGAAATAGCCAAAACCTAGGACCACTAGGCCAAAACAAACAAGATTGCGGCCAATTTTAAAGATTTCTACAATCATTCATGACAAAGACCGAGACGCTGTTATAGTAATTTAATTAGTTTTTGTTTCGTTTTACTCGTCACTAAAAACAACCGAAAAAACACATCTGTCAACTCGGTTATTTGGCGTTATGTAAAACTATAGAGTGAGACAAAAAATCATTTCGTGTATGGACTTATCTTTGGTCTCTTTCTTTTTTAATGACTGAACGCTTTTCGTGTGAAAAAAGCGGACCGTGGGAGGTCAGTGAAAATAGGATCAGCCCAAAAACAAGACCGCTCATTCAAATTTGACATTGACGGTCAAGCGTGCCAACTTTGACTACCGCCAACATAATTAGGCGTCCGCGAAACGGTCAAATAGAAAACAACATAGAATACTAGAGTCTGACCATCGAATGCTGTCCACTAGAAACGGCGGCAGATTTAAAATTCATCCTCTGAAAACACTGAATATACACTGAATAAACGGAGTTAACACTATTTTATTTTCTTCTAATTTTATTTGATTAATTTCTTATTATAAGGTTCATAAAAGTGTGGATTTATGTGTAGAAAATGGTTTCGAAAGACGAATTTTTAAATCTCGGCAGATGCCGTTTCTAGTGGACAGCTTTCGTTGGCCAGACTCTAGAGTCCACGAGAAACGGCAGCAGATCATTACATACTCTTTGGGCAGATTTTAAATTCATCCTCTGAAAACACTGAGTATACACTAAATAAACGGAGTTAATACTATTTTATTTTCTACTAATTTCATTTGTTTTTTTTTTGCTTTTGTTAGGTACAGATATGTATGTACATATTACAGTGCCACCAACTTATCTCTAGAACGGCCAAAAGCTGAACTACTGACGCCAATTTGAAAATGTCATTTTGTTGCTGTCAGTCGATGTAGTTGTTCTTGTTTTTTTTTTAATATTTCTAAGTATTTTGTGTGAAAATCATGCCGAAAGCTATTACGAGAAATTATTCTCAAAATGAAATCATTCTTCGATACAGAAAATGAGCAAGAAGCCCCAATAATACCATTTGTTCACGTATACAAACGCATTGCTGCCGCTACAGGTCAGTGTTAACAGATTATTCAATGAAAGTGTCACAATTTTATTTTAATTTGAATAATAAATAACTAGATGTTGCCCGCGGATTCGTGTATGTGAAATTTGGTTATCGCGTTCTCGAAGGAACTCTATAATGTCAGAAATTATTATTTTATTACATATGATTCGTAAAACCTAAACAGTGACGCTTTTAATTACAAGACAACTTTCTCAAGTTTTATTAGTTTGATGAAGACTTTACTTCTGCTTTAGGTGTTGGTCTATCAACAATTTATAAAATTATCCAAGAAGGAGAATCTGCTGCAAAAACTGGTACCAAAAGAACCACAACAAGATAATCGAGACAAAGGACATGTGGCAAAATAGATGTCAAAGTTTTGATCAAGGTTTTAACCGAGTGTAATGACATTGCAGCGTGGAGAGCTAAATATTTATAAGAATTAAAACAAAACTCTTTATCAGCTAACCCTCGGCCAATTGTGTACTTAGATGAGACGTTTAAACATTCTTCACATACCACTAACATGTGTTGGCAAAGTCAAGAAACAGATAGAATTCTGGAACCTATGTCTAAAGGGCAACGTTTTATTATTGTTCATGCAGGTGGGGAAAGGGGGTTTGTAAAAAACGCAAATCTTTTATTTTTAATCAAATACAAAGAGTGGGGACTACCACGATGAAATGAACAACACAAACTTCAGAAAATGGTTAACTGAAAAATCACTACCCAATCTTGAAAAACCATCCTTGATAATAATGGGCAATGCTCCCTATCATAGCATTCGAGTGAATAATACACTAACTACAGACACAAACAAACCTGAAATTCAAAAGTGGTTGACTGATAATAGCCTCGATTTTTCATCGGAATTGACCAAAGCACAGTTATTGGAAATTGTCAAACGAAACAAACCCTGTGTATGAAGTTGACAATTTATTAGTGGAACATTGTCATAAATGCTTACCACTACCAGCGTATCATTGTGACCTCAATTCAATTGAGATGGTATGGAGTTCCATGAAAAGGAAAGTAGCAGAGGTGAACATAGAGCACAAAATGAAAATATGTCACAACTAATAACTAAAGCGTTCAGTTCTATTGACGCCTCAGAATAGCAAAAGTATTGTGCACACGTACATAAAATTGCAGAGGAATATAGAAGAAAAGACGGATATTTAGATGAGTCCTTTATAGTCAATTTAGACTAACTCTGACACCCATAGTGACAGTGACTCAGATTTTGAAGAAATAAGTGGAGTCGTATATCCTTTAGTTAGACCATGCATATGGTATTAGTGCACATGCTTCAGCTTCCTTAGATCATAATGAGGACTATCGTTTTTTGTCTCACTAGGTGGCGCCACTGTAGAGTGAGGTCCTAAAGTACGGCTGTCAAAGTTTGTTATGACGTGCACCAAACAAAAATTTACATTTAAATCATATTTAATACAATTTAACCGTTGAGTTAACGTATTGGCAATGCCGCAGTGTTGCGCAGTCCCGTTTTGCTCGGAAAAAAAAGGCGGACATAAGTTTCCAAAAGATAAAACTGTCTCAAAGCAGTGGTTGGTAGCGATTCGCAGGGTCAACTATGTCCCTTCAAAACATTCACGTATCACATATCAGAGTATTGTAAATAAAACTAAAAAGGAGATGGCTAACAGAGTACGCACTATATTTAGATTTAAATAAAAGATCACAAATATTACACCTGAATGTTTGATTTTAAAAAACTGACAAGCTTGTTTATATGTGACAGGAGTATGGCACTTCAAACTCTAGCATAGATGCTTGATCTGTGGTCACATAAAATCTCTTCAACATCCCCACTGAAGTCCCATACCTCGTGCACAGTACTGTATCTTAGGTTTACAAAAACTCTTGGTTAAACAGTCAGCTAACATCCTATCAGTACCGACATATTCAACTAAGACATCACTTTCTGCACATTCTCTAACATAATGATACCTAATGTTTATGTGCTTCGACCGTTTCCCTACAGTCGGAGAATAAACAAGCTTAGCTGCACTTTGACTATCACTATATACGACAACACGATAGTCTACAACTTGCAACTCCCTAAGTAAACCTTTTACAAACATAATTTCTTTACAAACTTCGCTTAGAGCTATGTACTCGGCTTCAGCTGTACTGAGAGCTACACAGCGCTGTTTGCGAGTCTGCCACGTGATTACAGCACCACCAAATTTTAGAGCAAACCCGGTAAAAGATCGTCCGTCCTCATTGTTCCCGCAATCGGCATCAGTATAAGCAACGAGACGTTCACCGGTTCTCTTGAATATGAGTTTATAATCCTCTGTACCTTTTAGGTATCTCAACACACGCTCCAGTGCAGCCATGTGCTCACTGTTCCAACATGTGTTAAACTGACTTAAGTAACTAACCGAAAAGGTTAAGTCAGGTCTTGTTGCACACGATAAATACATGAGACTTCAAATAATTTCCTGAAAACTCATATCATTCGTCTTCTCACCCTTCTTGAGTTTCAGGTTGTTCAGTTCCATTGGAGTCCCCACTGGATTGCAAGACTGCATTCCGAATTTTTCTAAAACTTTCTTTGTGAAAGTATTTTGATCTAACGAAATTTCTCCATTTTTGCGATCACGAGTTAGTCTCATTCCTAGACAATCCCTGGCTTCACCTAAATCCTTCATTTTGAAACCTGCGGCAATATGCCTTTTTACTGCTTCAACTTCCTTTTTATTTTTTCCAAAAATGTAGAAATCGTCCACATAAAGTGCTATAGCTAGCAAATTTTTATTTGAGCCCTTATAATACACACAATGATCATAATCAGATCGTTTGAAACCCATCTTGATAATGTGTTCATGCACCTTCAGATTCCAGCACCTGGCAGCCTGGCGTAAGCCATATAAGCCCTTCTTAAGCTTGCACACTAAGCCTTCTTGGGCTTTCTTGATGAACGCTTCCGGTTATTCCATATAGATAATTTCTTCTAAATCGCCATGCAGGAACGCCGTCGTAACATCAATGTGCTCAATTTACATATTCAGCTCTGCGGCTAATCCCAGGAGTAAACGAATTGAAGATAGTTTCACTACAGGCGTAAAAGTTTCAGTGAAATCTTCTCCCCATCGTTGTGAATACCCTTTGTCCACGAGTCGGGCTTTGTATCTCTGAACAACACCATCAGTATTTCTTTTCAACTTAAAAAGTCATTTACACTTTGCAATATTTACATCTCTTGGTCGAGGTACTAATGTCCAGGTTTTGTTCTCTATCAGAGAGTCATACTCTTCACGCATAGCTTTCTTCCAGTCCTCACTATCCGTTCGCTCCATAGCATCTTTAACTGAAACCGGATCTTGACCGTCAGAAACGTGAAAGTAATATTCCATATCATCGTCTCTCTTAGGAACTCTGTTTCTCAGGGGGTATCTTCTTTCTGGAATTCCAATCATAGCTTCATCATTATCTTGAACAGTAACTTCCTGATCTGAACTATCATGAAACACCTCATCTGTTACTTCAGCAGTATCACCTTGGATATCCCCTAGCCCTTCTGGGACATTGCTCTGACTGGGACCTTCAAGCTCCATAGGGTCTGCAGCCACTCCAGAACTCTTTGGCTCAGCTTCACTTGTAGTTAAATTTTCATTTACAGTGTTGTCCTCAGTCCCCGTAGCTAAAGGTACAGCTACTATATCAAACCAGCGTTTCTCATTTGTTTTGGGTGAGGCTGTAGGCACCTTGACATCCACACTGGATTTCAATGGCAGTCTCTCATCGAAAACCGCATCACGAGCAACACGACAAAATCGAGGCCTTGACAGGTCGACAAACTTATATCCCTTTACATTTTCTTTGTAGCCTACGAATACTACTTCCCGAGTCTTGGAGTCAAACTTCTTCCTTGACCCATCCTTGATTAGAATGTGGGCCTTGGAACCGAATACTTTGAGATGCGAGAGGTCAACTTCTTCACCAGACCAAACCTGTTCAGGAATTTTATCCGATAGAGCCATCGTTGGAGAACGATTTTTAAGGTAAATCGCTGTAGCAACTGCTTCACCCTAGAATTTCTTGTTCAGGTTACTTTCATGCAGCATACAGCGCGCTTTCTCGGTAACAGTCCTGATGGTTCTCTCAGCAACCCCATTTTGTTGCGGTGTGTGTGGGACGCTCCGTTGATGTAGAATTCCATGTTTTGACAAAAAAGTCTGAAATTCATAGTTGGTATACTCGGTACCATTGTCGCTCCTAAACCGTTTTATTTTTCTACCAGTTTGGTTTTCGGCAAACGCTTTAAAATGTTTGAATTGTTCTAAAACCTCTGTCTTTGATTTTAGTAGGTATCCAAACACCTTCCGACTGTAGTCGTCCACAAAAATGAGCAGGTATCTTGCGCCTCCCCAGGTCTCTACTTCGATAGGACCTGCAAGATCACTATGGACCAAGTCCAAAATCCCTTTAGCTCTCTTATTTTTCTTCCTTCTTGGAAACTTCTGCATGCACAGTTTACCTTAAGCACAAGGTCCGCAAGGAGATGACGCATCATTCCTCGCCGTGTAAGAACCTTTGACCATTCCTTTTAACTTTTGCATTTGGGATTGGGATAAATGACCTAACCTCCGATGCCAAGTTTCATAGTCACCACGATTATTACTCTCTCCAAGGAAACCAGTCGCCGATGCTTTTTTACCAATAGACTCTAAAACATAAAGCCCATTAATCAGTGGTGCTGTAAACAGTGGACTTCCTACTACAGAAACCTTTTTGTTAAAAATTCTACAATTCTTATCATCAAAAACTACAACTTTACCGCTATTTGCAAGTTTACTAACTGACATAAGATTTGTAACTAACCGAGGAACATGCATTACCTCTACCAGCTTGGTACTCACACCATGACCTAGACTAACTTCAACCGTACCTTGTATTTCTGAAATTATTTTATCATTGTTTGCACAAGTTACAATTTTAGGGCAGCAGTCAACAGGATTCATAATTAATTCCTCCTTTGTCATGTGAGACGTAGCACCCGAATCGATAACCCATGATTCGTTTGCACTGACATGATAACCAGCAGCTGAATAAAGAAGTGTCTTTTCCCCATCATCATTGGTAGTCACAATATTTGCTTTATCTTTGTCTTTATCCATCTTGGCCTCAAACTGTCTACACTGAGACTTCAAATGCCCTCTTTTCTTGCAAAAATGGCAGATAACATTCTTGATTGCTTTTCCTTTAGTCGGCATTAACACGGAATCCTCATCTGTCGTCATTGGCGCTGATGACATCGATGTACTAGCTTATATTCTTTGGCTGTCCTTCAACAGAGCAGAAATTACAGACGCGCTCGTAATCTTCGTATTAGAATGTTCTAACGTCATTACTAACGGGTTGTATGCCTCCGTCAATCCAGCCAGCATGATTATTCCAACAAATTCATCTTCGAGACCAGCCTTGATAAACTGCAATGACTGCTGAGTAGCTCTGATTACGTTGATGTACGCTTCTACCGTGGAATAGTTCTCCAGTCTACAACTAAAGAGTTTTCTCAGTAGGGTAAGGCGACGAGTAAGACCTGAGTCTGCATAAGCATTTTTTAAAGTTTCCCATGTAGCTCTAGCAGCAACACACTCAGAAACCATAGGGTACAATACAAATGTTTTTCAATCAACAAACAAATTTTTGCTCTAGCCTTTGCATCAACTCTCTTTTTTTTAGGTGTGTCCGCGAAAAAACTTTATCCCAGCGTGTCATGTAAATCTTGGTCAATAAGATACATTAGCACAGCAAACGCCCATGTATCATAATTATCCTGACCTTTTAATTTCTCGATCGAAACGCTATCGACTTTTGACATCTTTGGTTTTTGGAATCAAACAGCACAACTCCCTACAAATTTAGTACAAACAGGCTACGGGCTGGGCCCATAACCTATTGTAAATAAAACTAAAAAGGAGATGACTAACAGAGTACGCAGTATATTTGGATATTAAATAAAAGATCACAAATATTACACCTGAATGTTTGATTTTAAAAAACTGACAAGCTTGTTTATATGTGACAGGAGTATGGCACTTCAAACTCTAGCATAGATGCTTGATCTGTGGTCACATAAAATCTCTTCAACACAGAGACCTATAGACAATACATAAATACACACAGACACAACAAACACACAGAACAAACATCTATGTTCATCACATGTTTGTTCTTGGTGAGAATTAAACCCATAACCTTTAGCGCTGAAGCCATATTAAATGGAATATATACATATTGTGTATATCCTTACTTTAATATTATATATGCGAAAGTAACTCTGTCTTTCTGTCTGTCCGTCTTTCACGCCTAAACTACTGAACCGATTTTGATAAAATTTGGTACAGCGATAGATTAGAGCCTGGGAAAGGACAAAGGCTACATTTTATACCACAGTTAGGCACAATATAACCTGTAGTCCACGCGGGTGGAGCCGCGGGCGGGCTATTATGATAAATAATGCTTTCGCGTTTTTAGAGTGGACTTGGCCTCTATCGATAAGTAAATTATTTTGTGTACGTACATGTCACTCGAGCCACTAAATATGCATTTATCATCATACTAGCTTTCCACACGGGACTTCGTTCCCGTGGGAATTTGGGAAAATTATGTAGCCTAATTAATTCAGGGTGTCAGCTACCTCCTTACCAAAGTTTATCAAAATCGGTCCAGCCATTCTCGAGTAATATAAGTGTTGAAACCAACCCGACTTTGTTTTAAGTATATATTAAGACAAGCTTTCCGCCCGGTACTTCGTTCCCGTAAAAATTTGGGAAAATTAGGTAGCCTATGTGTTAATATAGGGTGTCAGCTACTTTCACACTAAATTTTATCATAATAGTTTCAGCTGTTCTCGAGTTATAAGTGTTCGAACAAACCCGACTTGGTTTTATATATAAAGAAGATTGTAGCCCAGAGACCTCACGCTACACCAGCGCCCCTAGCGGCGAAATCATACGCGATAGTCCTCAATCCTCATTACTGCGTGAAAGTAATTTTCTCCGAATCTCCTTTCAAAATTCATATTAAGTAAAGCTATTTGATTTAATAATTAAGTATTAATCAAATAAACGATTAAATATTACATGTAATTTTAATGCTTTCGAAGCCAAATGGCTAAAAGACCCTTACCGTTCATTCAGGTCCGATGTCTTTATCATCAATCTTTGTATTTACTTATAGGTATTTATCTATTATCTGTGATAGCGAGCAAGGCACCGAAAAGTAAAAAAAGTCATGGTTTTAATATTTTGTCATGTATTAGAGATCATTAAAATAAGCTGAAGTTGTTTATTTTTGTATTAGGATTAGGTGGCAACCCCTTTTCGATCGTAGCGCCATTGCTCATTCTACAGATAAGTTGGTGACACTGTAACCTGTAGAAAACATTTTTCAAAAGACGATTTAAATATGCTGCCATTTCTCGTGGAGATTTCGATGGCTAGACTCCATCCAGACTCTAAACAGTCAATTTTCGCATCTATTGCCGTCATTCCAATGATCAAGGAAGTCATTCACATAAAATGAATGACCGTTTCACAGACGCATTAAGAAAGACAATCGATTGATTGATCAATCACTGTTGCAATGTTGTCACTTAAAAAATAACTAATTGTCATGGGGGTATAAAAAAGGGACATGGTAACACCGCACCATGCGCCAATAAATGTCAAATTTTTTGTCCATCTTCATTCAAAAAACATATGATTTTGTTCTGGTAAAACGCACTTTTTTTGCAATGTCCAAAAGAAATTCTTTTCATAGAGCTCCTAGGTTTAAGCCCGAAGCTAAAGCATTTGCTGGTCGCATTAAAGACATAACTATGTCTCCGAAAAAGGAGAAAGTGGCCGCAGCTGTTTTAGCAACTCCCATCAAATCGGAGGCTGATAAGAAGATTTACAAGTAAGTTTCCTAAATATTCTATTCTTTACTGTTTATTTTATTAACATGCGAAATCTCCCAATTTGCTTACACATTTTTTAATGTTGAATTATCTTTAAAAACGTAACAATTTCTTTTATGAAAATCGCTGTTTGACCCAGTTCATTTAAAAAATTCTTGACTGCTGAAAAATAGAAAGTTCCTCTGAATTGCTGAAGTTTTACATGTAATTGTTCAAGCTTACACTTAGAAATATAATCTTTTGCTAACCTTGAAACAAAATTATATTTGTCTTGTTAGAAAAGCTTGATAATATAACCTTACTACACAATATGTACTTAAAAATGGAATAAAATAAAAACTCCAATTTATTATGTAATGATATTCTTTTTCTTTTGTAGGTTTTAAAAATTATCCAGAATCCCTTTTGATCTATATCATTATATATTAGGTATCTTTTTCTATTCTATTTGGTTGGTACATTTTTTAGAATAAATATCTGGCTATCTACAAACCAGACATAGTGGAAAATGCAAGGTGTCTTAGGTTTGAAATTAAAAATTCAAGTAATTCTTTTTAGATAAGTAGGTAAGTGAGAGTTTTAAAAATTCCCATGTAATAATTACTGCAGAGCAAAAAAATATCCAATTGGTACCATTATTACACAACCTTTATGTGGTGTATCAAAATCAAAATAACTCAAAGGCTACATGATTTTCCCAAATTTCCACAGGAACGAAGTCCCGGGAGGAAAGCTAGTTGAAAATTAATGTAAGATTAACTACTAAAAAAACTAAAATAATAATTGCACAAATACACAAGACTGAATAAAAGAAAATGTGGAGTGTGGAGACAGTAGTAAATACTTAACAAATGTTGTTTAATGTCCACAGGATTAAAAAAAAATTAAAAAAGAAAAATAATTTATTCCAATTAATTAATACAATGTAAATCAGGGAAACGGTATTGTTAACATATTCACCTTAACATTACCCTTAATGCCCTTATCTCATTCATCATATTGATAGTTTTGTGTTACAGTAAAATCTGATCTGTACTACAACTATGTGGATACACCCTATCATGACATATCTTCGCACACACGGCACCTTGTCATATTCATAGTTTACAAATTACTTAGATTAAATTCTCCCAGTAACGCCCTAAGCCAAGGTTCGAGCCCCACAGGGGGCGCCCTTAGGCCTGTTACTTAAAATTATTGGGCTGTGTGAGAGCAATTTGTGTTCGCCACTTGCACAATGAAGCTGTAAAGGCCATCAGTGGCCAATAATGTAGTCATTTAGAAAAAATAAAAAAACAACTAAGTGGGTCCATCTGTTATTTTATTCCATGTGCTTTGTCCTGGCCTTTTGGTTAGCTGGCAGTAATAGCCTTTTAGAAATGAGCAATATACAGGGTGGAAAGTTTCAATGGGGCAGCCAAGGGAGGTACCTTAAACGTTGCAGCTACAAGAAAATGGTCTTAGGCAACTATCCATAATTTTTCAAAGAAATTTCATTCCCATTCACAGATTTTCAAAAAACTGTACGGTTAGCAAAAAAATTGCATTTTTCACAAAAACTTTTTTTGATGCCATTCGATCTAGTTTCGTATGCTGATCAAAAAGTTCTATGGGAGCAACTGAGGTTGGAGTACTAGAAAAGTCACAAATCTAAAAAAACTTTTCCCATACATTTTAAAGTAAGTAGGTGCTTAGATTTTTTTATCAGGCCATTAGAAGAATCACCATATACTTGACTTACTATTATAATCAATCACCATATACTTGACTTAAACTGAACGCCACTTCGGTCTCAACCGGTCCGTCTCCACGAGGAACCGGCAGAATTATCAGCGCCATAGCTTGCTATGGCACAGAGCTGAGCCTGATCCGTTTTACGGTCACATGCAGTCCACTTGCGGCATGGTTCATTGTCTCAATAGATCATAATCTTTGTTTAGAATATAATCTATTGTGAACTGCATGTAACAGTGAATAAATGATTTGTCTGTCTGTCTGTCATATGCATTCAAACAAAAAATTACTTGAATAATATATATATATATATATATTTTTTTTTAAATTATTATTCAAGTATTTTTTTGTTTAATTGCCTCTTCTTATGGCCTGATAAAAAAAATCGAAGTACTTACTTACATTAAAATGTACGGGAAAAGTTTTTTTGGATTTGTGATTTTTCTAGTACTCCAACCTCAGTTACTCGTAGAACTTTTTGATCAGCATACGAAACTGGATAGAATGGCATCAAAAAAAGTTTTTGTGAAAAATGCAAATTTTTTTGCTAACTGTACAGTTTTTTGAAAATCTGTGAATGGGAATGTTTCTTTGAAAAATTATGGATAGTTTCCTAAGACCATTTTCTTGTAGCTGCAAAGATTAAGGTACCTCCCTTGGCTGCCCCATTGAAACTTTCCACCCTGTATAGTGGGTGTATGGGACAGGTTAGCAAAACCTGAAACCCTGAACTCATACCCATTAATTTTGAATGATTTTCTGGTGGAATTTTCTTTAGGAAAAATGCAAATGTTTTCCATGTTTTTAAATATTTCTGCTTTAAAATATATATTTTTATTCTAATAGGTATTTCCACGGTAACTTGCGTTACAATTTGAGAGCTGGATTGTAATACAAATATCTCTTAAGACGTTTTTAATAGTCGAATATTTTAGCTTGTTTGAATATTATAGACTACACAGTGCCTTTATTCAATTACAATGAGCATAACTCGAAATATTACCTTATCCTCGACGCAACGCAATATAATGTTTTGTAACTTGCGTTCCATAAAATAGACTTTTTGTGACATTAATATTCTCTGATTTTATTGACTTCAGGGTTATTGTGGAATCAAAATAATTATATCAGATGAAGTATATATTTTGGAAAGAAATATTCGTCAAAATATTATAACTTTAAAAAAACAAAACCATGGTAACTTACGTTACAAGCAAAAAAAACCTTTTTTTTCAATTACGTAAAACCTACGTAAAACCTTTTTTTTTCATTGTGTTGCGCCAAAGTAGGTATTTTATTTTTATTTTTGTATTTGAATAAATCACTTAATATATATTACGTAACACAGAAAAGTAATCAATGATGCGTCATATGTTAAAGGAACGGTGAGAGATGTGAAAGTAAATGTCTGAAACAATTTAGTTCTAACTTCAAGAAAGAATTTGGTGGAAAAAATAATTCATAAACCCCTAGGAAAAAAAAATACTGTTTTCATTCTCTGCTGTGGAAATACCTTAATTTTCCAACAAAAAAACGATAACTGCATAACAAACGACAATCAGCAATGTACATCGCATTCTGACAAAGGCGCGGCGCATTTTTAGTCAATCATAGGACAGATTCCACTATTTAAGTATTTGCTAAGCTGTTCCTTACAGCTGTATATTTTTTTCCTTGTTTAGCTGAGGTGTAAGTTTAATTGTTTATTCTTAACTAGCTTTATAAAGTAGCCTATGTCAATCTCCAACCCTCCAACTAAAAAAAAATGCGCAAAAAAAACGACATTGATCCATTGCTCCCTTGATCTAAGCTTACGATATGAGACGAAGGAAGGACAAACAAACACACTAGCATTTATAGTGTTAAGTAAAGTAAGATGATATTGTTAAGAAATAAAAATAATTAGGTAATAAGTAGCTAGAATTCTTACATACCATACCTAGTTCCTAGATTTTTCAATATACAAATAATAGGCATTTATTATTGATATGAATCATTGAGTGCAAATTATTTTATAATAACTTAGAACCAAGAAGATAATACTTTTTGTAGTACTAATAAGTAGTTAGAGTATAAAAAAAAATATACTGGTACAAAACAGCATATTGTTATTGTACATTTATTTTATTTATTTAAAGGCAAAGGGTTTAGATTTCAATAGTAAAGATTTCAATTCACCTAAGTTTCTACATTCTGTAACTAGTTTTAACTTAAGTTTGTGAAAATAGTTACCAACTTAACAGGAGATTCAATATTGTGTAAACATTTTCGCTTTATTTTGGCATCATTTTATTGTATTAAATAATTATAAGAACATCACAATTATGGACAATATTATCAAATATTATGTTGAAGTGTAAAGAATAGATGGAGCTGGAAGAATAGCCAAAATAGCTGATAGAATAGCTGTTTTTATTCTCAAACATTGCTGTAATTCTTAACACTATGCTATGCTAATTTATCCATCGAAATTCTTAATTTGGGTACCCTAGACTTATCCAAAGTTATCATAAAAGAAACTAGGTTAATTCGACTAAAAACTGCACAGCATTCGTACTGCGTGCATGCGTTCCCGTACCTATATGCTGAATCATTATTTTGAGCTTCCAAATTCAACAAGACTGTACTATCACTGTCACCTGTATAGCGCAAGAGAGAAACACTGATACTTCCTGACTATTGGTATCAATTAAGCGGGGTCTGAGCCTTTTCGACACTCTGTATCAAATCGGTTTAGAATACAAGGCGTGCGCCTTCGTTAAATTGAGAAGATCACTGCAATTGTAGTAACTAAAATCGTAGGGATTTGGCGCCATAGTGATAAATAGTTTGATGGAACTACCCAATCAGGTGGACAGTTTTTTTTCGCCGGCCGGGTTTTTGGGCCCAAAATGGATGATGTCTTTTAATTTTGTAGAACCATCCGCCTGGAAAACGGTTTGACGGCACTTCTGATTTCGGACCCTGGTCGCATCAGCATCGAGGAGGGTTCTAGTGAAGAGGAAAGCTACTCAGATCGGTCGTCGAGCCCAGCCTCGGGCTCCTCGGGCCGGTCCAGTCGCTCCAACGTGAGCGACCACCACGGCACCAGGCGGAAGGAGTTCGATGAAGAGAAACTGGTTCGTACTTTTCACTATCGTTTTTCGACCATATGTTATTTGATTCGTATTTAAATTCTACATCAAAGACACCATATAAATTGGTTTAGAAACTAATGAAACGTAAATTCATCTTAAATCGTAATGGAAATGAGTTATGAAGACAAGCCGCCTGTTTACATTTGTGGTTTACAACTTTTAGTGAAAATTCCAGTGTATCATAAGATCGATAAGTTCTGACTGAACTGCAGCTTAAAGTTTGAAGCAGAGGTCCTAAATTTTGATTATATCAAAGCATCTCACAAAACCAAGACATCATATCTTTCCCTCTTTCCATCCATCCAAACACTCAGGCTATAATCCTTGCCAGGGTAGGCAAATCGTCATGTGGTTCTAAAACTAATTGACGCAACATTTTACTTACATCCCTTGCGTTCCTATAGTTCCATTATAAATAGCGTTAAATTAAAATTCCATGAGCTTCATATAAATATTAATGAATAATAATGGCCTGGGCACACAGGAGTTGGGGTCTACAAGTACTACAAGTTGTTGCGCGACTGATCGGAGAAAATTGATACTGCATGTATGTTTCTAAATAAGACGTCACACAGAAATGCGGCGGTATTTTTCAATTTTTTAATACAGTTTACTGCTGCTTGACGTCTGTTTTTATTTTTCAAATTTTTCTACGAATATCTTTTAGCGAAACGCTCCCTACTTATGCGTAGAGGCGGCCCCGCTTTCTGTTTGGCGAGGCCTTTATGGGTAGATATTTAGTGCATGGGATAGTGAAACTGTAGTCAGGTGGAGTTTTGAAAATCCGTAGCATTAAACATAGTTATGTATTAATTAATTAATAATTCATTAAAAATTGATAACGATCACATTAAAAATTATTAAGAAAAAAAACATTGTTTACAAATTCTCGCGTGCGAGTTTATATCCTTATGTTCTCCTGAACACAATACGTTTCCCGCAAAAAATGTGTAAAAAAACATACATTAACATAAAAATAAGTGTATAAAAACCTAGTTGGTAAATCAAGTTCATTCTGCGAACAGTTTTTTATTCAAGGTTATTTTTTATTTATAATAATTTGCATATCTTCTCAGTATACAATTATTTTTAAATGAATAAATTGGAACAGTGAAATCTGTTTATTTAACCTGATAACGACCAGATGTTTTTAGAAAGTTGCAACTTGTTAATTCAAATGTTTGCTCTGTTTGGCTACTCTTACCATAATATTGTGGCTTGGTTGTTAGACTTGTGAGAAAAATATTCTAGATACGAATTTTTGTTATAGTCGCAATGTCGGGCATTTATGAAACTTTGTTCTTCAGGAAAGACAGTTACCGATTACCATCGACATTATTAGAACTTAATTTTCCTGTGTCTTATTTTCCAAGTTACTTACCTGTAAGGTGTTAAAAAGGTAGAGGTCAATATTTAGGGAAAACAAACAGATATGAAAAATAAATTATTAAGAATTTTCATATTTCATGTAATACATATTATCACTATCAGATATGTAGAACTAGTGAGAAAAACTATGTCTGTTTATAGTAAGTAGAGAATAAATTTTGTGAAGAATCGCCATGAAAAAATACTTCCAGAATCGCAGTATAAACCCACTAGTTTTTTTTATTTGCTAAGGGAAACATACAGCATATAACTTAAAAACACATATCAACAAACACCCTACACTATGACATAAGATTGGCCAAAAACAGCTTCCACTTATAAAATTTTGCTCAAATAAATGAAAAAGTATAATAATATACAGGGCTTTAGGTATCTCTCTTTCAACCTCTCGGGTGGTTAATCAGTCCATGAAACTGAACGGCTTTCCCAAGAAATATAGGTCAAAATATGAAAAAAAATTGTGTTCCCATACAAACTTCATCAGAATATAGCGCATTATGTATGGGAGATCAAAATTTTTTTTTCGTATTTTGACCTATGTTCCTTGGGGAAGTTGTTCAGTTTCATGGACTGATTAACCACCAGAGAGGTTGAAAGGGAGATACCTAAAGCCCTGTATATAATTATATGTCAAAAATAAATTTATAGTGCCTAATTGATGGAGAATTCGCATTTTTTGTTTAAATTGAAAATAATTTTTAGTTGCAAAGTTCGCCAATAGATCAACCGAGTGTTAAAAAGTAAACAAGACTTACACACGCGTTTGTTCACGTGATACCAAGTGATTTCACATTTCAATAGAAGTGGATTCCATTCTTGATTATACAGTAATTTATTGAATAATAGAGTTAATGTGATACTAAGTACGTATCGGTTTAACGATGTTTTCTTTCCTATGGTCGCAGAAGAGATGACTTATCTGTGCAATTTATCTGTAGTTTATGTAAAACAATTTTTTAGATACATATGGGGCGACTTCATTTAGGAGCTTTAGGAGGAACCTGTATAAAACTCGTAGAATATTTTTTTAAACTTCTCATACAAAGGCAATCGATAGCTCAAGATGTAGATACCTATTTTTTTTTTTAATTATCAAACTTTTTTTCATGAAGAAAGTTATTCAGTTTCATGGGGAAATCACAGAATCACCTCTAATGTTTCGCTAACTAATTTAAAGTCACCCATATTTATCTTTAGTTCGTTGTATTTAATGAAAAAATTACGAAAATGTACGCTTTAAGGCGACTACAGCACCTAAATTACGATTTTATGATGCGTAGATAAGCATGACGCACTGCATTAAATCGAAGAAAAAAAATACTACGGTAATATTCAGGACATAAACTAGATAAGATGTTTGCTGAAAACATGATTCAGCACTTTTGGTTCGATAGTAAAATGCACACAGGAACTTGAATTTGCTATCAAAATGTTCGTGATTGAGCACTCTCGATAAATAGCTAACGCATTTTTCGATTTAAGCTGTTACCTTTCCATAAATCTCATTTTTCTAACTTTCGAACATGTTTTTACGCACGCACGCTTTCATAGTCCGTAAACTTCGTGTATCGACACTGTTCGCACTGCCGGCCCAGGCATGTTGAGAGACGGAGATGGCACTATTCCTATGTGTGCTGCCTTTATCGGGTGATGTAATCGCCTTAATAGCGTACATGACGTTATGTATGCTTTAATAACGTATTACCTCAATGGTCATGTATTAGGTTCTATATGACGTGATGCATGTCCTCGTTCTTTTCTAATGAGGTTTGTTACTAACAACTGTGATACAGCTCTATTTCGCCCTCAACGCGCCTATTTTGCCGTCAATCATAATTATCTAAGTGCAGCAATGTGGTAACTCAACGCACTGTTGCAGTCAGGAACAGTTTTTGCCTGCTCCGTTTACAGTTCACGCCTGCTAAACTGTTATTGATTCGACTCATTGGCTTGTTTTGGCGAATAAAAAAGTGTAATAGGAACTAACACATAGTAAATTTGAGTTACTCAATTATCGACTTTCAATCACGTGAAACATTTTTGTACCAATACTGTGTTTTTATGCAATAAATAAGCAATTTATAAGGTTATAATAAATACCTCAATAGACAATATTGGTAAGCAGTCTAAAGTAAATTAATTAATTAGTCAGTTTCGTCCTCCTTTTTATGTTGAAAAGCAAATCATGTAACAGGTTGTCAAAAGAGCTTTTTGCGACTTTTAAACATCGTTAAATAAAACTAAGAGGTATTTGAGGTTTGCCCTCTAATTCCGTACATATTTAAGATTCAAAACATTTATTTGACATTAAAAATTCACACTACACAGAAAATAAAATATGAAACACAGACAAGAACACAAACAGAAAACGACAACACAACGTATGATATAAATAGTAAATGTCAAACAGGACACAGCTCAGCATGTGTTGAAGCCGAGCCATATTATTTTTACTTTCCAATTTTTAGATTTTTATACTGTAGGTAATGAAAATAAAAGTCCTGTCTCTCTGACTCATAAACGGCTGGGTAAAACGCCTTTCGACATAATATAGAGCTGAAATTGTGGATAAAAATCCCGTTGTTTATTATGTCGACATGGAATAAGAAACTTTTTTTAAAAATTCCAACAGAAACAGATACCCGGGCGGCATCCTCACTAATATTATAGAGAAAATATTTGTATGTTTCTAATGAATAGCCTTTAAAACGATTCGACCAATTTTGAAAATTATTTCATTATCAATAAGTTCTGTTATCACTTATCAGCGAATAACATAAACGAAGTCGCGGGTAAAAGCTAGTAGTAAAAATGATCTTCACGCTATTGAATTGCTACAAAAACCTCCATCGTTTTTCATCCCTTTTAGCTGGAGGTCGCCACCCAATGCTGCAACGTTGCATGTTCATTGTAGTGAATAAGTGTTACAGTCTATTTACGCTGTAGGTCATTTCATTTTGCAACGCCACACCACATTCCCGCACGACGATATTTTACCGATTCAAATTGTGAAACATGAAAAATATATTGGAAGTTGCCGTTCACAACTTCACTGCAGCAAAACAAGCCGAGCCGTTAAATCTTTCTGCAGGCTAATACTGCAGGCGTTCGTAGACTCCACGTGTTCAAGTATCATTTTATATGTTCAATGAAATAAACACTTTTGACTTTTTGACTTTTGACAGGACCTATCCATTTAATTTAAAGAAAATACCTAAAGCTGGCTTTAGAGGAAGCCCGCAGTGGACGTTGAACTATTTATAAATAAAAAAATCTTAAGTATTTAGGCCTATAACTGAATAATTCCCTTAGACGCCGCTTATTTATTTCCTGTCTTATAGGGAAATTGATTTTACGACGCAAGTCTACGATGAACACTACGACGTCAAAGTTTGACATTTGTGGTAGGTAGGTACAATTAGCGCGTGACTGTCATATTCTTGCAATAAATTATAGCTACTCCAGGTAGGTTCTTAACAATAATATCGAAAAATAACAGAGAATTCCCTAAATCTACAGATAAAGCGGTACAAACACAAAGTAACTAAATTCATGAAGAGACACGTCACGAGATATTTCAAAAAAAATTACCGGATGATGACGCAGGACGAACTTTCGTACGATACGGTATGAATCTGCAAAACTTTTTTGTGTTGTTCGAATATTCACGCCAATAAAGAAATCGAATTTTAATAAAAAATAATAAAAATTCTCTAATAAATTAAAAAATACACATTATAACAAGTGTAATTTTTTTAGAAAGCTCCTCAGTCGCGCTTGTGAATTTCAAATTCGAATAACTAATAAACGTGATACCGTCCTTAATAATGATTATTATTTTAAAAAATAACTATTTTTTGGAAATAGAAAATATTTTTCTCTATTGGCGTGATGCGTAGTTGGGTAGATAGCGCTGGTTCATAGCGTATCAATGCAGATTCATATTGTATCTTAATAGAGAGTTCTTCTGTAGGTACAGTGGACAGGACTCCAGGTTAAACATTTGCAAAACCGACTTTATTAAAACGGAACAGAGTACACATTTGTTTGACTTGTTTGCCTGTTTACTGTATATGCTCTCCTAGATTAGCTCGACAAGCTTAATAGTTCTAGGTTACATTAGATCTAGAATTTTGAGTCGACTTACATTAAACTAGGATTTTTCATTCTTAGGATCCTCTAAAACAAACTTATGTAGGTATTCCTCTAGGATTTTTTCCATGTTTTCTGGCGTACGTCATAATTATATTCGCAGGATCTTACGTTCAGGCCTAAAGTCTAATCTTGATAGGATGTTGGTGTCAAGTTTTTTAGCGTCTCCATACAACTTATGCGATCATCTGTTTTGCCTGAGTATGGGAAGTCGAAATATTTTTTTGAGAATTTCCTTGGGTTCTGCGGGAAAAGTTGATCATTTTCATGGAGAAAACAACGCCTTTAAGTTAAATATACAAACCTGAAACGTGCCGTTTAAGAAACGTGATTTCAACTTCAATATCTGAAAATCAGCAGTCGTCAATTTGTGAATGTGGTTTTAATTACTGATGACATCGGTCTACCAAATTACTAACTTGTAGCTTATTAGGGTCTTGATGGTATAAATAAGGTGCAAATTGGACACATTATCAAGATTGATAAAAGACTGCGATAGTCATATGCCTCCTTGCAGAGGGAGAATCCCATTTTTTTCATGCTCACGATTCTACTGCCTGATGTCCCCTAACAGCTTTACGGGTTCTTAAATGAATGGGCTATGTACGACATTTTAAAAATATTTTTAATTTCGTTTAATTTTTTATTTAACATAAAGGAATAAGGTCCCGTTTCCTAAAAAAATATATATAAAAAATCTATCTTTTGAAATAAAAATATAATAATTAAAAGAATCTCAGTAGGGTAAACTAATCATAAATACGGCATTATACAATCGTGTCTTTGCCAAGCTGTCATGTCAATTAAAAAAAAAATAACCTATTTCATTTTGTATTTGTTTGTTTATTTTTGAGTTTTATTTTTGCTTTTGGTTAATTTTTTCTGAAGTCCTTTACTGCTACCGCATACCGGATTACGATTTAACTTTGCATGGACTTGTAGTGCTAGATTTTGACTGATTTTCTCACGACTACACCTTATTCATACCGGACTCCGAGAACTGCTTCAACGATAGTGATTAATACTCTTCGGATTTGTGGAATAACACTAATAACGACAGCGCAGCAGGCTTTGCTACTCAACATGGCATCTGACGAGTTACAGCGGTGGAGAGAACCAAAAAATGTTTTAAACCCCTTTGTTCAAACACTGACATTAACACACCAGATTTGACGTTTGTTACTATTCCAAAGGAATTGAAAGAAAGTTGGTGTAAAATGGTTGATAGGAATTGTCCCAAACGTCCACTTTTTTGCTGTGAGGATCATTTAAACGTAAGTACATTGAAACGTATCTCTAGTTAGTCTGTGATTGAAACTTAAATGTTGAACTTAAACTCAAAAACGCAACGGTATAGGTTATATGTCAACCAACTGTCAATCTTTTTTTTTTTTACTTTGGCAAAGGAGTTTTCTGTAGAATGCTGTAATAAGCAACAAATCGTAACCAAAATTTTAAAAATTAATTATTTTTATATCTATGATCAAAATTATTTGATATATTTTTTATTTGAATATGGGACCTTAAACCTGCTTAAAATAAAAAAAACAAATTATTTTAAAAATCTTGCACATAGCCCATTGATGTTTAGCCATTAAGATAAGTTAAGATAAACTTTATTGCTTCTTAACAATAATGTTTTTATACAATAGAAAATTAACAAAAGTTATTGATGTAGATGCAAAAAGGACACAGAACTCAGCATACTTGACTTGCTTTCTATGATGGACGACAAACTGATTTCCAGCTGTCTATGTCTAGGCACAGCTTTGATTTATAAAAACAAAAATGTTACGAAATAACTAATATCAATTTATTTCAAGATAAAATAATAATGTTTGCTTTTTAACAGCGCTTTAAGGCGAAAACTTTTTATTGTTTTGCAAATCCCATTTACTAGGCGGTATACCTGGAATGACTGTGTTGTAGACGCGAAATAAAAATGTTTGCCCATACCTCTTTGAGGAAAAGCATGGATTTTTGCCTTGAAGTTTAAGTTGGGCATTTATCAAATCTTAGTGTAATTCGGAATTACAGAGAAATTAGCCATGTAATATTTTCGATGTTTTGGTACCCAATTATTTTTCAGTATCAAAACAACTACTAATAGTATTATTAAAAGAGAGAAACGTTTTGATAGCTCTAAGCTAGACACATTTAAAGTAAAAAGAATATCATGCAGATTTAATTAAGTTTCCCGAATCTTTTGGGACCAGAGAAAGACATGCATAGGTACTACAATCCACCCTTAGTAATTTCTGCATAGGTACCACAACAAAGTAATTTGCAATGTCTGAAACACGTAATGTGAACTTTACAGATATACGGTTGATTGTGTTGCAACCATTGTTCTATACTTATATTTTTAATAATTGTTACGATGACTTAAAAATTTGCTTTATCTGTTGATGTAAAAAGTACTCATTTATCCCGAAGAATAATTGAAGAGGATATAATAATCTACGTTCATTTGAAATAGAATATCTATAACTTAAACAACTTATTTCATATTCCTTAATTTCTATTGAATAATTAAGGATTTTCATGATACAAGACATAAAAGCTATTTTACTATGCATTTTAAAGGTGTTTTATAAACATTTTAAGAGGTTCAGTGTATTATTTACATTACGTTTTATCAATGTATTTGTACATGCATAGTAGTTATGTAAGAAAAATACAAGCTTCCGGTGTTAAAAACTGTCATGGTCGCGGTCGCAGTGGTTATTTAGTAAAATTATGCATTTGAAATCATCCGTAATTTCCTGCACAGAGTACCTACTTTGTATAACTACACTTCAGTTACAAGTCCATTGTGTTTTCTCCCGTAATTATGTAAGTTGTTACGCTGTAACACGAGGTAACTTAGGTCACATGATATTTTTAAGTTACAGAACTAGTGTAATACTAAAAAAATGTTGTTTAGTAATTAATAATTATAAGGTTACTTTTACAATCGATGCGGGGTTCTTAATTGGAACTGCGATTTGTTGAATTGACTTAATGTGCAATAGCACGAAGAATATCTGTTAATTATTATGTTATTTTTTTGTTACTGATGATATTTTATGAAAAAATAGCCGGAAAAAATGTAAATAATTTACTTGACTTCAATAATATAAACAACTTAAATATTCGTACTCTTTAAACAAAATATCCTCGACATACTTCAGAAATAAAAATAAGAAGCAGTTGAAATACTTTTGAAATGTATACAGGGCTGTAGGTATCTCTCTTTCAACCTCTCGGGTGGTTAATCAGTCCATTAAAAAATTTGATCTCCCATACAAATTTCATCAGCATATAGCGCATTTTGTATGGGAGATCAAATTTTTTTTTTCGTATTTATGACCTATGTTCCTTGGGGAAGTTGTTCAATTTCATGGACTGATTAACCACCCGAGAGGTTGAAAAAGAGATGCCTAAAGCCCTGTGTAGAGATTCGCATAGAAAATTTCAAAAATAAGTATTTGTTACATTTAGATTGGACACAGATTAGATTAATTATTGTAAAAATAGAATAGACTAAGTATTTGATTGGTAAGTAGCATTTTTTCATATGTAAATAATTGAATTAGTTAGATAAATAGCAGTTTTATCCTAATAGATGTAAAGTCAACAGCACATCAGGTTACCACAAACTGTCAAATTTCCCCAATGGATAGTAAACTCTTATACTTGGAGATAAAATTAAAAATCTGTTGAAGAAATTTGACAGTTTTGGATAGCATAATGTGCCGTTGTCCTGTACAAACTATTGGCCGCGGTGATACCTTTGGGTAATCGTTACTTTCGTTAATAATATTACAAATGTGGAATTGTGTTTGTTTGTCCTTTTTTTACGTAACGGAGTAACGGGTCGACGTGTATTTTGTACAGGGTTAGTTACGGGACTGGACAGTGACATATGATACTTTTCCACGCGAACAAAGTCGCGGGCGAAAAGATAGTTTTTTAAACTTCATCTTTACTAATACATAATAAAATAATGTGAAAGTATGTCTGTTTGTTTTTTTATAGAAGAAGGAGTTGCTCTTGACCACAATCTAGCTCAGTCTTTGACAAAAAGTCCTTCCTTAAAGACATAACGGAGCAACATATAAAAAAGATTCTTTGCACAGGTGGCGGGCCCCTAGCTAGAGTGACAGGCTTCCACGAGAACGAAGTCGCTGGTTGTTGTAGGCGGCATGCGCGCTGAGCGTTGGTGTTGCAGTTACCTACAGCGACTTATTCGACATACAGAGGCTGGCGCATTGCGTCGAGCGCATGGTCTTCGTGCCTATAAGATGGTTGTTTCTGGAGCACTACGTCAAGCGCATGGTCTTCATGCCTATAAGATTGTTGTTGCTGGCGCACTATGTCGAGCACATGGTCTTCATGCCTTTAAGATTGTTGTTGCTGGCGCACTACGTCGAGCACATGGTCTTCATGCCTTTAAGATTGTTGTTGCTGGCGCACTACGTCGAGCACATGGTCTTCATGCCTTTAAGATTGTTGTTGCTGGCGCACTACGTCGAGCGCATGGTCTTCATGCCTATAAGATTGTTGTTGCTGGCGCACTACGTCGAGCGCATGGTCTTCATGCCTTTAAGATTGTTGTTGCTGGCGCACTACGTCGAGCGCATTGTCTTCATGCCTATAAGATTGTTGTTGCTGGCGCACTACGTCGAGCGCATGGTCTTCATGCCTTTAAGATTGTTGTTGCTAGCGCACTACGTCGAGTGCATGGTCTTCATGCCTATAAGTTTGTTGTTGTAGGCAGCATGCGCGCTGAGTGAGTGTTGCAGTTACAGCGATCCGCTGGCACACTGCGTCGAGCACATGGTCTTCACGCCTATAAGATTGTTGTTATTGTTGTTATAGGGGGCATGCACACTGAGCGTGGATGTTGGAAGCTGCATCGACCCGCCCGACATACAGGAGCTGGCGCACTGCGTCGAGCACATGATCTTCATGCCTATAAGATTGTTGTTGTTGTTGTTGTAGGCGGCATGCGCACTGAGCGTGGGTGTTGGAAGCTACAGCGACCCGCCCGACATACAAGGGCTGGCGCACTTCGTCGAACACATGGTCTTCATGGGCAGCGAAAAGTACCCCAAGGAGAATGAGTTCGACTCTTTTGTTAAGGTAAATTGAAATAATGTTTTGCCAGATTACACATTACTATAAAGGTGTAAGAGACACGCTTCCGAAAACTAAGAAAACGCGTTATTTTACTAGTAAAATACATTTTTTTTAAATTTTTAAATAAATTCTCTTAACACTATTTGACTTAGTCTTTGGGTCAATTTCACATTAGTGTCAGGTTTTTTTTTATTATCATACTTAAATGATTGTTTCTGGCGTCAATTCACATTAAATTGTGGCAGATTAATTCAAATCAAATCAAAATTGATAAAAACAAAAGTTAAAATATCTATATATTTTGTATTGAGAATCATTGTATAACGAGCTCTCTGCATTTTTGGAAACGTGTTCCTTACACCATGTTATGTTAGGGGCTCTTTTATGTTAACTGAAAGTGAAAACTACTAAAGATTTACTTGAGTTGCTCTTTTATTTTACTTTACCAGTAAATAAAGAAAACGAAAACAAAATAATCAGAAAAATATTCTAAGGCAGAATTATGTGAAGGATATATGTTTCTTGTCTTGTGTGTTTTTGATTTTTTTTCTCTACGAATTTCAGAAAAAAATCCAGTATAAAATCTGTATCAACTTTTTTGCAAGGCAAAGTTAATTCACTTACATCTTTACACTACTTTAATCTTTCCACTATTTATTTTGTCGTATTTTAGTACTTCAATAAAAAGTCAAATTATAATGAAACAATTCGTCATGACATGAATAAACATTCTCATGCCGATTCTCGGATTAATTCAATTCTTTTAATATTACTTTTTAATTTAAGAGTATAATAAAAAATTTAGCACTCGTTTCCCAATCGTAAAGTATAAATCAATCAATTGCGGTCTCTGATTAAAACCTATGCTTGAGGATTCATTACAATATAAAAACATATCCGCAACATATTTCTTCAAATCACACGATGCTCCAAAACTGTCGTTTCTGTCTGTCTCAAATTAACTGTCTCGAGTCTGTGGATGCAAAATTAACAGTTAAATAAAAAATAATAAAAAATGGGGTGATTCTACCATCAAACCAAACTTACATGGTTTGATCCATAGGTCGAACACATTTCTTGGGGAAAGTTGTTCAGTTCAGTGAATTGATTCACACGCTTAATATTCGCTATCTAATTTGGTTACCCTACAACCTAGGAAAACAAAAGCCTGTGGACCCATTATAACAAGTACCTTAGAGTCCTGTCTCTTTTATATCTAGCCTGTTTCTATCAATACTGCTTAGAAAACTCCAATTTCCAATTTTTTTGTACAGAAAAAAGGAGGCTCAGACAACGCGTCGACAGACTGCGAAGTCACAACGTTCTACTTTGAGATCCCTGAGAAGTATTTACCTCAGGGCATGGACATGTTCAGCCAGTTCTTCATCAGCCCGCTGATGAAGAAGGAGGCCATGCAGCGCGAGCGGGAGTCCATCGAGTCTGGTCAGTAACTATACTTAATAGAATTATACATTTACTTCACTTTCATTTTTTAATATTTCTAAAATAGCGTGCAAAATTACACATTTCGGAGCTGCGCTTCCGTTGTCGTCAGTCATTGTTCATGGGAAGAATCACACCCTAAAGTTTTGCTAACTAGTTCAAGTCACCCCATACAAGGTCGGGTGCAGACACAGAATAAATGGTTTATTTATATCTAGCTTTCCGCCCGGGACTTCGTTTCCGTGGGAATTCGGAAAATTATGTACCCTATGTTCATCACGGATAATGTAGGGTTCTAATGTTGAAATAATTTTTCAAATCGGTTTAGTAGTTTCGGAGCCTATTCGATGCAAACAAACAAACAATCAAATCTTTCCTCTTTATAATATGTAGAGATTTATGTGTGCATAATTAAATCATGTAGGCAATCTACATATGTTTATCCAAATAACGAATTTTCTATTTCACTACCTTCCTTTCTATAACATTCAGCATAGTAAATCGATTATCAGGATTCATTGTGCTCGATGTCAGGATTTGATGAATTGTCACCGGTATTATAAAAGTGCAAATTAGCGCACGTAGACAAAACAAGACAAAGTAAATTGTCATAGAAGCTTTTTAAGTCTTATAAAATCCAATTAGTTCTGATAGTTTAAGACGCTTCCAGCAAACATTATGTAGGGTTTTTCTTGACTTCGTGAGGGTGCAAATCATGATCCGGGATAAATAATATTATCTGTTGTTCGTGAGATATACCTACTCGGTTTTGTTGGTGCCTCTGACTGAATCGACGACGGATTAAGGGTTAAATTTCTGTTCTGGACAAACATTATTTAAAAGAAGTTGTACACTTCCTTCATGAATGAAATGAGTAATAATAGGAGGCAAGGGGGTTACGATACAAGTTTAACCTACATGTGCATGCATTTTATTTGAATTAATAAAGGATCTTTCCTCATAAAAAGAGATTTGGGGTCAGTTGGATTTTGGCCCGCCTAAGCGTAACATTCGGCGGCGGACTTCACGCAGACGCGTGTCTCATCCGATCATCATCCCCCGTTAACCTTTGGAAAGATCAAATCTTGTTACAAAACAGGCGCTAAGGTGTTAAATTCCGCGGAACACTTCGATACCGCGTTGTAGAATACTAGTAGCGACATCTGTCGGCGGCGTAAGGAACTTTGATAACTTTGCCAAAACTACGCCAAGACTACGCGGCGCCGCGACGCGATACGGATTAAAACAACTCGCGTGTTTATAAAATTCATTCATTTTATTATTACTTCTTTAAGTTTATTTATATCGATTGTTGTATCTTAATATCGTAACAATGCAAATTCTTAAAAGTATCTTAAACTATTACTTCATTGATTTATTTTTATTGTTAAAGGAGTTGTAGGATTACGAATATGTTTTACTGTTGGGTTTCATTGAGAAAATGTAACCATTCATAATGTTACTGTTTATAACAACCGTTCATAAGCATCATTACAATGAAAAACGGTTGTAAGATAGTTGAACTTTTTTTAATGGGATCTTTTGAAAATTAAGATGTTTGATAATAACAGACTAAAAAAGAGTCTGTTATTATCAGAGTAACAGCGAAGTCATCAATTTAATGCTTAACGTCTCGTCTTGAATCTTTTTCCCTCGGGGTATTGGTAATTTCGCCATATGAAAATCCGTTTAGTAGTTTTTGAGTTTATCGCGTTCAGACAGACAGACTTTGATGATATAGTATGATGGGTTTCCTCTTGACCGCAATCTAACTCAAGGGCAGAGATGCGGTCGAGGATCTAGCAATCTATCCAGAAGAAGTCTATACACTCGAACTTTAAAAGATTTGAGTTATATGATATCGGAAATGTAGATGCAGGCAGAGATCATAGATTGCAAATTATTTATTTAATATTATTTAGCCTATGTTACTCAGGGATAATGTAGCATCTCAATAATGAAAGAATTTTTCAAATCAGTCTAGTAGTTTCGGAGCCTATTCAATGCAAACAAACAAACAATCAAATCTTTCCTCTTTATAGTATTAACTTTTCTCTAAAGAATAAAATCCGTTCTTCTTTAACCCTCCGCATACCAGGTGGGGTCTTATAAACCCCAGGCGGTGAAAAATCGATATATTTTCAAAAATTTTCGTGCGCGGAATCTGAAGCTCTCAGTAGCTGGAGTTGCGACGTTCTTACACTGGCAAGTACCATTAGTTTAGTGGTGCGTGCGTTTTTTAGGGCTCTAGATGCGTTTTTGTTTAGAATTGTTGTTATTTGAGCATATACAAAATGCAATTATGGCGAACTAAAGAACTCCTACCTCGAGATTGAAGTAAAAATTTAAAGATGTATCATCGTTGTTCAATTTTTTTAAATTTAGTCAGTTTAATTACAAAAATTGGTAATTATCAATTCTTAGGGTGATTTCAAGTCTAAATTAGTAGTCAGAAGATGGCATTTTCGCTACCCTTTTTCAACAAACCATTTAATCTATTTCATTTTTTTTTATATAGTGCTACACAGGTTATGTTCAATTTCAAAAATATGCAATAATAATTCAGTACCCCTATTCCTATCTGATTACAGCGACCATTTTGTTAGGGTATGTCAGACCCCACCTTGTATGGCATGTTACAAATTTTTACCTGGTATGCCGAGGGTTAATCTTTATTAATATTATAAATTAGCTTCCCGCCCGGAACTTCGTTCCTGTGGTAATTTCGTGAATGAATTATGTACACAAAAAACTTCCTCTTGAATCACGCCGTCCGGATGAACCGATTTTTGTTTAGTTTTTTTTTGTGTCATAAATAATTTTATCCCGAGTGTTCTTAGCCATGTTTCATGAAAAAGTTACGGGACTTCGTTCCCGTGGGAATTCAGGAAAGTTATGTAGCCTATGTTACTCAGGGATAATGTAGCATTCTATTAATGGTGAAAGAATTTTTCAAATCGGTCCAGTAGTTTCGGAGCCTATTCGTTACATACAAAAATACAAATCTTTCCTCTTTATTATATTAGTATAGATAAGCAATCTAATGTCGGGGGTGATTAAATTTTTTTAGTTTTAGTGTTATAGTAAAGTATTATATGATGTGAAAGTGTGTTTGTTTGTCCTTCCTTCACTTCGAGACCGAGCAACGGATTGATGTGATTTTTTAAAGTTTTGCGAGCAGATAGCTAGAAGAGGAAATATACAGGGTGTAACAGAAAGGTGTAGTCATATTTTAGGATGGTGACCAGACAATAAAACTAAACAACTATCCCCAGGGAACCTATTTAAAATCTTTAAATAAAATTTCGCCTCTCCATGCAACTTGTGCGATCAGCTGATAGGTTTAGTATGAAAGCCCAAAATTTGTTTTTGAAATTTCAATTTGTTTCTTTCGGGAAAGTTGTTCAGTTTTATTGGCTGGTCACCATCCTGAAATATGACTACACCTTTCTGTTACACCCTGTATGTATTTTTGTATGTTTGTAACGAATAAACCCAAAAACTACTAGACCGATTTAAAAAAATATTTCACAATTAGAATGCAAATTATCTCTGAGTAACATAGGCTGCATAATTTTCCCAAATTCCCACAGAAACGAAATCGCGGGGATCCTTAGTAAATAAATATAATGACTGCCCATGAATAGTTTTTCCATACCAAATCTTATTACATTCCAGAGTTCGCAATAGCCTCCCCCTCAGACTCGAACCGCAAAGACCAGCTTCTCTGCAGCATGTTCCCCGAAGGTCACCCAGCGCGGACCTTCACGTGGGGCAACCTCAAGAGTCTCCGCGACGACATCAAAGACGACGAGAAACTCTACCGCGCCGCACACGAGTTTAGGAAGCGACATTATAGCGCGCATAGGATGAACTTAGCTGTACAAGTGAGTGGCATCTATTTGACTGACCTGCCGGGAATTCAAGTTGGAATTATTTTTCTTAATAATATTACAAACGCGAAACTTTAGAAATCGACATTATAGCGCGTATATGATGAACTTAGCCGTACAAGTGAGTGGCACAAAAATTTTTGAATGATCTGCCGGGAACTTAGGTTGGAATTTTGGGAATGAATCCCTTAATAATATTACAAACGCGAAACTTTACCGCGCCGGCGCCGGCGCCGCACACGATATTAGAAAGCGACATTATAGCGCGTATAGGATGAACTTAGCTGTACAAGTGAGTGGCATCTATTTGACTGACCTGCCGGGAATTTAAGTTGGAATTTTGGGAAAGAATTTTCCTTAATAATATTACAAACGCGAAACTTTACAAAACGACATTATAGCGCGTATAGGAAACTTAGCTGTACAAGTGAGTGGCATACAATATTTGACTGACCTGCCGGGAATTGTGGTTGGAATTTTGGGAATGAATTCCTTACTAATATTATAAACGCGAAACTTTACCGCGCCGCACATGAGTTAGGAAGCGACATTATAGCTCGCCTTAGCTGTACAAGTGAGTGGCATGCAATATTTGACTGACCTGCCGGGAATTGTGGTTGGAATTTTGGGAATGAATTCCTTACTAATATTATAAACGCGAAACTTTACCGCGCCGCACACGATTATAGGAAGCACCATTATAGCGCGCATAGGATGAACTTAGCTGTACAAGTGAGTGGCATCTATTTGACTGACCTGCTGGGAATTTAAGTTGGAATTTTGGGAAAGAATTTTCCTTAATAATATTACAAACGCGAAACTTTACAAAACGACATTATAGCGCGTATAGGAAACTTAGCTTTACAAGTGAGTGGCATACAATATTTGAATGATCTGCCGGGAATTTAGGTTGGAATTTTGGAATGAATCCCTTAATAATATTACAAACGCGAAACTTTACCGCGCCGGCGCCGGCGCCGCACACGAGATTAGAAAGCGACATCATAGCGCGTATAGGATTAACTTAGCTTTACAAGTGAGTGGCATCTATTTGACTGACCTGCCGGGAATTCAAGTTGGAATTTTGGGAAAGAATTTTCCTTAATAATATTACAAACGCGAAACTTTACAAAACGACATTATAGCGCGTAAAGGAAACTTAGCTGTGCAAGTGAGTGGCATACAATATTTGACTGATCTGCCGGGAATTGAGGTTGGAATTTTGGGAATAAATTCCTTAATAATATTACAAACGCGAAACTTTACCGCGCCGCACACGAGTTAGGAAGCGACATTATAGCGCGCATAGGATGAACTTAGCTGTACAAGTGAGTGGCATCTATTTGACTGATCTGCCGGGCTAACATGGACGCGTGAGATAATTTTGTCATGTCGAACGATAGGGCGTAATGAGATACATAATGAAGGTTGCTTTCAGTAGTTGTAGGTAGGTAGGCTTACCTTTTGGTGTATTAAAAAAATCGTGGCTTCGTTCGACGGTATCCATTAAGATTACCCACACCCATTTTAGCCATCGGTGGCGTCTAATAGCCTACAACCATTTAATGCTCTGTCAGTCCCACAGGGGAATATGAGGAAAGTTGGTAAGTTTCATGGTGAGAATCATCCCCTAAGTTTCGATAACTAATTTGAAGTCACTCCATAGATTTTTATGAGAACGTCGCTTCTGCGAGTATAATCATACTATATGTATAACCATACTTTTAGCGTTAAAGTCTCGCTGCAAACTCGGTCATAAATCATCGGAACGAGATAGCTATATTGCTCTCTCTTTCACCTAGGAGAACGGCGCTATTCATTTGTTCAAGCGCAGAGATGTGCTTTACTGCAGTCGATAAGAACTAACGATACATTTATATAATGATGGCTTCGACCGCGTAACGACCGGGCGCTCTCGCTGAGTCATTCCTTTTATCGATAACGTGCATGCGCCCGCGCCGAGTACTCCCAAAACTGGTGTTAAGATGATTTATGACCGAGTTTGCAGCGAGTCTTTATAATGCTACTACAATAATATAAATATTCTGTTGCAGGCACGAATGGACCTAGAGACGCTAGAGCACTACGTAGTGAACACATTTTCTCACATATCGACAAATAAACTGGCGCCGGACGACTTCGACCCATACAAGTACACTCAAGGGTCGCCCTCTCCCGACTTCAACAAGATATACTACGTCAAGCCAGTCGGCGATACTACTGAGGTATAGTACTATTTGCATTGTTTTAACCGACTTCAAAAAAGGAGGAGGTTCTATGTTCGACTCAATGTATTTTTTATATTTTTTATGTATCACCGATTTCTCCGCCAATCATGGACCGATTTTCGAAATTCTTTTTTTGTTCGAAGGAGTATACTCCAGAGGTGGTCCCATATAGATTTTATTGAAAATGATTCAGCGTTTTAAAAAAAATAAACAAAAACAAATAAAATACTACAAACCCGAACATCATCTATATAAATGAGTGACATTTTCGCGGACCATTTCAGGTGTTTGCAGGGACCATCGGTTAAGAACCACTGATTTAGATATTTTTTTAATGTATGCACGGCAGCGCATCAGGTTACCCATGTTGACCTTGACGTCGCCCTTATCTCGCTGGCTTTGGTAACCTGACATGCTGCTATCTGTGCCATAACGGAATTTGGAATCAAATCCGAAATCGGTCAAAAAATAAGAACATCGTTCGAAAAGCGCCGACTAAAACCGAATGTGACTACCGATCCAATTGACGTAGCGGACACTGAGCTTGGCGCGTATACGCAATAACCAATAGGGGACGGGCAGAAATATTTCTGTATCTTATTATTACTTCCATGCTGGAAGAGTAAAAAAAACATAGAATGTGTCAGCTTCCCAGGCACTGTTAAGTCAGTAAGTGGGACGCGAGGGTTTTGCTGTATTGTGGGCGAAATGTTGACAACCTCTCACCACTTACATCATATTTTATCTTATGACCCTCTGAATATATGTCAAACGTGGCATCAAGCGGTTTTAAAACCACTGATGCTCTTCCTATCCCGATAGGGATTTTAGGCGTCAGCGTATGTATGTATGTGTTATCACAGGAGAACCTATCCGACTTTGCCTCTTGGGCGTTCTTCATCAGCCCATATACGTCGCCACTGCTGGGGCACGCCCATATACGTCCCTCAATAACGTGAGGGGTAAATGCCATACTCACCACGCTTGGCAGACGGGTTGGCGAGGGTTTTGATATAATTGCAGAGTTTTCCTTCTCTGTGTGCAGATGAACTTGCTTGCATATTTACCTTAGTCGCCTTGTACGACACCTCGGCAAGAAAGAGGGTGGTCCTATTCTACTCTGCCGGGGACTCACACGGTGTTAGCTTATTGTTTTCATCTTTTAAATCCTTTCAGATCCATTTAACCTGGTGCATGCGCTCATTAATATCCGAGTACGAATCCAAACCACATCAGTACATCTCGTACCTCTTGGGGCACGAGGGAAAGGGCAGTCTGCTCTCCTATCTTAGGAAAAGGTATGATAATTTACTATTTAGTTACTAGATATAACTTGACTTGGACGTCACGTTTTCACAAATTTCAAGTAAAACAAAATTTATTGTCTAGAATTAAAAATTCAAGTTTAGCACTTGCTCGTCTGAAAATTATAGCCCTCCATGTATCTCGAGTATGCTTTTATAGCTTCTCAAACAGACCTCTTTTGTATGAAAAATCGTGCAATATCTCTAGACCGTGTTGATGTGTATATTAGGTCCACCTATGACATTGTTGTTTTCCATAATGTTTTTTAGGAAAACGAATTTTTTCAAACAGACATTTTTGAATATTTTACGGGATGTGAAATCCAAAAAAACAATATTGTGGAAAGGTTGGTTCAACATTTTGTTATTTAACGCCGGACTTAGTTTACTCGAAGTTCCAATTGAAAAAAAAGTTAGAGCAAAAATAAGTATTGAAACGGATGTCCAGTCTAATGAGCTGTATTTGAGCCTGTTCATCAGTTAAAAACCCAAAGCAAAAATGTAAAAATTGTACTCAAATTCTCTATAGTAAAACCAAGTATTCAAATCAAAAATAATTTTTGAAATAGCTGCTGAAGGAAAATTTAGAAAAAACACCAATTTTATTGGGGGATCCAATATTAAAGTGATTTTATTTAAATATTTCTATACGAGGTCGACTGTGACGTATCTACGGTTGTGACAACAAAAGTTTTACTAGAAATATATAATATTCACAAATAATTTTTGTGAATATTCGGCGCAAATAGGACTTGAACCCACGACCCCAGGATTGGATCTCCTGGTGCTCTAACCAACTGAGCTATCGTGCCTGGGTTACCTGGGGTTCAACTGAGTTATCCAGTTTGGTCGAGGCACTGCCTCTTGATCACTGGTCCTGGGTTCTATTCCCAGTCGGGCCAAACATTTGTTTAAAAAGCAGATGTTTGTTCTCGGGTCATGGGTGTTTGTGCCTGTCTTTTCGTATGTTCCAAGGGACCCACGACACAAGGAAAAACCTTAGTGTGGGCCTTTGAGTGTGTAGCGTTTATTTATTTATTTATCCTGGGGTCGTGGGTTCAATTCCCGTTCGCGCAGAACATTCCCTAAAAATTATTTGTGAATATTCCTCAAGCGGTTTAGCGCCGGTTTGCGCTGCCACAGCACACACATTTAACTTTTATTTTATTTTTCCTCTCTAATGTATCGTAACTTGCATTAAGTTTATATACACTTCTGTTAATTTGCACTTGGAATAATTGTGCATGTATGTGACTGTGCAGACAAATAAACTTTTTATCTATCTATCTATCTAAAAAATACTAAAATAGAATATCTTTTGAGTTATGTAAATCTATGAGCTCGATCTCATATTTGTAATGTCTTCGTTTAAGATTATTTCTTTTTTTTGTTTTGTTTACGTCTGCAATAAAGAATTCATTCATTCATTACATTAAGAGACATTGGGTATAAGCAGCATACCGCCTATTATTTCTAGATTCCTTAGAGCAGGGGTTTCCAAAGTGTGCGCCGCAGCGCCCTGGTGCGCCGTAGATAGTACAGAGGGGCGCCGTAATGTAATTCACGTAAGGACTGGCTGATACAAAAGAGACAATCCTACGCACTGAAAAACGAATGGAGATCACCAAACTCAACCCATCAGATTGGGTTAAGGTTTTTGTTTTAATCGAGTAGATATTCTAATGAATATATAAGAAACTCAGCTTCATATTGTGGATGTTTTAATGTTTGTGCCTATAATAAATAAAAAATCACTGTGCCTATTTCTTTCAACTGTACCTAAGTATCTATTTCGACTAGCTAGCTAGGTTGGGGCGCTGAGACAAAATTCTGAAGTTGTAAGTGCGCTGCGGACTGAAAAAGATTGGGAACCCCTGCCTTGGAGTGTCGTTAAGTCCCTGTCCTAAACAAATACAGCAACATTAACACTTAATTATAATCTTTATTAGGTCCATCTTTCCACCCATACACTCACGCTTATAATCCCTTTCGGGGTAGGCAGATCGTCATGTAGTTCTAGAACCACTTGACGCCAAATTTGACAACTAATCTGAAGGTTATTAGGTGGAACATGGGTATAGTGGTGAAATGTTGTCAGCTTTTCGCCTACGATACAGCTAAACCGTCGCATCTCACTTACTGGCTTCTACAGTATACCTGGGAAGAGTTGGCAGCTGGCATATTCTAAGTTTTTCTTTTAGCGTGGAAGTATAAAGTTTTAGTATTTTCTATCTTTGTCTACTTCTCTTTCCGATCGCTGTGAGTAGCGGTGCTTGTGTCTCTTGTACTTGTCTTCACTTAAAAGAATGAGAGATCACTTAATATGTAGATAATATAAATAAACGCTACACACTCAAAGGCCCACAACTAGGTTTTCCCTTGTGCCGTTAACTTATACACAGTTAACACAACACGTAGTTAATTTAATTTTTCTGCAACAGAATTGACACTATTGACAGTTATAATTGTTCTCGTAGAAAGACGAAGAGAGGCAAGGCCCTTGCGAATCGAGCGATAAAGGTGAAAGACAAACGAACGCGCCGAGGGCGGACCGCCTCCCGTGACAGGTCATCCATTTCATTTCAAAATCACGTAGTTTGGCTATAACTTACGTAGTTTGGACTTAATTTATGTTTCTCTAAAGGACATGCTAGGCAAAGGAAAGCTTAGGGTAAGGCCTTTGAATGTGATAGATAAGCATCAATACAACACAAACTTACAACCAAAAGTGTGCAAGGGGTGTGTTACATTTTTAAAGTGTGTGTTACATTTTTAAAGTATGTGTTATATTTTTAATTAATGCTAATGAAAAATTATATCTTGTGACTGGTGGCAGTCATAAGTAAAATATACCTATGATGTAGAGGTTAGAGTCAAAAGTGCAAAATGTGGCGAATTCATTTCTTTTAAATTACCTTATTGTACCGTGTATTTTTTCATAGGAAATGACTGATATAGCAACAAAAATGTCTCAATGGCCTCTTCAATAGATCTGAATATTTCAAGAACATGAAACATGATTTCATATTGAACTTATTTTATTTCCAATAACAATAATATTGAGATCGAGCTCGTATATATACCACGTTATTTTTTAATCCGTACGCAAATTTTTTGTACGTTAAACTTTATGAAAATTTAACAGACCTGTATTTTTCAGTTTTATATCGTTTCATATAAAAATTTCAAGCTAGATTGTCTGAAGCATGAAAATAAATCAAAATTTTTGTATGGAAAAAAAAAAATCGTCCAATTGACTTAAAACTTTGAAATAGTACTCTACATCACAATTTGTGACACTCGTGTTTCTGCGTTTAACAAAATTCATCCTCTGAAGTTTAAAAGGGGTTTCAAAATCTGAAAATTTTGGAAAAAAAAAATTTCTTTCCTCCTTATTTAAGTTCTAACAACTTTACTGACACCGTAAGAACAATTTGCGTACTGATTAAAAATTCATTTAGCAACTCGTTAATATAAAAAAGTTTGATGGATTGCAATAACCTGGTTTTATATTAAATATATAGCTAAATCACGTTTTTCCAAACCTTCTTAAAAACATCTGTGTCACATAAAAAATTACAGACGCAAGTGTGCAGTTGCAGTTTTGTAATATAAACTTATTGCTGATTGAAAGTCACCCCATATATGGAGCGAGTGGAAGAGAAGTGAATCGTCTGATGTCTGTCGATACACTGTTGTTTATTGTGGCTCTCGACCTCGAATTTATGTAGCTACCCTATAGGGTGACTTTAATCAAAATTTACAGAAGCATTTCCTAGCTTCGGAGGGCAAGTTAAACCGTCGGTTCCGGCTGTTGTTGATTGGCTAGTCTTTAAACCAAGTCAGAGGCCATTTGGCGGTTTGATAACTCGGACAGTAGCTTTAGGATAGGTAATTATAGTGCTAAGCGATATTAAAGGAAGGATCGACCTATTTATCTGTCTATTGCAGAGTATGGGCGCTGGGAATTTACACGGGCAACTCTGAAAGCGGTATCGACTACACCACCATGTACAGTCTCTTTTCTACACAAGTAGTGCTCACTAAGGAAGGTCTTGAGCATGTTGATGAGGTAAGAAAGGGTTTCTACTAGTGTTAGCTATCGATAGTATCATGACTATTGCCTGTCGATAGTATCGACAGTATTTCCTATGATAATATCGATAGTATTCCCTATGGACAGTATTGACACCATTGCTGATAGATAGTATCGTTACTATTGCCTATCGATAGTATTAAAACTATTGCCTATTGATAGTATTAAAACTATTGCCTATTGATAGTATTTCCTATGGACAGTACTGACTTAATTGCCTATCAATAGTATTGACACTTGCCTATAGATTGTATCTTCATAATTGCCTATTGATATTATCGACAGTATTTCCTATGATAATATCGATAGTATTCCCTATGGACAGTGTTGACATTATTGCTCATAGATAGTATCGTCACTATTGCCTATCGATAGAACTGACACTATTGCCTATAGATAACATCTTCATTATTGCATAATAACGACAGTATTGACACTATTGCTCATAGATAGTATTGTTCACTATTGCATATCGATAGTATTGACACTTTTGCCTATAGATAATATCTTCATTATTGCATAGTATCGAAAGTATTACCTACTGATAATATCGATAGTTTTGCCTAGTGTCATGTCCGTATTGACATTTTTGCCAATCGATTGTATCCTTTTAATTAATTGCCTATTGATAGTACCGACAGTATTGCCTATTTCGATAGTATTCCTTATGGACAGTATTGACACTATTGTATATCGATAGTATCTTCACTATTGCCTATTGATAGTATCGATACTATTGCCTAGCCTAGCAAATTCATCGACATTTACACGGGAAACTCTGAAAGTGGTATGGACTACTTACACCACCACGTACAGTCTCTTTTCTACACAAGTAGTGCTCACTAAGGAGGGCCTTGAGCGTGTTGATGAGGTGTTGGCTACCGATAGTATCGTCACTATTGTCTATCGATATTATTGACACCATTGCTTATAGATAGTATCTTCTTTAATGCCTATTAACAGTATCGACATTATTGCCTTTTGATAATAGCGATAGTAATGCCTATAATAATAATAATAAAATCTTCTGCGCCTTGACAAAGCCATCTTCGTCACTGCTGACACAGCAGCGGGCGGTGACGCACCAGCTGACTCGAAACTTGACGCCAGCGACGTGCTGAGGCACGCTCCGCGCCTCGAGTTGATGTTGGTGGCGGCGGCGTCCGGTGACCTACATATCTCGAGTGACGCACGCAAGGTATCGACCTCCTTGCGCAATTCACTCACGGTGAGCTCCGATGCCTCGAACCTCAACACCATCTGCGCCTGATTCGCATTCAAGGATACGATATCCTTCGGGAGGCATGTGACGTCTATTTGGTCGAACTTGATGGGAGGAAGCTTGTGCAGCTTCTGGGCCACGAACGTAGGCACGTCGTCAGGATCGGTCTCCTTCAGCAGCGTGATGATGTCCTATAGACTCTTCCGCGTCCCGTCACGCCGGCGAGACACCATCTGGTCCAGCTTGTTGGTGGACACGAACAAAAGCTTCTTCGCCTCAGCGATGTCAGCCTCACTAAAGTTCTGGAGAGCACTAGCCTCGTCCATTATATCCAGCTTTTGTTGAAGGAATGCAAGGAGCTCGTTCACCACAAGTTTTGCACTCATGGCAACAAATTTCAAGCGACGGCTGACGCCGCGCTTAACTGCAAATAATTTGTGAATAAATTTACACTTAGCAATACGTCTACATAGCGTTCGCTTGAGACTATGGACGGTATTGACACTATAGAAATATCTTGATTGCCTATTGATAGTGCCGACATTGTTGCCTATTGATAATATCAATAGTTTTGCTTATGGACAAGTTGACATTTTCGATTACTTCTCTCGAGTTCGATGATTTCTAATTGCTGAGTTGCAATACTGTCCATACTGTTTTATATTCACAATTATGCAAAGTTATCGATACTATTATGATTCATGATTATTACATCGTTAGCATAACTATTTCTGATTATAACATCGATATCACTCCCCATCTATTTAAAAAAAGATATGTTAATTAAATTATCATTTGAACCATCTCAGGTATTAGAAGCAATATTCTCGTACCTCCAAATGCTGCGTAAGGTAGGGCCTTCGGAGCGTATATTCAACGAGATAAAGACGATAGAGGACACGAGCTTCCGGTACGAAGAGGAGCAACAGCCAGCTGACCATGTGGAGAACCTGGTCGAAAACATGCACTTCTACCCGCCTCAGCATTATATTACTGGCGATCGCCTCTACTACAAATACGACCCTAAGGTAAGGTAGTAAAGTTTGTTATAATTTGAACATTATCTTATTAAAGGTCAAAAAGAACGCTGGAAGAAAGTGGAGGGGGTGTTTTTGCGTATGGGTCACTCGCGCACGAAAACTAGGCCCTATTGTTTTATTTTTGAACTAGCTTTTCTATCGTGGCTTCGTATATTTATTTTCAATATAATTGCTCGAAAAATAAACATAGTATGGCTATAAACTTAAACAGAAAGTAACTCATAGTAGCACGAGTGCTTTTTACTTTGTAGTTTTTTCTTAATTTTTCACTAGTCAAATTAAAAAGTTTACCAGCAAGGAGGTTTGCATACTGAGAATACAATCATGTCGACTTCATGTGTAATACAATAATAAAATAAATTAAAATAAGCAAATAATTTTCAAAGGAATAAAAATATTATTTTGCGTATATTTGATTACATTTAATTAGAAATATTTTAATATTTTATTTACCGAGAAAAACAAGACGGCTGAATATTTGAATTCTTTGCCCGATAATTTTGATACACAAAAAACATAATCAACGCATGCGCACAAATTGTTATAAAACTCCCTAAACAACTTTCCCTGAATTTTAGTAACTGTTCTAATTTTACAATTAATTTTCAAAACTAAATACCTAGAATCTTTACATTTGTTTTTATTTATGACTTTTCTCACAAATGTATTGAAAAACGTCGTGTGACATACGGGTGTAAGGTTATTGTAAACTCGCGCTCACATAAGTCAAATCGTTTAGAATAACCTCCTGTACACCCTCGTATCACAATGTACTATTTTGAACTAGCTTTTCGCTCGCGCTCGGATCCCGCCTTAGATCGACCTTCACCCATCGAGTTTTCTAATGAAATTTAAATTTTGATAATTTTATATAGGGTATTAATAAACAAAACTTGATCTGGTAGACATCAAATTTCCCAGTACAGCTACTTTAAAAAAATAAGTTGTTAATAGTATATAAAAATATTTTATTTGTTTTACAGGGTATAACAGATTTATTGAATGGAATGCAGCCGGACACAGTGAACATTATGATATTATCGAACAAACACACAAGACCTGTAGTTTACGACGCTAAAGAAAAGTGGTTTGGCACTGACTACAAGAAAATTGGTAAGTTATGGCTCTTATTGTTAAGTCCATAAGGTATAACTAATCTTGTGGAACGTTTGCAATCCTTCCTTCCTCATCGTGTAATGATAATCAAGTAGGTATGTGGCTAACTTCATCAAATTTGGTGTCAGGTTTCAAATCTCCAAAACTTTAACTTTTCTTAAAAATTTTTACATTTTTCCCATCTACCCAGGGGTGTTTTTTTTATATTTTATTATAAGATGGGTTAACTCTTGACCTCAATCTTGACCATAAGGTCAAAGATGAGGTCGACGATGGAGCGAGTTAACCCAGAAAATGCCTATAAAGACACTGGTACTCCCACGCAAGCATACGGAACACAGCAAGCAGTTTGGCGTCGGACTTCGGTAGGAGGGTGGTCGCGAACCAGACGGCCCTTTACAGAGCCTACCACACCGCATGAGACCATAAGATGACACCTCAGATTCAGAAAAAAATGAAGTATCGTTGCCTGGGATGGATTACTAGGAGGCAGGTCTCACTTGTGTTTCCTTAGTCGCCTCTTACGACACCTACGGAAAGAGATGGGGTGGTGTTATTCTCAACCGATCACCACACGGTAAAACTATTGATATCTAATAATCTCTACTATCACCCCTTGAAAGGATCTTGACGTATTACCAATAACCCTGTATACAGGGCGTCGCACGGCTATGCCACATGGAGGGAAAGTACCTTAATTATTGCAGATGGGACATTTTACTGAAAGAAGACTTTGTTTTAATTTTAAAAACAATTTAAACTGCATTTATACATTTTTAAATAATTGCCTGATTGAACCGGGAATCGAACCCGGTACACGAGAAAAAAAATCACCCTGTAGTTTTATCATACCGATTGGAAGGCTTCATCATAATGCTTATTTTTTGGTAAGTAACATAGCATTAGAAAAAAAGGAAGACCATGAATTTTAACATTTAATGTAAAATAATGTTCAATAAAATAAGAAGCAGACTCATTTTGAGCATTTTGATAAATTAAATTGATTAGTTTGGAATTACAAATGTTAAAATTCATGGTTGTCCTTTTATTTCTGATACTATATTATTTAGCAAAAAATAATCCTTATGATGAAGCCTTAAGATCGGTATGATATAACTACAGGCTGATTTGTTTTCTCGTGTACTGGTTCCCGGTTCAACCAGGCGATGTTTAAAAAATGTATGAATGCAGTTTAAATTGTTTTAAAAATCAAAATAAAGTCTTATTTCAGTAAAATGTCCCATCTACAATAATCAAGGTACTTTCTCTCCATGTGGCATAGCCGTGGGATGCCCTGTATAACACGCTGCCCATATCATACTATTATACTAGCATCCAACTCAGGACTTCGTTGCCGTGGGAATTCGGGAAAATTGTGTAGCCTATGTTACTCAGGGATGTAGCAACTTATGGTGAAAGAATTTTTGAAATCAGTCCAGTAGTTTCGGAGCCTATTCGTTACATATGTCGTAGGATAATTTGATACTTCGAATCTTCGCGAAAATTCTAGGGGTTTTGCGAAAACGCGGATAATTAGATATAGGCGAAAAATTATCAAATCTTACTGGACAAAGTCAGGATTTTTGCGAAAATACTCGTCGTTCTAGTAAGATTTGATGTGCTCAACACTGATTGGCTACAATTTTGCTGGCTGACTTCTGATTGGTTCCTAGTTTGCCGATGATGAACTTCAAGTATTGTATCATAGAGTTATGAAGTTTTAGAATAGGTGAGAAAGAAAAATCACTAAATTGATTTTTATAAACTTTTTATTGAAAATTTTAGTATGTACCTATGTTGTTGTCTACAGACAATAGGAGATCTCAGTCGTAGTAAAAAAAAACTGATCCAATTTTAGGGTGTAATCCATAATCAGTAAATTGGATGAAACTGGTTAGGTAAACAATTAGTTTAATAGTGCAACAATGGAATTGATGGAGGGGAGTGATCGGAGGAGCCGAGCCAAGACGTATCCCAGACATCCCCCAGACGTATCCCTGAAGTATGCCAGACGTACCCCAGACGTAGCCCAGACTTACCTCAGACGTATCACACCTCACGTTACCTCAGAATTTTCAATAAAAAGTTTATAAAAATCAATTTAGTGATTTTTCTTTCTCACCTATTCTAAACCTTCATAACTCTATGATACAATACTTGAAGTTCATCATCGGCAAACTAGGAACCAATCAGAAGTCAGCCAGCAAAATTGTAGCCAATCAGTGTTGAGCACATCAAATCTTACTAGAACGACGAGTATTTTCGCAAAAATCCTGACTTTGTCCAGTAAGATTTGATAATTTTTCGCCTATATCTAATTATCCGCGTTTTCGCAAAACCCCTAGAATTTTCGCGAAGATTCGAAGTATCAAATTATCCTACGACATATATAAAAATACAAATCTTTCCTCTTTATAATCTAAATATATAAAACAAAGTCGTGTTAGTTACACCACTTATAACTCAAGATCGGCTGGACTGATTTTGATCAAATTTGGTATGGAGGTAGCTGATACCCAGGATACCAGGACACATAGGCTACATAATTTTCCGAAATTCCCACGGGAACGAAGTCCTGGGCGCAAAGCTAGTATTATTATAGATGAGTAAGGCCCCATTTCCTATTTCTTCCAGACATACCCCCCGAATGGATGCGTCGTTGGAAGGAAGTGTCTGCATACAAAGAACTCCACATCCCCGAGAAAAACATATACATTACCACGGATTTCGACCTCATAGCCCATCCACAGATATACGTAGACGAAGCTGAAAGAATTGGCGTCGATCTGCTCAATAGCAGTACTAAAGATATATACAGGAAAACTGAAGCGCAGGGCGGAAGGGATATACAGATGAAGAAAGGAGATCTTATAGCTACTGTAAATAATTTTAGGTGCGTTTGTATGGTTTAAGAATGAGCTGCGTATACGGCTAAAGATAGGTGTGAACATAAACTTAAGATTAGCCGGATAAACTTAGGTTTTTTTAAGTTTATGTTCCGACCTACTTTTAGCCGTAACATACGAATGTGTATAATTTTTTTTTTCCTTTTTCTTGCTTTGTGCCGTTTTAATTACTTTTAGAAGCCCATTGACTGCTTCATTTAATATATTTGCTACCCTTTTATAACATTTTCTAGTAGTGTTTTTATCGCTAACACTTAACATTTTTGCATTTTTACACTTTTGCATCTTTCTGAAGTTACCCGCAGAATTAATTTTGTGTCCTCCAAAATTAAATGCCGTTTAAAATTTTGTTTAAGTGCTCGTTCACGTTAACTCGCGGGCACGGCGGTGGGCGCGGTCACGAAATACCAAACATAGGACATGATCTCCAAGTGTTCATATTGAAACGCAAGTGCGGTGTACGCAAATCCCACCATGCCCGCGTGTTGTGTGAACAAGCACTAACAGCCGATCGTTTGTCTGGTGTAGGTTAGACCAGCCAAACTTGCTACGTAAGAACAAGCACATGGAGCTGTGGTACAAGCCAGACTTCAAGTTCCGCTTTCCAACCGCGCTGTTATACTTTTACTTCATAACACCGCTCAGCCTCAAGGCGCCAGGGGAGTGAGTATTTTACTTTTTTTAAATAGTATTTACCATAAGCTAGAAAAAAACCCGGCTAAGAGCGTGTTGGGCCACGCGGAGTGTTAGGCTCCATAATCGAAAGAATACATTTTACCCATTACTTGATCCAACAAAGAATACATTTAAAACTTAAAAAGCCAACTTAGCAGTGTTTTCCTTTTAATTTCGTTGTTTAAGCTAACATGTGAATTTTTAGCTGGTGGAGGGAGACACTTAAAGGTAGTAGGCCCTGGATAGGTTCATGATTACACATTCAGTTGCCTATTGCAGTGGCACGGAATGTACTTAGATGGAGCATAAATATTCTGTAAAGAGATGGCGTGACGATCTTGATAACTCAACTGGTCGGATTTTGCTTGAGGTCGTGAGAATTGGAAGGACGAAGGGAGGCCTTTGCCCAGCGATACGAGCTCTTCAACTAGGATTTTTTTTAAAGATTGCACTGTTTATAATGCTATGCATTTATTTAACAATATTAAAAGCATGACAGTGTGTTATTTACAGCGCCTGCCTTCTGGATATATGGACAGACGTGTTGCAACAGGGGCTAAAGGTAAGTTCGTACTGTTTAAGTAACATTTTCAAATATTTTCATGTCCTTTAGTGTTCTCTAAGTCCTCCCTTTGCTTTCTGCTTCAGATCACTTTTGAAGACACTTAAACGGGTTTTTAAAGACATAATTATACTGCAATTTATGCCCGAATTGCCAAATTTTCTGCCAAAATTAGTTTTACATGTCAATAGCTTTCAATCTTTCAGCTTTGTCTCATCCAAGTTTTATTAATTTATAAAATCATTGTGAATATAGTCAGATTTAGCTCTTATACGCTAATGCCTATAATATTTGTCGTGTAGAACCACTTCACGCCTCATTTGACATGCACTTTCTTTAAAATATTTTTTGTTATTTCAGCAGTGTTATTGAAATTCTATTTTTTCGTAGGAAGACGTGTATCCAGCGAACATGGCAGACTTATCACATTCGTTATACGTTGGCGATAAAGGGTTGACGTTAAAAGTGCAAGGGTATAGTCAAAACTTACATGTAAGTATTGAGAAATTAATAAATAATACACTGGCTTTAAAGGATGATGGGCATTTTGGTATCGGTATTAGTATGGAACTTGGTACCGGCTCCAATTGAAATAAATGATACATCGTTGAAAAGATAATTTTCTATAGAATAAAAATAACCGAAGCGCTAGTCGAGTCTTGTTTGGCAAGCGGTCGAGGGCGGACGTCCCTGCACGTGCTCTCCTGTTATCCCAAACGTTGACAAAGTTTACGACACCCGCGCCCGCGCCTTTGTTCCCAAGTTTGGTCGGCTATTGTTATACTGCGCACCGTTTGCATTTTAATACTGTGACTTAAGCGATAGATCATATTGAAAAGTTCTTAGTTTTATCTAGCCTCTATAGAATAACTCGTGATTCACTAAAGTATATCGCGACTAGTGCCTTTTGTACCCCATATAAAAATATCAGTGCATTCCGGTTCCACTCGGTAATACCTACGTCGCGCATCGCGTGCGTCATCCACACATCCAGTGTAGTTGACAGTGGAACTTATTAACGACGACCAAGACACAGAAACTTGAGCTAAGAACAGTGCGTTACACGCGCAACATCTTGAGGAAGGCGGAGAACCTGGTGAGCTCGTTCCATTGTAAAACATTTCTAGCCAAAAGGTATAATTTTTTTCCAGCATCAACTCACAAGGCGATCCGTTCCAGCAGCCTTTTGGATATAATATTTTTTCCAGCATCAACTCACAAGGCGCCGATCTAACCGACATAATTATTATTGCAACTTGTAGGACCCGCAGTATACCGTTTAGTGTTCCTGACCGGCGCATCATATTCTTAAACCTAGCTTAACAATCTGGATAGGTGGTTACCTCTTAACGTATCCTATCTACACCTTACTCCAGCTTGAAAATCTAGGGTACTAGGGAAGTACGTGGAACGGCAGCTATATAGTGATTCACTCAATTAACGCCTAAATAAAGGAGCTCGCCATAGAGAATTTAAGAATAAATTTTGAATACACTTTCATTTGCAATTTCACGCGCGTTGGACAGCACGACACCTAAATTAACTGAATATACACAGTAACATAAAATCACCCGTTGCGTCTTGCGATACAAGTTTAGGTCTCTTACGAAACGCTAAAACCAGGAATCCATTAGCAGTATTGTGTGCTGCAAAGACATTACTACAATAGGCCACCTGACACACTTATAACATAATATATTATTCGCATAATAAATTTATCATATCTTACTGATATACTATACGAATCACTAATCACTTAGCCAATCGTAAAACACATCGCATAGGAATCGCTCAACTTGGGAACAATACCAACCTTATTTTACTAAGTGCGTTTTTTTAATTTAAAATAATACCGACTAAAAGCAAGCAAACGACCGAAGAACCATTAGTTTGCCTAAGTTTTACAATAGGGTATAGAGAAAAGGATAATAAAACAATAATACTATATCGGAGCCTGGGAAACGAAAGCTCATAAAGTTATATCCTGCTGTCTTTCAACTTGATGCGCCCGACAACTTTATAATTTTTATCTACTAAACAAAAGACTCCACGGTCATTCGGTCAACATCTGGCTGACAGCAACCACCCGAAAACTACAGCAAGCCAGAACAATACAACCTTTTTTTTACAATGCATCGAAAAAGACGGCAACTGCTTATACAGATCCACATGTAACCAAATAAATATTACGTTTTACCTAATGTTTGACCACGCAATGCTTAGGAAGGATCTAGCAACTTACGTGTCTGGAAACCGGCATGACCCACAAATAGAACTAGCACTACTTAATAACCTCAAGGACACAACGCTAAGCATGGAACAATATATTAACCAACAATTCCAGGATGGATTCTGGGGAGGGAGGGGAAGATATATTAATAGCAGCTTCGGAATATTATAGGGTTAACGTCCATGTTTAAAACGAAAATCTATTGGAGCCACTCATTTATAAGCCCCGTGATGCACCAGTACCCGAAAACATCTATTTACACTTCGGAAACAACCAGTACAGTAGCTTGATACCCACCGATCAAGAAGCTTTATCCAACTCCGAAGATGAAAATGTTTATGATAGATGTAGTCCTGCCAAAACTCACACTTCCGAAAAGAAAACGATGAAAAATTATTTTTGCAATCCAATGAAACAATACCCGCCACGTTTGATAATCAAAGTCACATTTCTACAGATTGCACCGGCCAGCGTCTAATTAGGTCATCACCGAAAGCACAACACAATACCTACCCCCTGTAAAAAAAAATTAAGAACCGGCACATGGAATGTAAGAGGCTGTTCTAAGCTAAAAGATAGACACCATATCGATCAAGAACTGTCTAATCAACAGATAATAATTGCGGGACTTCAAGAGACACACATGGCATCAGGAACTTTTGAATCAAACAACTACCACTGGATTCTTGGGGGCGGTAAACGCCCAAGGGAAAAAAATAGGAATCGCCATTCTTATATCAAAAACGACTCAATATAAAATAATTTCAACCCATCGTAAAGGATGTAACACTCTAGCAGTGCACTTAAAGATTAAAATCGCTACAACCGACAGTCCAGTAGAACTTTCTACTATTACCACCTACGTCCCTTCATCATCAAGCTCGTGTTTGTCTCAAATCGGAACTTTGATTCGCCAAAAACCTAAAAAAAGCGTATCCGGTTATAATGGGTGACTTCAACGCACATATAGGCATAAACGACTCTAAACAATGCACCTCTAAAAGAAACGGAGAAAACTTATACCACAAGCATAGCAACTTTAACGGCAACTTACTTTTAAGTTTTGTTGAACAACACGAGATAAAACTTAGCAAGTTTGGATGTAACACCTTTAGCAGTTCACCTAAAAATACAAAATGTTACAATTAACAATCCAATAAAACTTTTATCGTCACTTCTCACGTCCCAAGATCATCAAGCACATAGCTATTCCAGATTGCTACTTTACTACACCGGAGACCTAAAAAAGCCTATCCAATTATAATAGGAGAATTTAACGCACACATAGGCATTAACTATACAAAATAATGTAAAAGGACCGGGAACAACCTCTATCACAAAACAGCAATTTAAACGGTTATTTGCTTCTAGGATTCTTACAACAGCACGATTTAAAACTAAGTAATATTTGGAGAAGGCCCTCGTGCTGGAGACTACTTGGTTTCGTGGAAACCAACATTCGCAAATTGATCATATTCTAACAAGTGTTAAGAAACCCGTATTTTTCAACTACGTTGTAGGATAAAAAGGAAAACTAATAAACACAGATCACAAATTACTTTGGGGATCGATAGAAACCCCAGCTTTCTTACTTCAAACACCAAGATACTGCAATTAATATGGCATTTAACTATAAGAATTGCTACTAGGTATATGAACTTTTGCAAAGGGAATTTGTACAACACAAATTCCAAGGACTGATAGCCAATAAGATGAAAGTCTTACAAGAATCAAATACTTCGGCTCACACCCATTCAGACAAATTAGAAGTTTCCAATTGGAATGCTAGCGGGACTGATATCTACAACATACCCAAAGAAGCAGCTCAAGACTACTGATGAAATCAACTCCGAGATCCCGCGAAAATTGCAAGTCTTATTTATAAGATGCCCACAATGACTTATGGGCTCAATGTGGAAACATTAACTAAATGTAACCGATCGAGATTAAGAAAATACGAAAGACAAATTTTTAAGGAAATGCTCAATGTATCAAAAGACGCTTCACCTAAAAAAAATTCCACGAAATACTACAAAGCAAAACAATAACGAAAATCATAAAAGTACGTAGAATTTCACACTACGGCCACATAATCAGACGCCGGAAACCACATCTTCTACGCTTATTATTATAAGGAATATAGGAGAAAAGTTGGACGTCCGATCTTCACTTGTAAGGACTCCCTAAACCGAAATCGTTTTGGAAAACGATTGCTGCAGATCGACAAAAAATAAAATAAGAAGCCGAGAATATATACAATGTTACAGAAACGGATACAGAAACTAAACTCGAAGACTTAGGTTTTTTACTTCCAACCACATAATCAAGAATGAAAACAGTAAAATAGAAGATAAAACGAAGTCACGTCGGTCGGAAGAAGAAACAATCCAGGACCATCGGTTACAGCAGCTCTATTCCCACCCATTTATATATCACACACCAAGTATAGAATCTATCCTCCTTACGTTGGCTCGATGCTGGTATTTTTGTCGACTCACCTTTCCTATCCACTCCACATCCTGCTGCAACAGCCCCATACAGTCACAGACTCTATCTTATGGTGCCCCGTCGATCATTGACCGCGGCGATAGACAGATCGACTGTACTAGTTGGTACGAATGTCGGATCACTCAATCCATTACATTTCTGAAATGTAGCATGAATAGTGGGATTTGTGCATTCGTGCCACAGTGGCCAGACCGAGGTGATTATCGTCGTTGAGTCTTTGTGGCAGAACTGCTGGGCGGGGTGGCCATTGTAACGGTAACGGTAACGGTAACGGAATAAAAATAACCGAAGCGCTAGTCCTAATTCATTGTCCAATTAGAGTAATCCTGCCTTGACAGTTATTTATTTTCATCATTTATTCATTTTTTATGCAACATTATTCTTTATTTTGGTATAGTATTTTTATTTATCATATTTATTATAAATTATCATCATTAATTATTAATTTTGTTACACATTAAATGAAAAAACCTACTTTCAACTTGTTTTGATAATAATTAATGATGATCATTTATAATTAATATAATAAATACTATGCCAAAATAAAGAATAACGTCGCAGAAAAAAATAAAAAACTTTTGAGGCAGGATTACTTTAATTGGACAATGAATCAGGACTAGCGCTTCGGTTATTCTTATTCTAAAGAAAATTACCTTTTTAACGATGTATCATTTATTTCAATTGGTGCCGGTACCAAGTTCTATACTAATGTGCTAATCATCCTTTGCTAGCGAATGTTAGGGGTTGATTTTCCCTTTGAAAATTGATTTACCTTCCCCAAGAAACTTAAATGAAATTGTAAAAACAGTTTTGGTTTCTCATGCAATGGCAAATCAGCTGATTGCACAAAATGCATAGAGAGGCGATTTTTTTTTAAATACACACATCAACATGTATTTCGAGTATGCTTTTATAGCTTCTCAAACAGGCCTGTTTTGTATGAAAAATTGTGCAACATCCCTAAACCGTGTTGATGTGTATATTTCGATCTATGTTCCATAGGAAAAGTTGTTCAGTTTCGTGGGCAAGAATCACATCCTTAATTTTCGCTAAGTCACAAAATATTAGTTGAGTTTAATTAAACCCACAAAATTGATTAATCTTTCTAAAATAATATTATGATGAAAAGAGAGCTAGTTTCAATGTGAATCTATTGTACTTCAGCTGCTAGTGGACTTGATAGCCCGAGAGATGCGTAACGCGACGGCCAACCTGACGGACTCGATGTTCGAGGCGGTGCGCGAAGTGCGGTCGAGGACGTACCACAACGTACTCATACGCCCACACAAACTAGCCAAGTCAGTATTCATACACTCGTACATATTACATTTTCAGAGATGATTAAGAATCGGTTTTGGAGTGGTTGTTGTGAAGAACAGGCAAAGCCTTGTTCAAATTCTTACATTTTAAAAATATTTCATTTTTGATTAAATTCAATCTCAAAATATTTTCATTTGTGCGTAAAATCTTAGAACAGAAAAAGTTACTATAAAAATGACACTTTAATTTTTTTTATACTAAGTTAGATTGCACTCTTACCAAAGAGAAAATGTCAAGAAACTGAGGCATTGCTTTTTTTTAAGTGAGTCTCTTAAATATTTTGAAAATATTTACCTACTAGCTTCCCACCCGGGACATCGTTCCCGTGGGAATTTCGGGAATGAATTATACACATAAATCTTTCTCTTGAATCATTCTGTCCATTGGTGAAAACCGTATAGAAATCCGTTCAGTAGTTTTTGAGTTTATCGCGTTCAGACAGACAGACGCGGCGGGGGACTTTGTTTTATAAAATAGTATGATTATTTACATATAAAAAGTTAAGTTTTTTTTAATAACAATAAAAACAAATTCATTTTCTCATGAACTTGTAAAGTATAAGTTTTCTCTCACAGAGACGTCCGTATGAACATATTGCTGGAGCCGTACATATCGCCGCGCGACAAAGCGATGCAGATACACAACGTGACGCTTACTGACCTCAAGAACTTCAACAACCGACTGCTTGATCAGCTTTACATGCAGGTGAACCATAAAACCATCCTTCCAAGCTGGACTGGGAGTAAAAGAATAGTACATTATGCTACAAGTGTGCTAAGTTGGATATTACATTAGAGGCGAGGCTCAATGGAGCCGAGAATGTAATATCCAATGCGCACGCGTGTCATACGACGTTTTTCAACACAATTGCGAGGAAAGAAATAAATAAAAACTTTCCTTTGATATTGACGGCGGCAACAAGCTATCACTTGCATGTTGCGCCTCTGAAAGTATTTCTGGCGGTGTACCCACGTAGGTTTCCTGTTCTGCACTTGAAGAAGATATTTTTTGTGTTGTATTTCTGACAATAATAACAATCTGATGAATACAAATGCCGTTTGTGAAAACCAAGTGAAAACATCTGAAAAGAGGCGCGATTATTTTTTTCTTTTTTTGCTCGCAAAAAGAGATTCACATTGACAAGTATGCCATACAGCCAAATAATAAAAAAATACTTTACTATAGATTTTCACGTTTTAGCATAAATAAATGATAACTTCCTGAAATTTAAATGATTTAGTGGAATTATATTTTTATTTACAGATAGTTTAATATTTACACTTAATTTTAAATATAAAATAAGATCTTTGCTGTTTAGAAAAAAAAACATTACGTACTTGTGCTTTATTTTTATTACTCACGGGCTGGGTAATACATATCATTATGAACCTTAAAACAATGACATAAAACCCACTTTATGAGCAAATATGTTGAAAAAACATATAATGTGCCAGATGCCCTACTCTTCACAGGCATACTGTAAAAGTCAGTAAGTGGGACTTGAGGGTTTTGCTGTATTGTGGGCGAAAGGCTGGCAACTTCTCACCACTTACATCATATTTCATCTTACCTTCTAATTTATGTCAAACTTGGCATCAAGTGGTTTACCACCACTGATGCTCTGCCTATCCCATGTGTGTATGAACCATCAAAGAAACATAATGAAAATAATTCAATGTGTCTATAAATGTCTCTTTTACATGATTTTTTTACTTCGTATTTATGTGCCTATATGTGTACGTGTAATGTGCGTACATGTGTGCAACTGGGCGTGCGTGCACATTGTGCATACAATGCAATTTTGTTACTGCGTGAAGATTTCGTAGCCAAAGATGCCAAAAAGATAATATTTCTTATTAGCACGGGATTTTAGGGCATGTTTATTTTCTTCTTAAAAGACGTCTTGGTATTTACAGTGTTTTTTATTCCATTAGGTTTTGGTACAAGGAAACCTCGCGTGGTACGAAGCTATCAATATCTCGACGAATGTTATGCGCACCATCAAATGGGATAGCTTTGATGAACACATGCAACCTGAGGTAAATTTGCATATTGGTTAATTATTATTATAAATTAATATTATTTTAGCTGAGAATAACCAATGCCTTGGCAAGAATTAAGTATATTTTAAATTAGCTGCTTCTCATTGCCTATCAAAATGATCGCTTGACATGAAATTTTTATTAATTGTTACCTTGCATTTCCGTCAGAATTTGATTTACTTTATAATTAAATTACAATTTTATTTTAGTTTATAAATTACTGATTATAGCACAATTTGTTTATATGGAGGACCAGTTAAATAAATCCGTAAAAAATAAGTACCTATAGTGAAAATCATATCAATATTCACTCAACGGATTTAAACAATATAAGCCGACAAACAGATAAACGCAGACTGTGACTTTGTTTTAAACTATTTAGTGAATTTAAATATATTCGGGCTGTATGAGCTTAGAAATACAGATATTTATAGCTTGGCACAATTCAATTGCTTGATATCTATTAACATTTTAATAATTTCACTTGACATTTTATTCACATTAATTTTAATAGGTCTTTACCTATGAAATTGCCGTTTTTCATACAATATTTTTGGAAAAGTGAATTTTCCATACTAACATTTTTGGATTTTTCTCGGGAATGCGAAATCCAAATTTAGCTAAATTTTGTGGGAAGGTTTTCATCATACTTACTTTATTGAAAGTTGTAACTGTTACAACAACGGTACAGCAAAAATAAGCAATGAAACAGGCAACGGATGAAACGAGCTATATTTGAGCTTCGTTTTCAGCAAATAAATTTAAAGGAAATATGTATTAATTTGGCTCAATATATCCGTTATATGGCCAAGGTTTTAAATAAAAAACAATTTGAGTTATAGCTGTTCAATCAAATAAAGTATGTCAATCAAATAAAGTATGAATAAAATAAAGCTTGAGAAAAAATCGGCAATTTCATAGGTAAAGACCTATTATATAAATAAGTATGTCCTAAAAAAGCCAAACCTGGCGTAACCTAACTTATCCTAATTTTATGCAGGTGTCCCTTAAAGTTTCCTAATATTATAATTTTACTAGGCCATTTATAATATCGCGGGAGATTATAATTTCACTAGTGAATTATAATCTCCCTTATTATTATTTTCCGGTGACATATAAATATATTTTATTATATGTAGGAAATAACTAATGTTTTTGTACTATGTAATATAGTTGCGTGTACACGAGGTCCCGCTGGGCGAGCGCAAAGTGCGCGTGATGTCTTTAAACCCGCAGTCCACCAACAGCATCGTCACCAACTACTACCAGGGCGAGGCATCCACCCCGCACGACTCCGCCACGCTAGAAGTGCTCACCGTACGTAGTTCAAGTAGCCTACCTTTACTTATAACTACATCGTCACCAACTACTACCAGGGCGAGGCATCCACCCCGCACGACTCCGCCACGCTAGAAGTGCTCACCGTACGTAGTTCAAGTAGCCTACCTTTACTTATAACTACATCGTCACCAACTACTACCAGGGCGAGGCATCCACCCCGCACGACTCCGCCACGCTAGAAGTGCTCACCGTACGTAGTTCAAGTAGCCTACCTTTACTTATAACTACATCGTCACCAACTACTACCAGGGCGAGGCATCCACCCCGCACGACTCCGCCACGCTAGAAGTGCTCACCGTACGTAGTTCAAGTAGCCTACCTTTACTTATAACTACATCGTCACCAACTACTACCAGGGCGAGGCATCCACCCCGCACGACTCCGCCACGCTAGAAGTGCTCACCGTACGTAGTTCAAGTAGCCTACCTTTACTTATAACTACATCGTCACCAACTACTACCAGGGCGAGGCATCCACCCCGCACGACTCCGCCACGCTAGAAGTGCTCACCGTACGTAGTTCAAGTAGCCTACCTTTACTTATAACTACATCGTCACCAACTACTACCAGGGCGAGGCATCCACCCCGCACGACTCCGCCACGCTAGAAGTGCTCACCGTACGTAGTTCAAGTAGCCTACCTTTACTTATAACTACATCGTCACCAACTACTACCAGGGCGAGGCATCCACCCCGCACGACTCCGCCACGCTAGAAGTGCTCACCGTACGTAGTTCAAGTAGCCTACCTTTACTTATAACTACATCGTCACCAACTACTACCAGGGCGAGGCATCCACCCTGCACGACTCCGCCACGCTAGAAGTGCTCACCGTACGTAGTTCAAGTAGCCTACCTTTACTTATAACTACATCGTCACCAACTACTACCAGGGCGAGGCATCCACCCCGCACGACTCCGCCACGCTAGAAGTGCTCACCGTACGTAGTTCAAGTAGCCTACCTTTACTTATAACTACATCGTCACCAACTACTACCAGGGCGAGGCATCCACCCCGCACGACTCCGCCACGCTAGAAGTGCTCACCGTACGTAGTTCAAGTAGCCTACCTTTACTTATAACTACATCGTCACCAACTACTACCAGGGCGAGGCATCCACCCCGCACGACTCCGCCACGCTAGAAGTGCTCACCGTACGTAGTTCAAGTAGCCTACCTTTACTTATAACTACATCGTCACCAACTACTACCAGGGCGAGGCATCCACCCCGCACGACTCCGCCACGCTAGAAGTGCTCACCGTACGTAGTTCAAGTAGCCTACCTTTACTTATAACTACATCGTCACCAACTACTACCAGGGCGAGGCATCCACCCCGCACGACTCCGCCACGCTAGAAGTGCTCACCGTACGTAGTTCAAGTAGCCTACCTTTACTTATAACTACATCGTCACCAACTACTACCAGGGCGAGGCATCCACCCCGCACGACTCCGCCACGCTAGAAGTGCTCACCGTACGTAGTTCAAGTAGCCTACCTTTACTTATAACTACATCGTCACCAACTACTACCAGGGCGAGGCATCCACCCCGCACGACTCCGCCACGCTAGAAGTGCTCACCGTACGTAGTTCAAGTAGCCTACCTTTACTTATAACTACATCGTCACCAACTACTACCAGGGCGAGGCATCCACCCCGCACGACTCCGCCACGCTAGAAGTGCTCACCGTACGTAGTTCAAGTAGCCTACCTTTACTTATAACTACATCGTCACCAACTACTACCAGGGCGAGGCATCCACCCCGCACGACTCCGCCACGCTAGAAGTGCTCACCGTACGTAGTTCAAGTAGCCTACCTTTACTTATAACTACATCGTCACCAACTACTACCAGGGCGAGGCATCCACCCCGCACGACTCCGCCACGCTAGAAGTGCTCACCGTACGTAGTTCAAGTAGCCTACCTTTACTTATAACTACATCGTCACCAACTACTACCAGGGCGAGGCATCCACCCCGCACGACTCCGCCACGCTAGAAGTGCTCACCGTACGTAGTTCATGTAGCCTACCTTTACTTATAACTACATCGTCACCAACTACTACCAGGGCGAGGCATCCACCCCGCACGACTCCGCCACGCTAGAAGTGCTCACCGTACGTAGTTCATGTAGCCTACCTTTACTCATAACTACATCGTTGTTTACTGATATTTAAATCAGTTTGTTAAGATTCATTTGTATTCATCGCAGTTTATGGAATTATATGTGATAAAATCTATATATATAAAATAAAGTCGTGTTTGTTACAACACTTATAACTCGAGAATGGCATGGACCGATTTCCATGGTTTTTGTTTGTTGTATTTCTCTCCGTCCCGAATAGCAGAATAACTATTAAAAACATTGGAAAGTTGACGGGGAAATTCCCACGGGAACGAAGTCCCGGGCGAAAAGCTAGTTGTTAATAAATCAGTGAAGGCATTTTCCTGTCATGCACCAAGGGCATAGATGCTGCCTTAGGCGTTATTTATACACATACACATGGATCTTAAAAGCTATGGAGCTAAGGTTTTTTTTGGCCATCGCTCCTGTTTTCAGGTAACGAATGTCTCTCTCTGCGTGCTTCTATTTTCGGCATAAAATCCTTTGCTCCGTAGCTATTAAGATTCATTTTACGTTGCTTTGATCGTCGCGTCGCCACGCCATATTGCTTGTGTATAAACAGCACCTAACACAGGATTCCTGTCAGAGACATGAAAGAACATCAACCCGTCGCGTGCTTGTTTACGCCGCGTGCGATACAAATCTCGTACATCATGTATTGTGTTCAAACAGCACGCGAAGGTTTAAAAGTCTTTTTTACTACTCATGCTCGGAAAGTGCTTGTTTGTGCAGCTTATAGGCTGCACAAAATCGATTTTTGTGTTCTAAAGCACAAAACGATCTACTATAGGCTGCACAAAATCGCATTTTGTGCTCTAGTGCACAAAGTGATCTACTCATAAATGGGTAAGGTATAGAAAACTCCATACAGCCAAAATAATCAGAAGTTTAAAGATAAAATTTGTTATTATATGTTATTTTATTATTTCCTCGCAATCGAAGTGAAAAGCAGAGTTTATAACTCGTCCACAAAACCATTTTTATCCTCGACGTTACTATCAGTCTTCGCCTTCGGCTCGGGCTGCTATAAGTCTCGGATAAAAATGACTCGTTTTGTGCACTTGTTGTAAAATCTACTACTTTTTCTCTTCTAGGAGGACTTTATTTTTCTTTTATCAGCGTTCCTACCTAGGGGCATAACTCCTCAGAAATAAAGAAACAGAGACAAACCTATATGAGAAAAAGGAACAACGCTCTGCTAGTAACACTAAAGAAAGATTATTTTTAATTTGACATGGTATGACGGGCGGTGAGGTCGAGTGGTAGTGGCGCTGCCGCTTGATCGACGGGTCCAGGGCAAGTATTTATGTAAAAGCATGTTTGCTCTCGGGTCATGGATGTGTGTTCGTGTCTGTCTTTGTGGATGTCGAGTGTGTGTCGTCTATATTAAAGTAGGCTCCAGAAAGCTCATGTTGGGATTGTTAGTATTTTACGGTTATGTTGCGGCCAATATTTTGCATTTTGTGTAGATGCTAATGGAGGAGCCAGTGTTCGACATGCTGCGGACTAAGGAGCAGCTCGGGTACAACGTGTACAGCATGATGCGGTACACGTTCGGGGTGCTCGGCTTCTCGGTCACCGTCAACACGCAGGTCGACAAGTTCAGGTACGGACTTCTTTTTTAACCCCCGACAACTCCAAATTAATTTAATTATCAAATTATACACACGTCGTCGTTGAAGCTAAAACAACCCTCTTTTTTTAATCCCCGCCAAAAAAAGAGGGTTGTTATAAGTTTGACGTGTGTATCTGTACGTCTGTCTGTATCATTATAGCTCCTAAACGATTTCGTTGCCGTTTGTTTTGTTTAAAAGGTGATGTAATCAAGATGGTTCTTAGCTATATCTGATCGAAATTGGTTAAAAGTTATAAGCAATCGAATGTCTGGGGTAACACAATTTTTTAAAATTTTATAGTTATTATCGTAGGTTTTTGGCCTAAGCTTTTATTACGCAATGTGTAAGTACATACATATATCTGTACGAATTAACTTGATCGACGACGTCATCTTTAATGTACGGTGTGCTAATTATAAAATATCGAAAAATGTATACAAAGATATAGCATCTTTGTTACGGATACGTGTCTCGACTCTCTTTCGATATTTTATCATTCCGCACACCGTACACCGAAGATGACGTCATCGGCCCAGGTCTCAAGTTAACTCGTACGGGTTACATTATTAGTGAGGGCGTTAATGTTGTATTGTTGTTTAGCGTGAAGCACGTGGACAGTCGCGTCGAAGCGTTTTTGAAGAAATTCGCCCGCGACATGCGGCGGCTGTCGGACCGCGCGCTCGCCGCCACCAAGCACTCGCTCGTACAGCTCAAACACACCACCGACTTCGAGCTTAAGGAGGAGGTACGTCTACAACGACGTCATTACGATAAACCTTACCGTGCAAGCTTCACTTTTCTATATGCTCAATTTTTGATGTTCAGGGTCAACAGCGCGTCATGCTATCCAAAACTGTCAAATTTCTTCAATCGATTTTCAACTTTATCTCCAAGCATTAGAGTTTACTACACAGACCTATATCGAGATAGACGGTAAAAGCTACCTTGCGTGTAAAAAGTGTGAGGTTTTGTCACAGTTTTGTCCGACTTAGTCAGTCCACTTGAGACCTATGCTGTAAATGATAATCGATTTCAATCGGATCTACATTATTGTTTTACTTAATTAAGCGCCTTTGAATCGTTTCCACGCTGTCTTGATTTCCCATCACTAAATCTCGCTCGTGACGTCATCTTAAATACGAAAAATTCGACACGCTAGTTTCTCATACAGTTTGAAGCGCTCTTTTCGACTATCTCGATATAGGTCTGTGGTTTTCTATCTATTGGGGAAATTTGACAGTTTTTTGTAAACTGATGTGCTGTTGACTGTACTACATATTTGGATAAAATAAACAAACATTATTACAACACTAGATTTTGGCCCGGCACTTCGTTCCTGTGGGAATTTGGAAAAATCATGTAGCCTATGTGTTAAACCAGTGTATCAGCTACCTCCATACCAAGTTTTATTTAAATTGGTCCAGCCTTTTGAGCGTGAAAGAGTAACAAATATCCATCATACACATCCGTCATCAATACATTCAAAGTATCGATATATTTGGAAATAAATACATGTCCTTGTTTTTACTTAGGCTGTATTTAACGCAGAGGTGAGTTATTTTTAATTATGATGAATTACACATTAATTACAACTACTCACATCATCGTCATGAATTAGTGTCATAATTAAATTTTTTTCGTCAGTTCATCTGTAATATGCCGTGTGGTGATCGGTTGAGAATGACACCACCCCATTTCTTTCCATGGGTGTCGTAAGAGGCGACTAAGGAGACTCAAATGAGATCTGCGTCCTATTAATCCACCCCAGGCAACGACACCTCAATTTGTTCTGAATCTGAGGCGGCGTCCTATGGTCTCATGCGGTGTGGTAGGCTCTGTAAAGGGCCGTCTGGTTCACGACCACCCTCCTACCGAAGTCCGACGCTAAACAGCTCGCTGTGTTCCGTCGGTGCGGAGGAGTACCAGTGCCTTAATAGGCATTTTCTGGGTTAACTCGCTCCATCGTCGATCGCATCTATGACCTTAGTCAAGATTGAGGGCAAGAGTTAACCCATCTTATAAGTAATAAAAAAAAATGAAGTCTGTGCCTAGGATACTGTCTAGACTAAAGACCTTAGGTCTGTGACGTCAGTGAAAACCGTCAGTGAAACCACTGACGTTACTGACGTCAGTGAAACCTAAGGTCTATGACTGGCGTGTCATATACTATCCATGATTGGTGTGTAAATATTATTGGATAAAATAATATTATAAAGAGGAAATATTTGTATGTTTTTAACAAATAAACTCCTAGACCGATTTAAAAAATTCTTTTACCATTAGAATAACATGGCTTAAATAATTTTCCCAAATTCTCACGATAACGAAATCACGAAACCTAGTTATTAATTAACAAGTTTTACGGGTGTATTTTTTTTTTTCGACATTACACTAGAAACGTTGGTGCTATGTTCTTTATATATATATATATATTTTGTTAAGAATGAACAAAGAAAAGCAAAAACATAACAGGATCAGTGAACCTGTCTTCACAATTTACTATATGTGCAATCTCTCTTTTAAGTGCTTCGAGATGAAGCAAAAAAAAATCTGCTGCTGGTGAAACGAGCTCATAGAATGTCGCGGTTTAACCACACATAATTAAATTCACTCTTCGATTTTATACTTCTTTTTATACCCTATTTAAACACCACTATCCATTTTTTTTTCACTTGTGTCGTTACTGTGCTCTTGTAAAATCTATAACGTATTTTTACTGCTTTTCGCAGTCGACACTGTCGTGTTTCACAAACTGATTTTACTTATACATACATAACTACACGTAAACTCACGTATACGTGAGCGGTGATAGCCCAGTTGGCTAAAGAACCACTCTTGTAACTACAAAGTTGCGGGTTCAAATCTTGGCCTGTACCACTAAATTTGTCTTTTCGAACTTATGTACAGATTTCTCATTAATATATTTGCTCAGCGGTGAAGGAAAACATCGTGATGAAACCTGCACGTTTAAGAAAACTGAAAACTGACGTGCGGTCCACTATCCCACATCGGATCAGTGTGGTGGACTATTGCCTTAAAAAAACCCTGAAGGAATTAGAAGGGAGGCCTATGCCCCTTGGTTGAGACGTATATGGGCTGATGACGTAGCTATAGGTAAGATGTACTCCAGTTAGGTACTACTTTTTTATCGCTATATTGAAATTATCTTCTTTTCAGGCTGAAAGAAACTGGCGGGAAATCCTTAGCAAAGAATACCAGTTTCAAAGATTGTTCCATGAGGTACGTAAATAAGTTATGTCTTTGTTAATATTAGAAAATTTTAATTTATTATCGAAACTTTAATACTGATAAGTTCCTTGGGGAAAGTGGATCAATTTCATGAGTAGTTATTTATATTTACTTGGGCATGAAATTGTTAATGGACTTTAAATTAGTAGCAGGGGGTGTCACTCCGCAGTTTAGGCATCCGCGTTGGTCGCGTGTTGAACAAAATAATAAGTGTACCTACTTATTAACAATATTAAAACCAGACGGAAACACGTTTTGCCATCACAATAGTCTGTAGATATCTGTTGTTAGTAGGTATGGTTAGTTAGGCTAGGTATCAAATAAAATTGTTGGTTATGTTACCTTGTGTTTTTACTTATTACACTTCCTAACTAAAGTTACTCTTGATTTTATAAGCAGTGTTATCTTACTTAATTAATTTCAATAATATTTTACCTCTAAATCGGCAGCGAGTGTTGACCCTGAGCTCTCGTCGCGAACGCGGCATCGAGCCGGCAGTGCGCAATAGAATATGAACGCTAGCGGCCGTTTATAAGTTTCAAATTCTCTTGCAAGCCTGTGCTGCTTGCAATAGTAGGCAATTTTTTATGCCTAAAGTTGACTTTAGTTAGGGAGTGAGACTTCTGTACGTTAGTACTATTATTTATTCTGTGTTAGTAGGTTGAAATATGGAAAAATCATTTTTGCCTCTCGATACAACTTATGTGACTACCGCATTATATGATTTTTTAAAATATTTTACGGGTTCTTGTTGAAAGTTATTCAGCTTCTAGGCGCGATTTACATCTTAAAGTTTCGCTAGCTAACTACCTCCCTATTCATAAACATGATAGTTAAGAACCGCACGGGAGCGTTTCAAATAATTTCTTGATTATAAAGAAATTTAAGCTACCGCGAGGCTCTTGGTTGTCACTTCACTTTATATCACGTTTATGAAAAAAGTTTTTGCTGTATAGTGGGCGAACGAAAGGCTGACCACTTCTCACCATTATACATTTTGTTTCATCTAATAACCCTCAGAATTTGAGTCAAATGTGGCATCAAGTAGTTCGCTAGAACCACTGATGCAATGCCTACCCCGTTAGGGATTATAGGCGTGAGCGTATGTATGTTATGAATAAGGGGGTAACCAAACATACGTACCGTTCGTTGTTTTAGGCTGAAGCTATCGAGAAGATCAAGGTGGCGGACATCAGGGCGTGGGTGGACAACCACTTCGCCGGCGGCAACCGGACCATGTTTCGGAAGCTATCAGTGCAGGTAAGTTTTTTATAAAAACTGCGTTAATTCTTTTTTATTATATTTACGTCACCTCAACAGATTTCCGTGATTTTGGGAACTATGAACAACTAAGTTCATTCGTTTCGATATTTAATTTTATAGAGAAAAACACTTAAGAGTTAAAGTATGTACAGTCGGCCAAAAATGTGATCTACCACCCTAAGGTTGAAATTATTATGCATAACATAAAACAGCATGGTTGACTTTCCCTTGCAATAATAAACTGACATATGACTCCATATGCCATCTCATTATAACTGCATCAAAATACATTCTATCTCTTTCTTTGTTACATTGTGAACCTTAGCGATATTTTGATTACACGGGAAGTACTGTGAAAACTGACAGACCACTTTCTTGGCGGACCGTACAGTGCATCTATTTTCTGTCTCTCGGCAAATAGTTTCTGTCTCTTTCTTATCTTTTGAAAATACTTACTTATTCAGAATATGACGACTGTCAAGAGACATTAAGAAAATAGAATCACTGTACTTTTCATCGAAAATTAAATAATAATGAGGGAAGTCCTATTCTATTCCTCCGGAAACCTTATTTAGTTATTTGCAATCTACTCTTCTTAACGTGTAGGTATAGTCATAGTCAAGTGCGTGGCGAACTTGGCTAACCCTGGTGTCAGTTTTCAAACCGCACAATAGTATCTGACTTTATTTTAACGACGGTCGACTCTATCGAATTCACTCTTGATTCGTTGTTACGTGCCTATACTGGTGGTAGGCACATTTTGTGTGAATGAGCGTATGTTTATGTGAGGAGCGTATGTTTATGTGCGTTGCGTATGTTTGTGCGTGCGTGTGTCCGTGCATGCATGCGTGTTTGTGAAGACATGCAAATATTGACTTGGTGAACAGCATCCTAGAGTCTGGTTTGCTAAGATACTTTTCTTTTCACATTAAAGTTATTTAAAGATTATGGATTAATTAATAATATGTTTTAGTATATTGTTTATATGAGTGTCATGATGGATGAGGGTGGATTTTTACAAAACCGTCTATACAAAACCTCTATAAATAAAGCTTAATTAAAAAAAAAAAAACACTAAACTGAGGAAATATTATATCTCTCAGATAATGGGGCACAAAGCAGGCGAGAGTAACGCAACGAAAGAAGACGATAACCGAAAAGACTATCATCTAGTGTATCTAGGACCCTCCGCCCCGGACGGAGACACCACGGAGAACGAGGCAGATTTCATCCGGGACATCAACGCTTTCAAGAAAGGTTTACCTATCATCAACGTGCCTAAAATCGAACTTGCACAATGTTGACCTATAGGAATGTATTACTAATAATGAATTACTGTTTGTCGATTTTTGAAGTCGATTTAACAGATAAAAAAATTGTTTTTTTCACCTTTTTTAATAACTATACAAAGCTGACGGAATTTTATCTATTTGATTATTGTATCCGTACTGGTAATAGACTGTTCAAAAATCGATTGACAACTCTTTGCAGTTAGTTCAATGTTTCCAAGACTGTTTGTTGCCCTTAACTGTATTAATTGATTGTTCTAATTCATATAATCTATACCTCCATGACTTGGGTATTTCTGAGATCTATAGCTACACGTACATATACGTGTGTCGTTCGATTTACTTAGTGTTTGACACTATCTCATTGTTTGCTCTGCAAAATACTCAAATATGCAGCGATCATTTAGGACTTTACCCGGTTTGAACGCAAGATCTTTCAATAGTCGCTATTACACAGCCGGGTGTCTTTAAATTCAGAATATCAAAAGATATTGCACATTCTGCGTGTTGGAAGTGAAAGAGTCGGGAATTTTCTAGGGAAAAGGAGAGACAGGTATAGCTAACGCCGGCCGTTAATTTGGAGATTACTTGCCACTCTTTTTAACGTTTTAATTTCACACATTCAAATTTTACATCCTGATTGATCTGACAGAATCCCCGTTTTTCTATTTTTTAGGAGTGTAACGACACACATCGGAATCTGATTATTAATTAAGTCTCTTCTCTTAATTTATAAAGGCATCCCAGCTGTAGTTCACTATACATACATGATATGCCTAAGTGCTAATGTATCAAATAAACTTTATTTGTTCTCTTTTTGTATCTTGTACCCCGCGTCACATAGGAAGGCGAAAAGTGGCTATTACGCTACAAAATAGTGGACACGACTCTTGTTTACTATTTTAATAAGGCACAAAGCCCATCTAATTTGGTACGATTATACTGTCATATTACCCGGCCAAGTTAAATAAAACTTGTGCGATAATGAAATACAATACAAGCGTAGTACACATTTGTTATGACGCGTAATAGCCACTTTCTATCTGATGCCGAGTATAGCAACAAATCTGACACAAAAACTTGTATAGGATTTTTTTCCTGGGCTAAATGATGGTACAGAACCAAGCGATAAATATTGCACATCGACCTTAGGAAAGAGACATTCGGCTAATTTCTGCTTCGTAGAGCGTTATCTCTGTTGTACTTTTACGACTGTCAAACGTCACTCGCATAGGAGTGTGTGACAGAGATAACGCGCTACAAAGCCGAAACTAGCTGATAGTCTCTTTCCGAAGTTCGATGTCCAATATTTATAGCCAGTTTCTGTAACAAGAACTTCCAATAGGTAGTAGGTTTCAAAAAATAGTACTTATCGGGCCGATTTATTGTAGCAGTATTGCTTAGACAACCTATTTGGTGGTGGCAATTCTACTGTGCTAGAATTTAATTTGAGTTCATTTGTCCTCATGAAAGAGAGAGATTGATGTTATTTTCTGGCTAAAAGTAGAATTGCCATCAACATTATTTTATGCTTTTCGGCTGTATAACTCTTAATTAGTTGTTAGAATAATTTTAAATTTTTTACTACTTATTATTTTTTTGAACGCATGAATCGGTGACTGTGATATCTGATTCTATACGTGTAACAATAAATCAGACATCTTTAGAGTGAGATTTACAAAAAAACGTATATGATAGCGTATGATTATTCATAATGCTTAGAATTGGTGGCAATACCAATAAAAAAACCTTTTATTATGATTTGCGTTGGTACAAATCACACTACATTTTATAAATGCACTGCATACTTTTACAAAATGATTTTTATTGAAACACGTTTCACAGATGGACACATTTTTGATTCTGCAGTGTGTTATACATATATGTGGTCTGATTTTTATAGAAACGCAATAGTATCTTAAGTTAATATATCTCGTGACGTTAGAATTTAGTTTACTTTTTGTTGACAATGTAACAAATTGTACGTATTTGGTACTTCAACTCCATAGCAATGTAAATTAGAAAATGTTGTAATTTTATAAATATAAAATATAAAAAAGTGAAAAACTTGATAAAAACTCTCCAAAAACATAGCTACATGAATTTGATTATTTCCGTTTCTTAGTGCGTTTTGTGTCTAAATCTGAAAGTTGTAAAGGATCATGATTGGTTTATTTTTAACTTAAGATTTACAAAAGCTTTATTATGGAGAGTTTACACTGGTCTTATTAATGAAGTCTTTTACAAAAACAACAATTGAAACACTGTAAGTTGTAAATAAGAAGGTTTTGGTGTTTACAACAAATGTAAACTTCACCAATCTGTATACGTTAATTTTAACGAAATAAACTACACCCCTGGTTCAACTTGCAGTTTTATTAATACTTCAAATGATCTGTTTCCGCTTTTGTTTGCATTTGACCGCGTTGTTTTCACTCTGTGCTTCAGCTGCAGGTTCAATTTTCTGCTTTATTTATAGGTAGGTATTTCAAACAATCTGTTACGCGCAGGTGTTCCAACAAATCTGACTATAAGTTTTGGTACGACAATCGTGTAGAATTGGGCCTAACTCAATCTATTTTACTTTTTTTGCCTTCTGTTTCTATTTATTTCCTTTTTTCAGTTTTTTGTTTGTATTAAAATCATGACGCATTAAATAAAGAACTATCTTAATAATCATAATAAAATACCAGTATAATAAACAGATTTATTAACAAAATCTTAAGTTATAATAAAAATCTTAAGTTACATATTTCAATACACGATTTGTATTCTGCCATCGAGGCCTTGAATGATGATGCCTTGTCGTCTCATGTAATTCTGCAGCATCTGATAGTCTGGTTGTAGATTCTCCAAATTCTCTCTGTTTTTTGATAGCATCTGCAATGAACATGTTTTCATTTAAAATCACAATCAAGTTTTGATTACTAATATGGCTTAAGAAAACTTTGGTTATGAATATGGCTGAATTTTTGAATAAGGATTTTGTTTTTTTTTCTTTGGGGAACTTTCGTTACGAAGATAGGTACCTGAAAAAAAACTGGTTAAAAACTTTGGATATGAATATTCCTGAACGAAAATTTTATAAGGAAGCTAGCTGAAAGAAACTCATATTACGAATTCGACTGAAGGGAAACTCTGGTTACGAACATGGCTGAAGGACGTATTGGATACAGAAAAGAAGTTTGATTTTAAATTTGACTGAAGGGGACCTTTGGTTACTAATACAGCTGAGCAGGAATCCGTTTACGAATAGGACTGAAGAGAAACTTGTTGCAAATACAACCATGTTGAGGAAAGTGACTGAAAAGAAATATGAATATACTATATTCAATAAAGTGATTCTATTCTACGATTACGAAGACTGAAACATTTTTAAGAACTTTATTAACACATGGCGAAAAGGGACTTACTTACGAATTTAAGTAACTTTGGTTACGAATATGACTGAATAGGAGTTTTGGTTACGAATGTGGTTAAACAGAACTTTGATTACGATAATTCCACGTCAAAAACGTAAGAGTCACCGACTTCAATCCCAAAAAGACAATTTTTTCGAGAGTTTCCCTCAATTTCTTCAGGATTCCACCATCAGATCCTGGTTTCCTTACCATGTGACCACCCTTGGGATATTCCTCCCCCGGCTTAGTCTGTACACTGGCCACCGAGAATTCCAGGGTCTCAAAATATAAATATAAATATAAACAAATATTCTTGAACAATTCACACAGCGCCCCTCACCCCAAACCATGTAAGGCTTGTACTATAATGCTTATAACTTTTAAATACTTAGCAAAACCAATTTTGCTCAAATATTAAAGGTAAGAACCATCTCGATTACGTCAGCTTTTAAACAAAAAAAACCGCAGCAAATTCGGTCTAATCGTTAAGGAGCTACGATCCCACAAAAACATATACAGATACACCCATCAAACTTATATAACACCTCTTTTTTGTCGGGGGCACAGATAATATAATACTAGTTTAAAATGAGTGTACTGAATATTCTTGTCAAGTTGCACATTAAATTCATAATATTTAAAATGATTTGTCGATAATAAAGGCGTGAGTTTATGTACATGTGTAATTTGAGATTAAATAAATTAATATCAAATACCTCCAGCAGGTACCGGCCTTGAAGGTCGTACACTTGCATATAGTTCTCGAACGGCATGGACATCAGCAGACCTCCCGTTGTTACATCTGTACAGAAAAAAAAAATTGGAACCTCCTCCCTTTTTGAAGACGGTACATAACACATTAAACAAGGCCTGTCCTGTTTTTCTATATTTGGATCACTACAGACTATACTTACCTATCACTGCCATCTGTATAGCACAAGAGAGAGATGCAATGAGCCTGATGACATCGGATTGAGTGATAAAGTGTCTAAAGCACACACTCGCGCCTATAATCCTTGTCGGGATAGGTAGAGAATCATGTGGATAAGATATGAAACAGTCCACAAAACTAAACAACTTTCCCCAAGAAACATAAGTCAAAATGGGTACTTATTAAAAACTTTTTGGCCTCATACAACTTGTGCGATCAGCTGAAAATCCCTAAGACTTGGTCCCGTCAGGAAGAAGAAGTTATGGCGTATCATACTGCCTGGGCTAATTTGAACTCGTAGTGCTGGAGCGTTGATCATGCAGACGTGGGCGTCGTTCCATCGCGTGCCGGTAGCGCGGGGAATCATCTGCAAGTCAATTGTAACCCAATCAAAAACACAATCGTAACATGTAAAAAAAATTCTAAGTCTCGCAATTCTTATACCGTAAAAAATTGTAAGATCAAAAGTAAAACCAAGTCGGACAAAATTGCATTTATCAGCACCATCATCTACGTAATAACTTCATCTTCTTTTCGTGTAGGTATAGTCAAGTATGTGGCGTACTTGACTTGCTCTGTTATCACAGTTTTTCAAACCTCCAAATGACTAAGCTTGACTTTTTTTTTTGTTCGACTTGGCGGGCGCACTGCCGTGCCCCCAGATAAAGCTGTGTGGGATGAGGCTCCATAACCCCGACACCACGCTCATTATTCTAACAAAGTCATACAGACAAAACAAATAGATAAAATGGAATAGGCATGTAAGTAACGAACTTAACTGATAATGATACTGGCTTTAGTTTTTTTGCAATAATTTTTATACGATTCACTCTCATGGCGAGATCGCTTTGCGCGATATAATAATAACTCATTTAATTAATTACTTCAGACATACATCCATAAATTAATATAACATAAAATAAAATTAAAACACAATAATAAAATGAAAATTGTTAGTATTTCTTAAGACTATGTTAGTAATTAGAAGCGATACTGATATGAGTCAGTGGCTAGTGTAGTGACATCCAGTGTCTCGGCATCGGTCCATCCATCCTCGCGGCGACGACCCAGAGCAGACTGTTGCTGCTGCCCCGCACCCGCGCCGCGCTCGTGGCTATAATGTGCTGTTGACTACTGACATTTACATTGTAAATCGAGTACTCAACACTGCCGGCCTTACCCAAGACGACATGAAGGCTTATAGCTGCGAAGGAGCGGCAGGAGAATGAACCACTTCCTCCTGCAAGGGCCCCTTCCTGAATTTGCCCCCCTTCTGCTACCCCTACCTCCTGCTATGACCCCTCTCCTACTAAAACCCACCTCCTCCAGGAATCCGTCGCAGACCCAGCTGCCCAGGTTGCACTCTCCACGAAAGCACCACGACTTGTTCAGAGTCACCAGCGACCGCCCCAGCACCTCCTTGCCAACAGCGTCCACTTTGATGCGCCATGGCTTCAGAAGTTCCAGGATGTGTGGGTCTGCAGACATCATTATACCGGGTGTAAGGTAGAGCTCAGCAAATACTTAAAGGGTGGAATCTACCCATAACTACGATCGACTACAAGTAATTAGGTATTTTTTCCCGGAAACGTCAAGTTAAGGAGTTTTCGTTACTTACCTATAGACCAAGATCCCAGGGCCACCAGACCTTACTTATTTTCTCAGTAACCAAAAGTGTAGGAAAGAGTAGTGCTAATATGTACTTTTAACATTGAATACTTACTTGCTAGCCTGGGCCGACGGCCAATTTTCAGCTACCAGGTTCTGAAGGTACTTCTTAAAATTACTTTGTATTGAAGTCTGGGTGCTATAAAAAGTATTGTTATAGTTCCCTAAACATCATATAAAAAACCACGGCTCAGATTGTAGGTACCATTGCATAATTTACTTGCGAGCTGTAAAGTGTCTGGCAGGAATTAAAGCCGACGGAGAGTGCCTGGCGGTGTTGATCATTAATTTTTATATTTAATTAATTATATTCTATAAGACATTAGCACTCAGACTTCAAGACAAGTGAGTAATTTTTGGAAGTACCTTCAGAACCTGGTAGCTGAAAATTGGCCGTCGGCCCGGGCTAGCAAGTATATATGTATGTATGTAGGTATGTAAACTCTTTACTTTTTAACTCTTTGTATTAATATGTTAGTACATATTAGCACTACTTTTTTTTCCTACACTTTTGGTTACTGAGAAAATAAGTAAGATCTGGCGGCCCTGGGATCTCAGTCTACTACTTTTGCGCTAAGCAATGTACAATATTTTTGGAAAACTAACGTTTTTGGATTTTTCTCGGGAATACGAAATCCAAATTCAGAAGTTGTGGGAAAGTTTGGACAACATTAACTTAATCATACTTAGTTTATTGAAAATTGTAATTGTAACAAAGGTACAGTAAAATTGAGCAATTAAAAGGGTAACCGATGAAACTAATTATATTTGAGCTTCGATTTCAGTAAATAAATCCAAGGTAAAAATAGGTTATTATTTTTAATTTACCTATAAGCAGAAAATATTAAAAAACTTGAAAAAAATAGATGATAATTTTCCTGATGAAAGACGAATGATTTAGCCACGAAGCAAAGGTCGTCGCTCCGTCTTCAGGCGACGGATGTGTCTTCGTGCTTCGTTCTTCAATTTCGGCCAAAAAAACCTTTGCTTCGTAACCATTAAGATTCACTTTACTTTGAATGCCGCGTCGCCGCACCACGTCGCTTGTGTATAAACAGCGCCTAAAATAGTGTGAAATTTACCTATCATGAATTATGCAAACTGTACCTTGTACGATAGAGCTGCCCAAATAGACGGGTTGTCCTTCCCAGCGCAGTACGTTGCCCTCGGAGTCGATGAAGAACTTGATCACGCCCAGATATCTAGTGTAGCAAGACGCTTGAACGATGGGGATCTACGGCAAATATACGATTCACTGTTATACGCAATGGTTTCTAGAGTTACTAGGCTGAATCTTTGCTTGGAGCTCGTCCCCGCTCTACTTGCCTAGGACGAACGATTACCAGAAAGAACTAGAAGAGATCTACACTCAGCATTGGGTATAGAGAGAGTAAAATAGAGAGGTATAATAAAATACCTTCTTCCCGTCGGTCCTTATAACGAGATGCGGGTAGTCGCTGGCTGCGATGTCGCCGTTCGGAGTATCGCCGGTGTAGAGCAGCGTGTGGGAGTGACCGCCCACTATTATGTCCACTTCTGGGCTCATGCGCTCTGCTAGACGACTGACGGCAAAAAATATAGTTATCAATTATTTATTTGAGTGGTGATAGTACAATACCATGGATCAATAAAACTAGTTTTATTGGTCCATGGTCTGCATGGTCACTGCATAGGTGATTTGGTCCTTAAAATTGAATACAAATGAACTGTTCAATTTTAAGGACCAAATCACGTACAATGCAGTGATATCCCTTATCTGTGATGCAGTGTTCGGTATAAATATGGAAAGTGATTATTTTTGGTTAGTCGTTGGTCGCAATTTTTTAACTATGGGCACAGAAATGTAATAGTACTACGCTACCTGTATGATGAATGTGGTGTCAGGGCGGCAAGCGTTTTTTTGATTCTATCGCTGCCACCCCAACCTCGTCGTCATTGTCGATCTGCTGGTTGCATACTGACTCTACTTACCCGATAAGACGAGGGAGTGGAATGAGATAGATACGATACGACGTTTATGCTAGCTTAGCAGATTTGTACTTGCATATCGCTTTCGAAGCCGACGTGTGAGAGTACGATGATGATGTCGACTCCCTGCTTCGTGAGGATGGCGGCCTCACGGTTGATGGCGTCCAACTCGTCCTCCACGATCACCTTGCCTTTTGGAGCTGAAAACTACCAATGACCACAGATTACCTCCCTATACAAGATACCACATATAAGCAACCAACGCGCGCTACGCATACTCGTATATGGGTTTTGTACGTAAATCAAGCCGAGTTCCGGTGCATCTCTTCAGTGCCGACCAAATATTAGATCCGCGTTTACGGTTTTTCAATTACAAGAGATGGGTATCAGAAAGAAAAAGAGTAATATTTGGTCGGCACTGAAGAGATGCACCGGCGGAGCTGCGACTTGATATAAGTTCAAAATCATATACTTATGCGTGGCGTGCGTTGGTTATTACTATACGGTATCTTGAGGAGTATGTAGAGGTATATGTGCCAACGACACTGTACTTCAAGTATAAATTAAAGAATAATGGCATCGATATCCTTTTGTTATAAAACAAAAAAATGGAAACTATCTTAAAACTACTTGTTTCCTAGTTTATTATTTATTTTAAGATTTGAATGATAATGTTTTAATTTAGTAATTAATAAAAGTAATTGTTATGACTTTGTAGTTCAGCTCCAATCGCAAATGACTCTTTGACCCCTCCTGCATTGGTAGGGCGAGTGAAAGGAGCGAGAGTGGTAGGCGAGTGGTGGAGGTGGAATCGTACTTTTGCTATATCACGTGGTAATATCTCTAGTAGGGATGTTAACAGTGTTTGATTTTATGAATTATTGTACCTATGTGAAACAAAAAATTATGCTAGAAATATATTACTATCCGAAAACAGCATTAGAATTGGTTTATAAATGAACAAGTTATTAGCATTTATATTAACGTAAGGACTAACTATCTCGTTTTGTGGGGAGAGCTAGCTATCTCGTTTTTACCTACGCAAACGAATGGCTGTGACGTCACATGCCTGTAAGTGCATCTCTTTTTCGTTGTTTGACAGTTTCCCCCTCTATTGAAATTTAATAGCTTGTAACTTTTTTATTTCTCAATAGTTTTCAAAAATGATTTCGGTTTTGGGTTTTGGATTCAGTTCCTTTTTAAGATATACATTTAAAAAAATTAGTCAACATCCCTATTAGCCAAGGAGTATTATGTTCCTTGGTCGTGGTTGAGCGTTCGTTCAGTGTTAACGATTACATTGGAATTGTCGTAATAACTAGTGTTTATAGAGTGTGCAGTGAAAAGTTAAATATATCGTTAACCGAAATCGTTGTTTGATTTCACAACTGTGATATTGGTTATAGAACCTCTTGTAAATGAATAGTTGCGTTTAATTTAGGTAACTCAGGTTCGGGCCTGTAGCCCTAAATTTTCCAATTTGTGTATAGATTTTTCATTAATTTATCACTTATTAGCATCCCGCTCGGGACTTCGTTCCCGTGGAAATTCGGGAAAATTATGTAAACCTATGTTACTCAGGGATAATGTAGCATCCTAATGGTGAAATAATTTTTGAAATCGGTTCAGTAGTTTCGGAGCTATATACAAAAATACAAATATACAAAAAATACTAATCTTTCCTCTTTATAATATTACTAGCATCCCGTTCGGGACTTCGTTCCCGTGGGAATTAGGGAAAATCTGCAGCCTATGTTACTCAGGGATAATGTAGCATCCTAATGGTGAGAGAATTTTTCGAATCGGTCCAAGTTTCGGAGCTATATCTATACTTCTATAGAAGGATCGGTCCAAGGATCGGTCCAGCTTTAAGTATAAAAAATAAAGTAGCTGGAGGACCAGACAGTGACATAGGCTACTTTTCGTAGCAAACAAAGGTTTTATCATGATGTGCTCTTGGAAATCCCGTGGGAAATATTACTTTTTTGGAAATCGATTAATTAAGTAGCAAAGGTTTTATTTTAAGAGTCGCTCCACTTAAGGCGATTAGAGTCGTCAATGACCTTGACGTTTGAGCCCTCTGCCCCGCGCGCCACAACCCGCACCCCGCAAGAAAACACCGGTCAAAGAATATACAGGCGTAGAATGTACAGAAGCGCACTCCATACATTACTGCCTATCATTTGAGTTTGTATTGATGAATCTAACTAGGTACTTCTAATAACAAAAGATGTCGGTGTATGTAAGTAATTATACTTAATCTAAGTTGAATTATTTTGATTGCCGCAATCGACGTAATGCTATTATTCGACAATTCTGGCATTCTCACCGGTCGCATATATACAGGGTGGAATTTTTTAACGTCTCCTGGAGGGAAAGTACTCTAAATAAATATAATAAATATATATATATCTTAATAAATATATATTTGTGATATATTTTTAGTGCATAAATAGTCAACTTATTTATAATTATTATTTAATTAATATTTGCGCCTTTCCCGCATTTCAATCTATAACTCCTATACCATAAGGTTGCCTGGAAGAAATTGCTGTTAAGCAATAAGGCCGCCTATTTGTATACATTATTTCAAATTCGCTGTATAAACATATTCTGTAATCCTATGTGTGCAATAAAGAATATTGTATTGTATTGTGTATTGTAAATACTGTAGATAGAAAATTTTACTCAAAGGAAACATTCCTTTATTTTTAATAATAGAGCGGGACCCAACGAAAATAAAGTTCATTTCCGTGGGACTTACCTCCGCCATACGAACTACAGCTATGTACTTATTCGGCATATTTTCCTGAACACAAAAAGTGCGGTAGTCACTTTCTAAGAGTATGGAGGGGGTAGCTATGACGTGACCTATTTTATTTACGCTATATTTAGATAACTACTGGACAGATTTACTTAAATAGGGTCTCAAATGAAAGATAATTTAATGAACATTGTTTTATTCTGAAGATTCATTAGTGTAAACCTAGTAACAAAATAAATATTTTCAAAAAACGACATTATGTAAAATTAAACTTTTTTTACTGTGTGAAAAGAACAGAAACCGTTAGGATTACGGTAATTTAGCTCATTATAAAAAAATAGCTACACTTATCAGCATTCTAATGAAAAACGTTTAAGTCGAGCTATAAACAACGGAACTGCAGTCGTCTAAGTGAGCGTGGGTAGCGCCGAACTGACTACGGTACTTAGATTTTGGTACGAATAATCTTGAAAATAACGTGACAAAACGGGTAGAATCACAGCAAAATGAAAAAGTATTATGAACAGGCATCATTTTTTTTAACAGGCATCATTTTTTTGTCAAAAAATTTCTTCATTTTGTTACGAACTATTTTCAAAAATTCTCGTAACAAAAATAACGCTTCGTATCGTATCGAAATAAAACTCTTCATACTTGCACGTACTTGCGTTAATTTCAAAACAAATGACTCAATGGTACTGGTCTGTACTGATGGACATGAGAGTGTAAACGTACGCACTCGGGGCAGAAGTAGGTCGCTGACGTGCGAGAGTGGACAGCCGCCATTATATTTTTTACATCGGCAACACTGAGATTCATTCCGAGGAATCCCTGCACCGTGCTGCGCCTTGAATTTTGGCACTTGTCGCTTCATTCATTTGAAATCATTTGGTCAGGCCTATGACACTGTTAGTACCAATAGCTGCGAAATGGCGCTGCTATCGCCTTTAATTCGCCATCTTGTGACGTCATGCTGTATGTCAAGATAACCTCAAACTGTCATGATGGCGTCTTGTCACTGAGTTAAGTGCACGCTAGGGTAACCAACTTTTTTTCATGAAATAAAGTATATTAAGGTGGGAGAAGGTAAAAAAAAGGTATTAGATAAAATAAAACACGTTCGTTATTGTTTTACTTAAATACATGTTTTTTTTGAACTTTTTGCATATTTTATTAACTTGTTGTCTTTTTAAAACTTTTATCTGCCTCGATACAGTCAAAATTATAATTGAACATATTAAGAGTTAATTTTTAATTAAATTTAACATGGCTTTATTTCTGTCGTCTCTCCATTTAGTCTTAATGCCTGAAAAAACTCTTTCGGAGAAAGCTGAAGAAGCAGGGACAGAATATAGGAATGAGATATTTTTTTTTATTTACAAATTCTTGGTCAGTGTTTGTGTTTGACAATGATAACAAATGGCACCAATTTTGGTCGCTTCTCATTTCTATAAAATATTTTTCTTATAAAACTTTTTCAATTAATTTGAAGTTAATTAATTATGAATATAATGCATTCATATCAATAGTAAGTCTATGCAAATTTTTAAGTTGGGTCAAATGTGACCAAAGATTTTAATAACAAACAGCTTCTTAAACACAGCCAGTTGGTGTCTTTAAATCAAACCATTTGTGTAAAAAGCAGATGTTTGTTCTCGGGTCATGGGTGTTTGTCTTTGTGTGTATTCCAAGGGACCCACGACACAAGAGAAAACCTTAGTGTGGGCCTTTGAGTGTGTAGCGTAGCGTTTATTTTGACAAAACCCAATTCGATGAAGAAGGCAAGAGAATTCGCTTTTCTTACCCATGTCTCTTCACTGAATACGGAATTGCTCTGGGCGAACCACTGAGTAAAGTAGGGAAGTCCATAAAATCTGTTACGCATTATTCTTAATTGGACACACTGTACCTATTATTTAAATTTTCAAAACTTTCCACCACAAAGAGCAGAGAGAGTAATGTGTAACCGTGTAATGACACTGGGGTTACCAAAAAAGATAACAATTCAATAATTATAGGAGTCTTTCAAGTTGTCTGACAGCCCCCGCCAAAAGGGTCAGACGTTGATAGCTATCAAATTTTTTCAATGATTATAGTCATTGAAAAATATTATTTATTCTTTTACTTTTCCATTGATTATCATTGAACCATTTTGAAAACATGAGAGTGTTAAAAGTGTCACCTGGGTGTAACTCAAAAAAGTTATTATCCACATTTTTTTCACAAAATGGCTGATTACCATTTATTATAAAGTAAAGTGTTCTGCGCTACATGATATTGACGGAATTGTGGCAACACATATGGGTCTATATTTGAGAATCTATCTATTCACTTTTATTTACTAGTTCTGGAAATTGGTTAAGCCTTTAGCGAAGTGCCTATTCACTTGTAAAGGAAACTCAACTATAAGTACCATAACCTTACCTCTCGTGAACTGACTAGATATCTTACCACTGCAATACAGATTTATTCCTAGTGCAGGGTGAGTCGGCTGACAGTCTGTCCCATGAAGAAACCCAATAGGCATATTTATTGCACACTGTACTTTAAAACTGTACCTACTGCTTTTAAATGAATAAAATGTTACTTATTACTACCTAGCAGCATGTCAGAGATTTATTTTCATTAATGTTCTGGTTTATTTAGTTATATCTAGATAATACCACAAACAACATAACAAAATATTCCCTGCGATTGGATATGTATCTATTATCTTATTTTATTATTTAATGAAACTATGTATTTAACAAATCAATCAGGGTCAAAAACATTTGATTCGTGTAATGTAACTTTAACCATAGCATGTCATATTACATAATCTAGTTATCTGAAAAGGAGATGCTTAAAACAATTGCATTAGAATTTTTAACTATGTCTGTTTAATGTGCAATCATCCTCCAAGAACAGGCAAAAAATTAAACTTAGAGGGTACCAAACTAGTAGCTGTTACGTAGCAACAACATAAAGGCAACAGTTACTCAAGAGTCTGTTTCGATTCATGTATGATTTATTAAAATGGGCCAAAGATTCAAATAAAAAAAGCTTTATTAATGCTTTTAAACTAGCAAAATTTAGGGCTCCTCATGAAGCTAAAGAACTTTTTTATAGGAACCCATATCAAACATCAACTATGTTTTTTAGTTTTAAAAGGCGATATCAGCGCAATTTCGCAGCTATTGGTACTAACAGTGTCATAGGCCTGACCAAATGATTTCAAATGAATGAAGCGACAAGTGCCAAAGTTCACGTCGCAGCACGGTGCAGGGATTCCTCCGAATGAATCTCAGTGTTGCCGATGTAAAAAATATAATGGCGGCTGTACACTCTCGCACGCCAGCGACCTGCCTCTGCCTCGAGTGCGTACGTTTACACTCTCATACCCATCAGTACAGACCAGTACCATTGAGTCCTTTGTTTTAAAATATAACGCAAGTACGTGCAAGTATGAAGAGTTTTATTTCGATACGATACGAAGCGTTATTTTGGTTACGAGAATTTTTGAAAATAGTTCGTAACAAAATGAAGAAAATTTTTTGACAAAAAGAAATGCCTGTTAATAAAAATTATGCCTGTTCATAATACTTTTTCATTTTGCTGTGATTCTACCCGTTTTGTCACGCGCTACCCACGCTCACTTAGACGACTGCAGTTCCGTTGTTTATAGCTCGACTTAAACGTTTTTAGGTTCATTAGAATGCTGATAAGTGTAGCAATTTTTTTATAATGAGCTAAATTACCGTAATCCTAACGGTTTCTGTTCTTTTCACACAATAAAAAAAGTTTAATTTTACATAATGTCGTTTTTTGAAAATATTTATTTTGTTACTAGGTTTACACTAATGAATCTTTAGAATAAAACAATGTTCATTAAATTATCTTTCATTTGAGACCCTATTTAAGTAAATCTGTCCAGTAGTTATCTAAATATAGCGTAAATAAAATACGTCACGTCATAGCTACCCCCTCCATACCCTTAGAAAGTGACTACCGCACTTTTTGTGTTCAGGAAAATATGCCGAATAAGTACATACCAGTAGTTCGTATGGCGGAGGTAAGTCCCACGAAAATCGTTATTTGAAGACTTTTTTACGAATAGGTCCCGCTCTATAAGAAACAAAACAGCATTCAAGGATTTTCGAAATTTCGCTTGCCACACCCGGGAATCGAACCGGCTTAAATTCAAAAAAATAACACCCTGCACTTTTATGGTATCGATCGATAGGGTCAATCGTAAAGATCAAATGTCTCTAACAAACATGGTAAATCAGATGAAAAGAGAACCATTAAACTACATAAAACCTAACGATGGGACCCTTAAGTAAAAGTGCTTTAACACGTCCCATCAAATTTGTAAGCTTAGATTTAATGGTCTTCCTTTCACTTAATTAACTATGTTTGTTAGGGAGATTTATCCTTACGATTGACCCTATCGATCAATACTATTAAAGTACAGGGTGCTTTTTTTGGATTTTAGCTGGTTCGATTCCGGGTGTGGCAAGCGAATTTTCGAAAATTGTTCAGTGTCATGGGCTGATTCACCACCTGAGAGGATAAGATCGAATTACTTAACACCCTATACATATTATATATATTCAATCATATAGATTTAGATCCGCATAAGTACTTAATACAATTAAATTTCGTCAAACGTCTATAAGCGCAAAATAATCAAATATTACGACTAGATTACAAACTTATAATAGTAGGTACAATTAGCGTCCACGCGCGAGCTATACCGTAACACAATAATATCGTCTGACTGCACTACTCTCTAAGCACACTAATACATAAATATACTGTGTCAACGCACACAGGCAAACAGAAAATACGCTTTATCGCTCGTAAAAGTTTGGATACGAGTGACACAGCCGTCCCGTCGGAATGCCAGCGGAGGACTGCCGCCCGCGCCCGCGCAGACCACCCTCTGCAACTAAACGTTCGGATTTCCGTTTTTCGTAACTTTTGAATGAAAATATTGTTCGATTTACAAAATTTTAACGTTGTGTTTCAAGAAAAAGGGATTCTTAATTAATTAGTATAAGAATATTTCCATGTATCATAGCCGTTTAGGAGCAGTAAGGAATTTAAGTCAAAAATCGATGTCTCGTGGTATTTTTTTAAAATACAATACAAAGACGTAAAAAAAAAATACTGACGTTACACATGTAGTCCTTGAACAGATGTTTCACATATTTTTTTTTCAACTTTCCCTGGCCAGTCATAAATGAGAAGTAAGCTTTACAAAATGCTCAATATTCGGAAATTGAGGGATCTAATCGCCTTAAGTAATAAGTGATCTTCCAAATCGTGGTCGAGCACAATAGGTACTCTTAAACAGGAAAAAGCGCTAGGTTTCTTCCTAGCGACGAATCAATAAAATTTTCGCCAAAATTTATTTATTAGGTAGATCCTTAACATTTACCTTAGCGTTCTCACCGTTTGCAACAGCACTCCAATTATGCCGATCCTCCTCCCTTGCCTCTCTATGACGACGTGGTTCTGCACGTAAGGGTCCAGGGAGGGTTCCAGTGAAGTGTTGACGTTGGCGCCCAGCATCGGGGCGTTCAGCCGCTCCAGGTACGGAGCCAGGCCCTCGGGCCGGTGGTCAAAGTCGTGGTTGCCGAGGACCTAGTATAAAAATTGGTTGCCTGTTTTGAAAACTCGATGGAAGGTCGAAACTCACGGCAAATGGCGGACAGAGCAAAATGTTTTGAATACGCTGAGTCCTTTAATAATTAATAAAATATATTTATCAAATCAACGTACAAATATCGAATCCTTAGGCAATTTTGTTTCCGTTAGGTATTATATAATATTGCCGAAGAAATTAGTTTGTTGCGCAAATTCGCCGATCCTGGATTTCAGTCTCCTTTAGTTTCTCAAGGGTTAGCTGGAAGAAATCTCTCTAATGGGATTTGTACGCCTTTGCACATTTTAATCTGTGTTTTTACCCTAATCTATAGTTTCTATGTGCAGTAAAGTGGTTACATACTATATATACATTATGTATATGTATCATAATGTAGGTATATACATCTAAATATATAAAAGGAGAAACTGACTGACTGACTGACATATCAACGCACAGCCTAAACGGCTAAACGTAGGCACTTGAAATTTGGAAGGGACGTAGCTTAGTTACCTACCGTAGAGGTGCACTTAGAAATTTGGCATACCTTAGTAAACTTAAAGCTTAGTTGCAACAGGATATTGCAAAATTCCCACGGGAACGGGAGTTAGCGGGAAAAAACTTTTGTATGTAAAAATCTAAATCATGTAAGATAGATGTTTTCAATCTGTGTACTCTGTACAAAAAAATTAACACGCAAACGAAGTTGCGGGCATCAGCTAGTTATGTATATACCTATATTTCAAAATTTTCATGCAGACTATGAAATTGTGAATATTATTCTATTATGTGACTCATAAAGAATAGTTACCGACCGTCTGAATCGCGGAGAACAATGAATAATAGCTCCCCAAAAAGAAAGATTTTTATCTAACCACTTACATGGGCATCATGGGGCAACATATTCATGAAGTAGTAAGTAACGTTCCACCTCAGGAAGTTGTACCAGATGGTTCCCTGGAAGGTGTCTCCTCCGTTGAGCAATATGGAATCTGGTTCCGCCTCGCGGGCCTGACGGACAGCCGTGAACAGGCGGGCGAAGCCTCCGATGCAAGTTTCTTCTGGATTACATACTCCACCTGAAGGACTCACTTCGTCGAAGCTATGGGGATGGGCAGATTCACAGATTACCACTTACAACATACTGCACAGTGCACACAACGCAACAAACGCGCGCCGTGCATTTATTATTATTTGTTTTTTTACAATAAATCTTATGAACTAAAATATACCTCCCACAAAACTGCAAGACAGTTTGACTGCGGTATCAGGGAGTTCACTTACAATCTACTATAAGGTTACATATTATGGTAGTAAATTGTGATTTTGCACTTATAGACAGCCGAACTCCGGTGCATAAGTTCAATAGCCATTTATTTTTCTTTCGGTGTTTGGTTTTTCTTTCTGACAAGTACCAAGCTCTTATTTTTGAAAACCCGTGCATACGCAGCTCGGCTTGATTTACGTACAAAATCATTCATGAGTAGAGCGCGTTGGTTGCTTAAGTATATGTAGGTATATTCAGTATCAAGTAGAGGGATAATCTGTGAGTAGAGTTGAAAATTTACCGTAAGTACCTACTTTAAGCGACTGCTCGTTGTCAGTTTAAAATCGCACATATTTACTACTTCTCCCGTATCATTAAAAATCGGCCAAGTGCGAGTCGGACTCGCGCATGAGCAAGCATCTATAAAAACGAGCAAAAAAATAGGTAACGTTTGTTGTATGGGAGCCCCATATTAATTTTATTCTGTTTTTTAGTATCTGTTGTTATAGTGGCAACAGAAATACCTACATCATCTGTGAAAATTTCAACTGTCTAACTATCACGGTTCATGAGATACAGCCTGGTGACAGACGGACGGACAGCGGAGTCTTAGTTATAGGGTCCCATTTTACC
>OX465263.1:7627174-7761806 GCA_949987775.1 Aproaerema taeniolella | reverse complement strand
TAATAGAAAACCTGTAAGTATGATATTGATTTATTAAAAAAAAAAATACAGTAAAAACATATTTCAATACACGATTTGTATTCTGCCATCGAGGCCTTGAATGACTGTGCCTTGTCGTCTCATGTAATTCTGCAGCATCTGATAGTCTACTTGTAGGTTCTCCAAATTCTCTCTATTTTCTGATAGCATCTGCAATGAACATGTTTTTATTTAGAATCACATTTAGGTTTTGATTACTTATATGGCTTAAGAGAACTTTAGTTATGAAAATGGCTGAATATTTGGTCTTTTGTTTTTAGTCTTTAGGGAACTTTCGTTACGAAGATACCTGAAAAGAAACTGGTTAAAAACAAGACTGCTGGGAATTTTTGGATATAAATATTCTTGAATGAAAATTTTATAACGAAGATAGCTGAAAGAAACTTTGGTTACGAATTCGACTAAAGAGAAACTTTGGTTACGAACATGACTGAAGGACGTATTGGGTACAGAAAAGAATTTTGGTTTTAAATTTGACTGAAGGGGAACAGGCATCCGTTGACGAATATGACTGAAGAGAAACTTTTTGCAAATACAACCATGTTAATGAAAATGACTGAAAATAAATAAGAATATACTATATTGAATAAAGTGTTTCTATTCTAGAATTCTAGAAATGAAACATTTTGAAGAACTTTATTAACACGTGGCGAAAAGCGACTTGTGCTTACGAATATAAGTAAATTTGGTTACGAATATGACTGAATAGGAGATTTGGTTAAGAATGTGATTGAACAGACCTTGGTTACGAATTTGGTTGAACGGAAAAATTTGTGAATATATGTAAAAGGGAACTTAAGCTTGTGGGTAATTTACTCAGTTACTCACAGTATATCCGCCGCCTCCGTCGCCGATGTAGTTCGGCGTGACCACTCGGTACATTTTGTCGACGTCGAGCGGCTCGTACCGCGGCACGTCGCAGTCGATGCAGCGGACTAGCGCCGACACCACGCGCGAGTTCACGGCCGCTGAGGCGTTGTAAACGTTGCGCATGCCTGGAGAAAAACGCACATTTTTGTATAACTTAAAAATATATATTTCTTTTATGCCTATACTCTTGGTAATATTCCGTTGGCTTTTCCAAAAAAAACCCCATTTTATTTTTTAACTAGAGTACAGAAGCAAGCGCATCGTGTTACCCTATTTTCATTGCAAACCCGTTATCACCGGACTAGCACAGCGAACCTGATGTGCGGTCCTCTGTACGATGTAATACACTACCTAACTTAAAAATCATAATTTTTTATCTATAAGAAGAGTCAATTTAATTTTAATCGCAAATCCACATTCATTGTTTTCAATGAAAATAGGGTAACATGTTGAGCTTGCTTTTGTACTTTCACCGATGATCATTGTGTACAAGGGTGAATTTAAAATAGTAAGCGAAAAGTAAGGATGTGAATTATGTACCTCCAGTTTGCAGCATGCGTGCGCTGTAGAACTCACCCGGCGTAGTCTGTGCAACGCCCACCGAGAATTCCAGCGCCTCAAAATACAAATAAATATAAACAAATATTCTTGAACAATTCACACAGTGCCCTCTTACCCCAAACTTATACATATTTATTTTTTGTAAATAATATAAATATTATATTATACATACACTCAGACTCTCCACAAATACTTGAATATGATTTTAAAATATTTGTGATGGCCGGGAATCGCATTCCGCAATCTTCAGATGAATAGGCAACCCACAGAACAGTAGGTCAACTATTCTGTGGCCGTCCAAATATAAACATTTAGATATTTTATGCGTACAAAATATAAATATTGATTAAGTACAGGTAATTTCCAACGAATACAAATCATAAGAATAATCTTTTTGCTACACAAAAATACGGAATACCTCTATAAGAAGTAGTTTCACAATATTAAAAAAAATAATTGTCAATAAATGGGTGAGCTTATGTCTCATGCATAGTTATGTATTATTTGTTGATTAAATAAATTAATTTAGGGTGAGGTTGCTACATCCTCGACCACATCTTAGCCCATTTGTTAGATTGTGGTCAAGAGCATTCTCTATAAAAAAATATTAATTACCTCCAGCAGGTACCGGCCTTGAAGGTCGTACACTTGGACGTAGTTCTCGAACGGCATCGACATCAGCAGACCTTCAGTTGTTACGTCTGTTTAGCAGGATAGACATTAAAACACTTTACACATGGCCTGCCCTGTTATTCTGGATAACTCGTAAGAGAGATAGGTATTAAGTGTAAGAGAGATATTTCGAGAGGTGTGAGGCATCATAACTCTTAGTGCTCTAAAATTGTCATCCTGACCTGCTAACGATGCACCCTCCTGATCAACGGACGAGGCTCAGACTTAATACAAACAATACTTTAAGGGTTTCTATATTTAATATTAGCGTCTTTGCCATTCTCTATTTTAATACTTCATTAAAATCATCATTAAAAGCAATTTTAATCAAAATTTAATTGAGAGATGCACTAACTCTTTTTGACTGATGACATCGAATCGAGTGGTGTCGATACGAGACCTGGATTCTAAAGCATTCTACGCGTAATTATACATTTATCCATACATTGCTACCTAAAAGTCGCCCTAGTTCGGTCAACCGGACTAACAACTGGACTCCTGCTACGAGACGATAGGGAAAACATCGTGAGGGAAAACATTGCTCAGCTCCAGAGTTATTCATATATTAAGTCAATTAAAATTAACAGTAAGAAAATTTATATGATTGACTTAAAAAGAGCGACCCTCGGAGTTTCTTGCCTATTCTTCTCCTGAGGAAGACTGCACCTTTGCGAATAGGCGCAAAGCCAAAAGTGCTAATGTAATTCATAATATTGACGTGTTCAAGTATCATTTTATATGTTCAATGAAATAAACACTTTTGACTTTGACTTTGACTTTGGAGACCTGCACATTCAGGAGACTGAAAGTGTAACCATGATCCAATCCGGTCAGGTTCCCCTTTTAACATGGTGACAGAGATCAAATGGCAGTCGCTCTAATGTCTTGTCCTGCCAAATGCTGGATCATGGTCAAGCGTACCCCGAATGAGAAGCAGACTAAGCGCTAGGAAGAAGAAATTGTGGCGTATCATGCTAACCTCCTGGGTTAATTTGAACTCGTAGTCCTCCCGCGTTGATCATGCAGACGTGGGCGTCGTTCCACCGCGTGCCGGCGGCGCGGGGTATCATCTGCAAGTCAATAGTTACCTCATCAAAAACATAGGTACTTACTTGTAAAATATTTGCAAATTTTCTACCGTAAAAAGTTGTAAAATCAGAAGTAAAACCAAGTCAGACAATATTTACTGTACCTGACTATGCATTTATTAGCACCTATAGCAGCATCTATGTAATAACTTCATCTTCTTGTCGAGTAGGTATATACAGGGCTTTAGGTATCTCTCTTTTAACCTCTCGGGTGGTTAATCAGCCCACGAAACTGAACAACTTTCCCAAGGAACATAGGTCAAAATACGAAAAAAAAAAATTGAATTCCCATACAAACTTCATCAGCATATAGCGCATTGTGTATGGGAGATCTATGGGAGATTTTTTCGTATTTTGACCTATGTTCCTTGGGGAAGTTGTTCAGTTTTATGGACTGATTAACCACCCGAGAGGTTGAAAGATAGATACCTAAAGCCCTGTATAGTCAAGTATGATGCGTACTTGGACTCACGATCACGGCTTGAAAACGGTTAAGGTATAACGGTATGGTACAAGTATAAAATTTCAATACCGTATCAATTTAAAGGTTGAGTCAAAACGGTTAAGAATTACGGTTACGCTGCCGATATAAAAAAACCCTAAAACGATACCTTTATCATTTTACAATAATATTATACCTTTATTTTTATCGCCACCGTAACCGAAATTATTTCGATACCGAAAAAACGCCAGCGCGACGTTGTTGGCAGCGGTGGGGTGTAAAGAAAACCTTTATTTAATCATTTATGTACAGCAAAAAATAACGATACCGTTACTTAGTGCTCCCAAATAAATTCGCTACCGAAATTTTTAGCTACCGGAAAATAGCGGTACCGTTATTTACGAATACCTAAAACTTAAAAATATGACGTTATTCCGGTAACAGTTTTAACCGATATTTTTTCGGTTATTGAAGCCCTTTCTTGGACTTGCCCAAGGCAAAATGAAGGTTTAAATAGCTGCTTAGGGGCGGCAGGAGAATAAACCACTTTCTCCTGCGATAACCCCTTCCTCCTAAAAAGATCCACTACGTCCTGCAAGGGGGTAGTTGATCTTTGTATAACCCTTCTGCAATAACCCATCTCCTCCTTCAATTACCCCCGTGAATTCCCCAGGAGGATTCTGAGCTTCTGGTCGGAGCTGAGGTGGCTGGAATAGCCACCGACCCACACGCATAAAGGGCCACTCTAGAGCCTAAATGCGGAAACGGGAGCCCTTATCAACTATCAACTACCCCCGTCCTCCTGCAATGACTCACCTTCTCCTGCAACGACCCTCTCCTCATGCTATGACCCCTTTTCTCCTGCTTAAAAACCTACCTCATCCAGGAATCCGTCGCAGGCCCAGCTGCCCAGGTTGCACTCCCCGCGGTAGCACCACGACCTGTTGAGTGTCACCAGCGACCGCCCCAGCACCTCCTTGCCAATGGCGTCCACTTCAATGCGCCATGGCTCCAGAAGTTCTAGGATGTCTGGGTCTGCAGATAATACATTGGATCGGATCGTACCACGATGATCTTTTTTTTTATAAATAATTGGTTTGCTCTCAATGGTGGAGATGAGGCCGAGGATGTAACAAGCTCACCCAAAAGATGCCTATTCACTCAGAATTTAAAGAGATTCGAGTTATATGAGCTCGGAAATACCTCTTTAAAGCCATAGATAAAGCAATACGCGTACGGGTGGCTGAATACTGATGTGCAAAGGATTCTAGGCTAGGTCGACAAGAAAAGAAGATTGCCGACAGTTTACATCGTCAAACTTCTAAGCTATTTACACCTTCGGTTTGTTTTATATGTGACGCAAGCAAAGTACGTGGCATACCATAAAATAGTGTGAACGTATGCAGACTAGAACAGTTCTAATCCTGGTGCGGACCTGTACCACTAAATTTGTCTTTTCGGATTTATGTACAGATTTTCCATTAATTATAACATGCTCAGCGGTGAAGCATGTTATAATTAATTATAATAATTATATTATTATATAGGTAATACTTAATTATAATTATAAAATAATTATAAAATCGTGATAAACATCGTGATGAAACCCTCACCTCTAATAAAATTTGTTTTCGAAACGCCCGTGGTCCACCAACTCGCATTAGGACAGCGTGGTGGACTATGGCCTCTAAATCACCTTCATGTTTCGAAGAGAGGCTGTGCCCCTCGGTGGGGACGTAATGTGGGCTAATAAAAAAAATGAAAACTGTACCTTGTACGATAGAGCTGCCCAAATAGACGGGTTGTCCTTCCCAGCGCAGTACGTTGCCCTTGGAGTCGATGAAGAACTTGATCACGCCCAGATATCTAGTGTAGCAAGACGCTTGAACGATGGGGATCTACGGCAAATATACGATTCACACTTAACGATTTGTAGAGTTTATAATTATTTGTAAAATAATTTATAGGGTACTTTAATTTAGTAAGCGAAACTTTAGAGAGTGATTTCCCATACAAAGGCAAATTAAGATTCAAATAATTAAAATTGTGCTGCCAGTTTTCTGTTCGCGATTTCGTCCAAGCTAAAAAGTATGTCATTGTTCAGCCCACTATCCCTAAGGTTAGAAAAATCATACTGAATGCCCACAGAAATGAAGTCACGGGTGAAGAGCTTTGGGAAATGCGCGTGTATTTTCTCGGAGCTCGTATCCGCACTTCTTACTTTTGTTATGACGAACGATTACCGGAAAAAACTGGAAGAGAACTCGAATCAGCATTAGGTGTCAAAAAGAGTATAAGAGTGAGAGGTATAATATGAAATATACCGTTTTCCCGTCAGTCCTTGTAACGAGATGCGGGTAGTCGCTGGCTGCGATGTTGCCGTTTGGAGTCTCTCCGGTGTAGAGCAGCGTATGGGAGTGACCGCCCACTATTATGTCCACTTCTGGGCTCATGCGCTCTGCTAGACGACTGACAGCAAAAAATATAGTAATCAATCAATCGTTTGAGTTGAAGTACAATACCCATGGTCAACATAAAGGACGAAACAAACCAAATCACGTATACAATGCAGTGTGCGGGGCATGCATAATATGTAGATTTGTACTTACATATCGCTGTCGAAGCCGACATGTGAGAGTAAGATGATGATGTCGACTCCCTGCTCCGTGAGGATTGCGGCCTCGCGGTTGATGGCTTCCAACTCGTCCTCCATGATCACCTGGCCTATTGGAGCTGAAAACTAATACCAATGATCACAGATTACCCCATATAAAAATGGGGAGAGTGACACAGAAGGGACAGGAGATACGCAAGAGTGGCGTGAGTTTGTAGGGAGTCAAGAAAGTACCTGCGTGAAAGAGCGCTAAAGCAAGTAACGCGCGTACCTCCCATCGATTCGGTCCATATAACCGCAAGGTTGATGAGACCAAGGGTTGGTGGGATCACGGTTTTTCTAAGCCAATATCAATCCGTGGTCCCACCAACGCTTGCGGGGCACGCGTTGGTTGCTTATATGTGGTTCAAGATACCACATATAAGCAACCAACGCGTGCCACGCATATATGATATTGTACGTAAATCAAGTCAAGCTCCAGTGCATCTCTTCAGTGACAACCAAATATTATCTTCAGTGCCGACCTTGATATAAGTGCAAAATTATATATGCGTGGCGTGCGTTGGATGCCTTATTACGGTGTCTTGTACTTCAAGTATAATAATGGCATTGATATCCTGTTGTTATAAAACAAATTAATAGAAACTATCTTAAAACTACTTATTATTTGTCTAAGATTTTTCGTTGTTAAATGAAAGATAATGTTTTAATTTAGTAATAAATAAAAGTAGTTATTATGACTTTATAGTTCGGAATTTCGGATCCACCTCCAATCACAAACGACACATTAACTCCCTCTACTCCTGCATTGGTAGGGCGAGTGAAAGGAGCGAGAGTGGTAGGCCGAACGGTGGAGGTGGAATCGTACTTTTGCAATATCAGTCGTGGTAGTATCTATAATCAGTCTGTGGTCGTGGTTGAGCGTTCGTTCAGTGTTAACCGATTACATTGGAATTGTCGTAATAACCAAAATGTTTATATAGAACGGGACCCAAGGAGAATGACTTCATTTCCGTGGGACTTACCTCCGCCATACGAACTACTGGTATGTACTTATTCGGCATATGTTCCTAAACACAAAAAGTGCGGTAGTCACTTTCTGAGGGTATGGAGGGGGTAGCTATGACGTAACAAAGATGGCGGCCAGGCCTATTTTATTTACGCTATATTTAGATAACTACTGGGCAGATTTACTTAAAAAGGGTCTCAAATGTAAGATAATTTAAAATACATTGTTTTATTCTAAAGATGCATGAGTGTAAACCTAGTAACAAAATAAATATTTTCAAAAAACGACATTTTGTAAAATTAAACTTTTTTTACTGTGTGAAAAGAACAGAAACGTTAAGATTACGGTAATATAGCTTATTATAAAAAAATTGCTACACTTATCAGCATTCTAATGAACCTAAAAACGTTTAAATCGAGCTATAAACAACAGAACTGCAGTCGTCTAAGTGAGCGTGGGTAGCGCCGAACTGACTACGGTACTTAGATTTTGGTACGAATAATCTTGAAAATAACGTGACAAAACGGCAAAATGAAAAAGTATTACGAACAAGCATCATTCAAAATGAAAAAGTATTATGAACAAGCATCATTTTTTTTTAACAGGCATCATTTTTTTTGTCAAAAAATTTTTCTTAATATTTTTACGAACTATTTTTAAAAATTCTCGTACAAAAATAACGCTTCGTATCATATCGAAATAAAACTCTTCATACTTGCACGTACTTGCGTTATATTTCAAAACAAAGGACTCAATGGTACTGGTCTGTACTGATGGACATGAGAGTGTAAACGTACGCACTCGAGACAGAGGCAGGTCGCTGACGTGCGAGAGTGTACAGCCGCCGTTATATTTTTTACATCGGCAACACTGAGGAATCCCTGCACCGTGCTGCGCCGTGAACTTTGGCACTTGTCGCTTCATTCATTTGAAATCATTTGGTCAGGCCTATGACACTGTTAGTACCAATAACTGCGAAATGGCGCTGCTATCGCCTTTCAAAACTAAAAAAATAGTTGATGTTTGATATGGGTTCCTTTAAAAAAAGTTCTTTAGCTTCATGAGGAGCCCTAAATTTTGCTAGTTTAAAAGCATCAATAAAGCTTTTTTTATTTGAATATTTGACCCATTTTAATAAATCATACATGAGTTGAAACAGACTCTTGAGTAGCTGTTGCCTTTATGTTGTTGCTACGTAACAGCTACTAGGTTGGTGCCCTCTAAGTTTAATTTTTTGTCTGTGCTTGGAGGATGATTGCACTTTGAAAAGACATAGATAAAAATTCAAATGCAATCTAAATAAAAATGCAAAGCATCTCCTTTTCAGATAACTAGATTATGTAATATGAAATGCTATGGTTAAAGTTACATTACACGAATCAAATGTTTTTTACCCTGATTGATTTTTTAGATACATAGTTTCATTAAATAATAAATATACGTACCAGCCCTTCCAATCACCAAAGTCATTTCAGGGGTATCATCCTCATTTTGCTCTCGAAAATAATTATAAATAAACAAATAAATAAACGCTACACACTCAAAGGCCCTCACTAAGGTTTTCCCTTGTGTCGTGGGTCCCTTAAAACACACATAAAGAAAAATACAAACACCCATGACCCGAGAACAAACAAATAAATCTTTGACATGCTGCTGGGTAGTAATAACTAACATTACTTAAATACTTAAAAGCAGTAAGTACAGTTTTAAAGTACAGTGTGTAATAAATATGTCTATTGGGTTTCTTCATGGGACAGACTGTCAGCCGACTCACCCTGCACTAGGAATAAATCTGTATTGCAGTGGTAAGACATCTAGTCAGTTCACGAGAGGCAAGGTTATGGTACTTATAGTTGAGTTGTTGTACAACTGAATAGGTACTTCGCTAAAGGCTTAACCAATTTCCAGAACTAGTAAATAAAAGTGAATAGATAGATTCTCAAATATAGACCCATGTGTGTTGCCACAATTCCGTCAATATCATGTAGCGCAGAACACTTCACTTTATAATAAATGGCAATCAGCCATTTTGGGAAAAAATTGTGGATAAGAACTTTTTTGAGTGACACCCAGGTGACACCTTTAACACTCTCATGTTTTCAAAATGGTTCAATGATAATCAATGGAAAAGTAAACGAAAAAATAAAATTTTTCAATGACTATCAACGTCTGACCTTTTGCAACTTGAAAGACTACTATAATTATTGAATTGTTATCTTTTTTGGTGACCCCAGTATCATTAGTTTATTACACGGTTACACATTACTCTCTCTGCTCTTTGTAGCTGACTCACGTGATGGAAAGTTTTGAATTTGAAAATTAAAATAATAGGTATAGTGTGTCCAATTAAGAATAATACGTAACAGATTTACTCCGTGGTTCACCCAGAGCAATTCCGTTTTCAGTGAAGAGACATGTGTAAGAAAAGCGAATTCTCTTGCCTTCTTCATCGAATTGCGTTTTGTCAAAATGTTTTTGACAAACGCATTGTTTCAACAATTGCTCTTCAGAGAGTTCAAGGAGTATAGGATGTGTTGGCGCGAGAAAAGACATATCCACAAACTTCTTAGATAACTGTTTCTCGGGAAACAAAAAACCTTAGCGTTTCACCTGTTGCAGTGCAACCACCAACACAACACTTAAGCGTTTCCATGTTAAAGCAGGTTGCAAAAATAACCTAAGATGAAAAAATCGTCGACGGAGGAGGATTTGTGACAAGAATCTCAACTTCAAACTCAACATAAAATACACGAGCACTCAACTCGAGCTCGCAAGGGTTCATAGAATTACTCTTGAACGATAAAATTGTATATAAAAATCACTGTTCGCCGACCATCGGCTGAAAGAAAAAATCTTCAGCCGATACCTTGTTGTGCCGACAGCTCAATTCGCCAAAAAGACGTTCTAAATATTATTTTTTTGCCGATGGCACGATTTGCAGATAAGCCGGTTCACTGAAAGCTCGACTGAGCGAATTAGCTATTTATCGATAGAAAGAATTGCAGAAAGCACTGTCATATTTTCATTTACTAATACTTACTACGCCATTTGTTGGAACATAAGGTTCAGTTTTTTCAGAATAAAAAGTAGCTTATTTATTAATCTGGAGCAGCACATTCCATAAAAATCAGTCCGTTAGTTTTAGGCATAGAATAAATAAGGTGTAATTCACATTTGTTTGTTTAGATTTATTATAAAGTAGTCATAAAAAAACTTATATTATAATTTGCAAAACAAATGTATTTATTTTAGATATAAAATTGTTACCAAATGTTGTTGATAGTTTTGACACTCGAAAATAATTTTTTTCACGTACCTACAAAATAAATAACAAAATTTTATATGGAATCAAAGCTAAATGGTAATAATACGGGTTACACATGGCAAAAGATGCTTATGACAATCATAAAATAAAATAAATATAAATGCATTTTAGTCATTTCCGCGACGAAAACTGATAATAAGTACTGCATTTATTTAGCAATGCACTTCAGTAAACGCCTGTGCGAACCATGAGAGCAATCATACATAATACCGTACTTGTACTTGCTCAGTGACAAGACGCCATCATGGAAGTTTGAGGTTATCTTGACATACAGCATGACGTCACAAGATGGCGATTTAAAGGCGATAGCAGCGCCATTTCGCAGCTATTAGTACTAACAGTGTCATAGGCCTGACCAAATGATTTCAAATGAATGAAGCGACAAGTGCCAAAGTTCACGGTGCAGCACGGTGCAGGGATTCCTCGGAATGAATCTCAGTGTTGCCGATGTAAAAAATATAACGGCGGCTGTACACTCTCGCACGTCAGCGACCTGCCTCTGCCTCGAGTGCGTACGTTTACACTCTTATGTCCATCAGTACAGACCAGTACCATTGAGTCCTTTGTTTTGAAATATAACGCAAGTACGTGCAAGTATGAAGAGTTTTATTTCGATATGATACGAAGCGTTATTTTTGTTACGAGAACTTTTGAAAATAGTTCGTAAATTTTTACGAACGAATTTTTTCGTTTTTTTACGAATTTTTTTAATCATTATTTAATGAAGAAAATTTTTTGCCAAAAAAAATGATGCCTGTTATAAAAAAAATATGCCTGTTCATAATACTTTTTCATTTTGCTGAGATTCTACTCGTTTTATCACGTTATTTTCAAGATTATTCGTACCCAAATCTAAGTACCGTAGTCAGTTCGGCGCTACCCACGCTCACTTAGACGACTGCAGTTCCGTTGTTTACAGCTCGATGTAAACGTTTTTAGATTCATTAGAATGCTGATAAGTGTAGTTATTTTTTATAATAAGCTAAATTACTGTAACCATAATGGTTTATTTTCTTTTCACACAGTAAAAAAAAGTTTAATTTAACAAAATGTCGTTTTTTGAAAATATTTATTTTGTTACTAGCTTTACACTAATGCATCTATAGAATAAAACAATGTATAATAAATTGTCTTTCATTTGAGACCCTATTTAAGTAAATCTGCCCAGTAGTTATCTAAATATAGCGTAAATAAAATAGGACCGGCCGCCATCTTTGATACGTCATAGCTATCCCCTCCATACCCTTAGAAAGTGACTACCGTACTTTTTGAGTTCAGGAAAACATGCCAAATAAGTACATACCAGTACTTCGTATGGCGGAGGTGAGTCCCACGAAAATCGTTATTTGAAGACTTTCTTACGAATGGGTCCCGCTCTAATAGGTAAAGTGTGTGATCTAATTGTGCAGTGAAAATTTAAATATATTTTAACCGAAATCGTTGTCTGATTCCAATACTGTGGTGTTGGTTATAGAACCTCATGTAAATGAATGGTTGCGTTTATTTAATTCAGGTTCGGGCCTGTACCACTAAATTCGCCTTTTTTGAATTTTTGTTTAGATTTTTCATTTATTTATCATATCACTTACATAAGTATAAAAAATAAAGTAGTTGGAGGGCCAGACAGTGACATAGGCTTCTTTTCGTAGCAAACAAAGCTGTTATTGTGATGTGCTCTTGGAAATAGATTTAATTAAGTAGCAACGGTCTTATTCTAAGCATTAGATTAAATAAAATATGAAAATTTCTGTCATAAATAATCTTACGCAGTTGTAGATAAGAACCACCTACCTAATCTGAATGGTCAATAAACATATTGTAAAACAATTTGATTGCGTTGAATAATTTGTTTTTATCATATACGCTGATAGTCCTGCAATATAATTAATTAGCTGAATTAATACCAAGGCAAATCTACAACATATACTACAGAAATCTTTAAAATATATATATTTTTTACGTTCCTAGTTGGATTTTCAAAATAATTGAATTATCAGGTTATCACCATCGTTCAAGTGATACTAAAACAAAATTAGCCTATTAGGTTTTTTTATTGCAACAATTACTTATTATTTTAATATCACAAAATTGAAGTTAATAAAAATTGCATAATTAATCATAAATATTGTTTGATTTCGATTTACTTTCATACAACTGGATGATATCAGATTAATAGTCAGAAAGTAATTAATTAATATTTAAGATTTCTTCGAAATATCTAAAAAATGTAGCCATGTCCATCTTGGTGCCTTAAACTGTTTCCATACAAAACTGTATCGTTTTGATTGGGTAGTTTAGACGTGAAAACTATTACGGAACGATAGTTAGAAGTTACTTTTGCATTTAGGTATAAAATCGACGGAGCGAGCGCGATGCGTCTGACTCACACACATACGCTCACGCCTATAATCCTATCGGGGTAGGCAGAGCATCAGTGGTTCTAGAACCACTTGATGCCACATTTGACATTCTGAGGGTTATTGATGAAACATGATATGGTGAGAGGTTGTCAGCCTTTCACCCATAATACCTACAGCAAAACCCTCGCGTTCCACTTACTGACTTTTATTTCATTTCTATTTTATACATTTCTCATAAATGCCTGGGAAGAGTTGCCAGCTGTTAGATTCTAAGTTTTTCTTTACATTCTTCGTTCCAGCTGTGGCAAAATGTTTTCGTACGTCTGTCTGGCGGATGTTCAGCGCTGTACAACTGTTCTCTTCTATAGGTCGCATTTCTCGTCAATTAGATGTTCACAATTTGATAAAATTGTTTTATCTATTTAGTTTTTGGTAATGTTTCAAATGGCGGAGCCATGAGGGTTCAAAACGTAAATCAGATTTCAGCATGAACGTGCACATTAAATCAAGTCTGATTATTCAATCAATTCTTCGCCAAAATCTATTTATTACATTTACTTTTTTTACCTTAAGGTCCTTACCGTTCGCAACAGCACTCCAATGATGCCAATCCTCCTCCCTTGCCTCTCTATGACGACGTGGTTCTGCACGTAAGGGTCCAGGGAGGGTTCCAGTGAAGTGTTGACGTTGGCGCCCAGCATCGGGGCGTTCAGCCGCTCCAGGTACGGAGCCAGGCCCTCGGGCCCGTGGTCAAACTCGTGGTTGCCGAGGACCTAGTTAGTATAACAAGAGATTTGGTTGCCTGTTTTGTTGTTGCTTATTTCTGAGAAAAACGCCGAGACTTAAGTATCGAGGTACGATACCTATTTATAAAATATATCAAAACAACGTACAGACAGCAGCATGTCAGGTTACCCATTAGTACTACGAAAGCCGACGCTATAACGAGCGAGATAAGGGCGACGCGACGTCAAGATCAACATGTATAGCCTATAATGTGCTGCCGTGTGTATGTCGCTGAAAAATAATAAGAATCGTAAGTTGATCACTTTTCGAGGTACCTAATTTATTAACTATAGGAAAATCATAAACGGCAGTTGAAATGCATATGTACCTACATATATTGCATGCTCAGATAAGGCAATCTTGTTTTCGTTATAAATACACTAGCTTTCCGCCCGCGGCTCCGCCCGCGTTGGCTACAGGTTATATCGTGTCCAACTGTGGGATAAAATGTAGCCTATGTCCTTTCCTAGGCTCTAATCGATCTCTGTACCAAATTTCATCAAAATTGGTTCAGTAGTTTAGGCGTGAAAGACGGACAGACAGACAGACAGAGATACTTTCGCATTTATAATATTAGTATGGATTATTTCCAAATGTTCATGCAGACTATGAAATTGCTGGCATTATAGAACATAGAATTTGACTCATATTGGACCGATTTGGTCACTGATCGTTTAGAGCTTTGAAGAATAGAATATTTATCGTCATTATCAATCAGGGATAACTAGGACAGCTTCACAGAAACATTTAGCTAACTTACATGGGCATCATGAGGCAACATATTCATGAAGTAATAACTAGCGTTCCACCTCAGGAAGTTGTACCAGATGGTTCCCTGGAAGGTGTCTCCTCCATTCAGCACTATGGAGTCTGGTTCCGCCTCGCGGGCCTGACGGACGGCCGTGTACAGGCGGGCGAAGCCTCCGATGCAAGTTTCTTCTGGGTTACATACTCCACGTGACGGACTCACTTCGTCGAAGCTATGGGGATGGGCAGATGCACAGATTACCCCTTACAAACACACCGCATACAAGACAACAAACGCGCGCCGCGTATATATGATTTTGCACTTAATATAGGCGAGCTCCGCATGTATCTCTTCAATAACCACCAATTTATCTTTTATTTTTAAAAACCGCACACGTGGATCTAATATTTGGTATTAAGCTCGGTTTAATTTACGTACAGAATCAAACATTATTACCTATGCAGTATCTTGTAGAAAGGTAATCTGTGAGCAGAATTTAAAAAATAGGTACCGTATTTTATTGGTATGAGCGACTGCTCAAACTACTTGCTGTCAGTTTTAAATCGAAATAAATAGCCGACTTCTCCCGTAGCATTAAATAAAAACCGGCCAAGTGCGAGACGGACTCGCGCACGAAGGGTTCCATTATCTAAAAACGGCAAAAAATCAAGTTTGTTATATGGGAGCCCCCTTAAACATTTATTTTATTCTGTTTTTTAGTATTTGTTATTATAGCGGCAACAGAAATACATCATCTGTGAAAATTGCAACTAACTATCACGATTCATGAGATACAGCCTCGGACAGACTTAATCTATAAAAATGGCAAAAAAATCACGATTGTTGGGTGGGAGCCAACTTAAACTTAAATATTTATTGTATTCAACTTTTTAGTACTTGTTGCTATAGCGGCAACCGAAATACATCATCTGTGAAAATGTCAACTGTCTTACTATCACGGTTCATGAGATACAACCTCGGACAGACTTATCTATAAAAACAAGCAAAAATAAACAGTTTTTTTTTGTATGGGAGCCCCCTTAAATATTTATTTTATTCTTATTTTTCGCATTTGTTGTTATAGGACTAATAAAAATAAGTAGGTACATCATCTGAGAAAATTCCAACTGTCTAACTATCACGGATCATGAGATACAGCCTCGGACAGACTTATTTATAAAAACGAGCAAAAAAAATCAGGTTTTTTGTATGGGAGCCCCCTTAAATATTTATTTTATTCTGGTTTTTAGTACCTATTTGTTGTTATAGGGCCAATAGAAATACATCATCTGTGAAAATTTCAACTGTCACGGTTCATGGGATACAGCCTGGTGACAGACGGACAGACGGACGGACAGCGGAGTCTTAGATATAGGGTCCCGTTGGGTACGGAACCCTAAAACATAAGGATAATAAATACTTACTGCGCGTGGAAGTCATTGAAGTGAATAATGTTTAACTCGAACAAATCACTGTCTTGGAGGGATACAGAACTCAGTATCCCCAAGATACTCAAACATATTAACACCATACGCTTCATCTTGACCATCTCACTTACACCACACCTCACCGGTCCTAAACACGACTATTCACCCACTGAATTTAGACGCTCTAGCGATTTTCATGGCACAGACATTTTGATAGTACTTAGATTGTTATATCAAATCTTTAACTCTGTAAAGATTAATCGCGATACAATTACCTGATTAAATTCGTTAAAAGGTAATGTAAGTGGAAAAATAACATCAATGAAACGATTTATTAAAACACAAGCTCAAGAGAGCTGCTGCATTTTAAATGAATATTTATTCGTGACGCAATCTCCACAGATGTTTTGCGAAAAATGTGAACAGAACAATTTCAGTCATGGGTCGGACAGTTTCATACAAACGAACATATACGCTTAAATTCTTTTTCCATTGGTTTAGGCGGACAGAGAACACAGTCTCAATAATAAAATAACAGAATACGTAATACCCACCAAATAATCCTTATTGAAGTGTTGATTGTCTCTTTCTCTCACTATCAAAACGACATAGACGACTGCTACTTAAGTTCAGATTAGAGTCTGAGTCGCGTTCTGTAATACGGACCTTAGACGCATCAAGTCAGATTGATTCTTCGAAACATGTTGTAAGTTTTAACTGATTGTACTAGCTAAGTTAGATTAGGTAAGATATAGAATTATCAGTTTAATATGTTCGTTATATCTAATCAAGCGACAATCCTTACTAATATTATAAATGCGAAAGTACTCTGACTGTCAGTCTGTCTGTCCGACTTTCAGCTGAACTGATTTTGATGAAATTTGGTACAGAGATAGATTAGAGCCTGGAAAAAGACATAGGCTACATTTTATCCCACAGTTGGGCACGATATAACCTGTAGTCCACGCGAGCGGAGCCACGTGTGGAAAGCTAGTCATACATACAGTAATGAAGTGAATTGGGTAGTTTAATGCTAGGTCGTCATAATTGCAAGTCGTGTCCAGGCAAAGACAAAAGAATTGAAATCACAGATAAATTTAATAAACATTTATTAAATTAACAACTAAAATACGATTTCACATAATTCTAAAACAAGTAGTTACTAATATGAAGATAGTAATAAAGAAATGTGCAAATATTTGTAAAACTATAAATTAAATGCGTGTTATGGTGAGAGCCGAATTTTAATTGTTTTTAAAAAGAATTAGCGTAGCATTTACTAGAGATTCGACTATACCGAAAATAAAATATTTGGTTTAGGTTCATCTATTCAATCTTGGCAAAAAAGAGAGATGAACTTACTCTAGTTTTAACTTTATGTTCTGTACAGTGGAATCGCCAGAAATGAGGTTTAGATAAACTATAATTAAACTAGATAGACAGTGAGAACATAAAGTCAATTGAGTAACAGCCTCAATTCAATGCAGCCAGGAAAGTCGCTTACTTTCCTCAATTCAATGCATTATCCAAAACATGTACAGGTGTAGTAAAAAGAGAGATCAAACTTACAGTGATGATTAAGAGTTGATTGTAGGATACAGGAAAACAAAACTCTGTCAATTTTAGAAGTAAAAATTAAAACTCTGTTTGTCTCCTATTTCAGTGAACTGCAAACGCAACGAGACTACTCTAAAGGCGAGTATCGTTGATGTATTTCATTCTAGTAAATGTATATTGTAAGAAGTCTCTCTGTTAACAAAGTTCTTTTACAATAATCTCCGAAAAACTCGAGATTCTCCTAAGTTTTAATTTAAAAACAGTAGATTAAAATTTATCTAAGAATACTTTGTTTTTAAGTACAATAATTTTAAAAATTAGATACGTGACACAAAATGCAAGTGGTACCAAAGCTTCTACACAATAATTCTAAAAGGCACTTAGGATTTATATTTCCCAATATTTTTGTTCGTAATAAACGAATAATTCATCAACTAGAAATCGACCAAATTGGTACATAATAGAAAAAAACTATTCCTTATTAAATAATATGCTATCTCAAGTAGATCAATATTTAAATAATAATGACTTAAAATAACGACAATAATTAACACAAATACTAAGTATCACAATGATTCAAATGGGTGTTTTAAATCGGCCAGAAAATAATTAACAATGCGAGTCTATCTCATTTTAACTTTCAAGTTCTAATATATTGCTCTAGGCTTTGTATTGAAGTAAAACGTCAAGTAAAAGACGTAAAACCCAATAAAGGGCAACTTTAAATAAGCCAAAATTACTTGAAATATGAAAGTTGAAAAACTCTCATCTTCATTCGACTTCTGCGATCAGCTTTAGTATGGAGACCCAACAAAGGTTTCTTTTAATGAAATCCTTGTCTTCTTCTTATCTTGTAGGTATAGTGATGTGTGACTTTAAGTTAGAAAAAACTTCAAGATGTAAATCTATACTAATATTATAAAGAGGAAAGATTTGATTGTTTGTTTGTTTGTTTGTTTGTTTGCATCGAATAGGCTCCGAAACTACTGGACCGATTTGAAAAATTCTTTCACCATTAGAAAGCTACATTATCCCCGATGGACATAGGCTATATTATATTTTCAAAAAAATTAGGGATCCTTACTGAAACTCAAATAATGTAACTCAAGGTGTAAAAAAATTACCTAAAATATTCTTTACATTGCGTGCGCTGCGTAAACTATTGATGATATAATAAAATAATGTACTACGACTTTGCAGAACACATAAATATTTACAAAAAGTGTCGCGACAGCATACGTCTAACTATTGTAGTTATGCCACAATATGTGTTCTTTTATTTTAAAAATTTGATTGAAATGCCGCCCGCTATAAAATGCTCTTTATTTGTATCTTGGTATTAATCCTTATCAAAATAAAGTACTTCATATTCAAGACTGCTTCAATATCTTTATACAACTTTTTGAATTATGCAATTTGGACATTCCATTCAAAAGATATCACGAGTTTAAAAATGTAAGTATTAGAAAAAAGTTTCGTGGTCGCCGCTCATCCTGCTCAGCTAGCTAGCTAGGCAGCACCTTATGCGATGTAGGCGTCACTGGGGTACGGGCCGTACGGGCGGGGAGTCAATGTCAAGAAATGAAAAAAAAAACTTCAGAAAGTTTAATAATATGTTATAAAATCAATCAATATCTATAGTTGTGTATGCTGTATGACAGCAATGCAGACTGCTTTTCCAGTCTCGGTGGACATTCCCTCTACTGGTAGTTTAGGTCCGTATTACCTAAATTACCAAGCTTGATATATACTTAAGTATTGATTGTCTCTTTCTTTCACTATCAAAATGACAAAGACGACTGCTGCTTAAGTATAGATCAGTCTGAGTCGCGTTCTATAATACGGACCTTAGATGCACATTGCATAAGTGCTCAGAGCATTTCAAGCAATTAGAAGAATACCCTCTTCGTTTATGATAAATACTTCAATAAGGCTACCTATATGCTATTTTAGGTTTCAAACATTTATTTATTCATAACTTAATTGAAAGACTTAAATTTAATATCTTAGGTAATAAGCATAGCCAAATAGATTAATCTGGATTAGCAAATATTCGTCTGTTAAAAAGGTGTTTTATCTATGTAACAAACATGATTATTCTATTCAGCTTACGTCTTTAGTAAGTAAGTAATTCAAATCAAAAAGTTGTACTTTTATAGCACCATTGTACTCTATGTAAGTATACCTTTCTGCAGCTTTCTATGTAATACTTATCAATGTCAAGTGTATAAGATCTCAACTTTTATTTGTTTAGTTAGGAATCATCAAAATGGCGATGAACTTTACATCACTAAGAAAGGATTTTTCTAAATTCTACCCTAAGGGGGTGAAACGGGGGTTCAAAGTTTGTATGGAGAAGACATTTTTTTTGCACATTTTGACTCAAAACTTCGTCAAGATATACCTCGAAGCAAATAAACGGACACGTGTTTCGCTATTTTTTCAAAAATCATCCCCTAAAGGGTCAAGAATGAAATGGGTGACTAAAAGAGTTCTTTGCGCGAGCGAAGCCGCGGGGAAAAGCTAGTTTTCCTATAAAACTGAATAACCTCGAGAAACCCATACGGAAACCTCGGTTTTAATTTTTTCTAACCAATTTAAGATGACTTCGTACAAAAGAATATTTTGTACCTTTGTTGTTAAATATACAAATACTCGGAAAATTACTTTTTAAAGTTTTTAACGTAGATGATATTTTTTAATTTTTTAAATTCACCTTACGAGTACGGTGTTCGTGGATTGACGTTTATCATTTCCGTCGTGCTGAAAAAAACAACATTCGATATTATTTGAAATAAATTATTAATTCTAACTATTCTACTTAAATCAAAAGCACAACATAAATACACAAATATGTCTAATGCTAATGTGCAGATGTACCACTTTTATAAGTCGCATCGGCAATATTCGTTTGCGCGAAAAGTGCAATCTAAGTAGACTAAAATCGAACGTGAACACCGATAAGATACACCTTATAGCCATACGTTAAGATTTAAAATACAAGAATTAGGCCCGTGTTCACCAAAAATATAACCAACGGTTAAACCGCGGTTAGAAGCTAATCACACAAAATGTCAAAAAAAAAGTATGAAAATGACATTGTCAAATCTCCGGTTAGCTGCTAATCGTTGGTTAAATTTTTGGTGAACACTGGCCTAACTGAGACTTGTGTCATCTCGCTCACAATGCTTTTGACGCTTGATGCAAAACAAAAAACAGTTTGTCGAAATATTAGAAAATAAAACCTCTGCGCAGACGCATAGGCGTAACTTATAAAAAAGTGTTACTTCTAAAAATTATGAGAAAATTAAAAATACACATATGTCAATTAAATACTTGTGTTACTACTGCGAACACAAACTAGCATAATAAATATTCCTTTAGTTGCATTTACTCGTATAGAGGAATAATAAGACTAAACTAAGTTTTTCGTACTAAAAAAAAGAACCTCGATATCGATACTTCACGAAGATAATATAACTTTTGGACCTTGAAACTTTCCGGACACCTTAGAAAAAAAAAATTCAACATATATGAAGTGGTAGGTAAGTTTGGGCTAGTCAAGTCAATGAAGCTGAAAATATACTGTAAAAAGTCATGTTTTATTAACTTGACTATCCCCGCAGCTTTCACTAAACGCAGCCACTTATTGTTTCTCTCTCTTCTTCCGTCCGTCACTGATGGTCTCACTACTTTGTATGGCGGGTAAAGGGGTGCGGGACGAGGATTGAGACCCTCCATCTTGCTGCTTAAGTGTCTCAGTACTGGCGTCTCTATTTGCCGTATCCTCCGGCGGATTACGCGAGCGATTTTCACCATTCATCATGCTATCTATCCCATCTAGTTCGGACTGTGGCTTAATTTCCTGTTCAGCCGGTTTTAATGAAGCATCATTGTCTAACGGTATCCGCACGGATTGCTGAAAGTTCTGACGCAACACAGTTTTTGTGGCTGAATGACTACTCGCGCCGCGTGTGGACGCTTCAGTAGACGGCACTTTTATAACAACCGATTCGTCGGAGTGATTTTCAAGGGTTCTGTAGGCAGGTTCGCCCGCGTCAGGTTTAGGGGACGAGACAGGTTTCAACTCTACCGATCCAGAAGTATTCTTTGTTTCAGAAATGATTTCGAATGGGTTCGGCGGGGTGACGGAGCTACCAGGCTGTTTATCCATTTCGACATCAGGTGCCTCCAATTCGTCTTTCATCTGTTTCGTGCTTCCAATTCGTGGTTCCAATTCGTCTTTCGTCTGTTCGGAATCGAGCGTCAGAGGTTTGAGCGCGGTATTTTCTTTTGTCGTTTTGTCGCTCGACGGAAGTATTTGCGTTTGCAATTTTTGCGCTTGCAATATTTGTTGGGCCGCGGAGACGGGTGGGGCCTCTACGGTGGTCACAACGGGTTTTTTGCTTTGGAGCCGTGTTTTATTCAAGAATTTTTTGGTGCGTTCTTTGAGTTTGGATGTTGAGTGTTGTTGGGAGTCGTGCGGGTGGGGCCCGGGCTGGGCGCCCGGCTCCGCGGGGCCGGGCGCCGCGCGCGATAGCAGCGCAGACTCACTCTGAATTAACCGCGGGAATCTGAGGAGAGGGTAAGGAAAGGATGGGGATAGGTAGCGAATAACCCACGACCTAGGCTTTTTTTTGTTCCTGTTGCTCACCACCGCTCTCTACAAGGCTTTTCAAAAAACACCAAAAAGATAAAAATCCAAAATTTAATTCATATGTGAAATAGTAGCGACTCTAATAATCATTTGCAATCTTTGACATCTTTCAAAATAAAAGTTTCATATTAATAATGACATACTTCACACATTTGAAATCGAGCTGCTCATTAATCTAAAATTATATTAATTTTGGATTTTCTTTTAATTGGTTATTTATGAAACACGCTGTATAGAGTTAAAAGGTCGACGATGCCACGTTTTGTAGCCGATATGATCATAGTAAAAATAAAAACCTCCAAGTAGTTTGTTTAGGCGCTACCTATGGAAGGGACGGACATATTTCTAGCCTTCGTTACAAATAGGAAAAAGCATGCGTGCGAGCAATTTTTTAAAAAGAACCTAGTTTTCTTTCATAATGGGTGACACCTTATTTGGTAATAGGAATCGAAATAACGTATGGCTTCTAGCCAACTCAAGCAAATAATGTGCTTTGCCTGAACTCTTTGGTAATTAAATAAATACTTCAATGATTTAAATCGGAGATATCTCGAAGAATGTTTTTTTTGCGTACAGCTTCGCTAGTGGTGCGGTGTACGCCTCTGACTTATTTTACCCACTTAGGGTAACTAAGGGGCAGGGGCGATCCCAGGGGGGAGGGATCATAGGTGTCATGACCCCCCAAAACCGAAGAAATCAGTTGACAATTTGCGATAATAATCCTTAATTAAATTAATAATAGGTCTTTCCCTATGAAATTGCCGTTTTTCAAACAAAATTTTTGGAAAACTTAATTTTTCATACTAACGTTTTTTGGATTTTTCTCGGGAATACGAAATCCTAACAAAATGTTGTAGGAAGTTTTGCACAGCATTAAGCATATAGTTTATTGAAAGTTGTAATTGTAACAATATAGCAAAAATATGCAATGAAACCAGTAACAGATGAAACGTACTATATTTAAGCTTTGTTTTCAGTAAATAAATCCAAATTTTACTCAAAATCTCCGTTACATGACCAAGGTTTTAAATAAAAAACCATTTTAGTAACAGCTGTTCAAAGTGTTCAATCAAATAAATTATGAACAAAGTAAAGCTTGAGAAAAAATCGGCAATTTCATAGGTAAAGACCAATTATATAATAGTAATTTTCTGTTAATATGAATAATCCCCAAAAATATAAGGCTGCGACCGCCTACTAAGGATTAATGAATCGGGTACAATGATGTAGCACTTACCTCTTAGAACAGCGCACGTGTATGATAAGCAATACAATGCCTAACAAAAGGCAGAGAGTGCCGACGACGACGTAGGCCACTCCAAGGAAGGGGTTCTTACCGCCCAGTAGGGATGTGGTCGAAATTACGAACGATTTCGTGCCGTCGAAATCGGTTACCGGGTAATCTGAGATCAAAACGACAAATTAAATTAGTAATATTTTTTTTGTGATAAGTACATCGTAAGGTTATCATGTTATCAATGATGTTTTCATATTCTATTCTATATTTTTTTTTTCTTTAATATATAAAACAAAGTCGGGTTTGTTCGAACACTTAGAACTCGAGAACGGCTGGAGCGATTTTCATGATTTTTTAAATTTGTTGTATTTGTCTCCGTCCCGATAGCAGAATAACTATATAAACATTGAAAATTGACATAAAAATTCCCACGGGAACAAAGTCCCGGGTGAAAAGCTAGTTTTATATAAAAGAACTCGTTGAAATCTTCCAAGACACGTAGACTTCACTGTCAGAGAATGGATTTTTCTGATCAATTTCAGGGAGAGATATGATCAATTGATTACAGAAGTATTCATTTCATTAAGGTTTTAATTTGGACAGTACCGTATTCTTTTAACAATTCAATTTTTGTTAAAATGCCATCCACAATAGTGATCTTGCCAGGAAAAAAATTGTGCGTCTCTACATACAAATTGAGCGATCGGCTGATTGCATTAGTATGAAAAGTCGACATCTTTTTGAGAATTTTATATGAGTTCCTAGGGGAAAGTTGTTCAGTTTCATGAGAAGAATTATCCCCTAAAGTTTCGCTAAAGTCACCCCATAGTGGGCTGAAATGCTGTAATACGTACTGTACTCGACGCGTAGCGTGTAGGGCCCCTTGTTGAGCCCGGTGCGGAAGCCGGTCTGCGTGTGGTCCACGCGGCGGTACAGCTTGCGGAACGTGGGCAGCGCGGCCGTACGCATCCACACTATTAGGTCCTCGTTCTACAAAATGTTATCGTTTTTATTGGCGTATCTAGAGTTATTTTTCAGGGTGGACCGGGTCTTTTTCTTATCGTGTAGGTATAGTCAAGTGTGTGGGTAACTTGGCTTACCCTAGTGTCAGAGTTTTCAAACCGCACAGTGGTCTCCGACTTGGTTTTATGCCCATCACGTTGATTGGGCATTCTTTTTGATATGTTTTCTCACTCTTTCATTCTTTTGTTGAGTTCTTTTATCCTGCTCACTCATCCGTCAGTTCGTTCGAAAGCTTGGACAGTTTTTGGTTGACGTTTCTTTGAGATTCGGTATCTAGTTGTTTTATTGTATACTATAATAGCTTTCCGCCCTGCCGCGTGGACTGCGCGTGGGATAAAATGCAGCCTATGTCCTTTCCCAGGCTCTAATCTATCTCTGTACCAAATTTCATCAAAATCGGTTCAGTAGTTTAGGCGTGAAAGACGGACCGACAGACTGAGTTACTTTCGCATTTATAATATTAGTATGGATCAATGTACAGTACACCCTAAAAATGAGTGATCTAATATAAAAGTACGAAATAAGCCATATACATAGCAGCGTTTAGTGATTCAACAGATAAAACCATTTATTAGAATGATTTACAGTCGATATTAGTACCTTATATCTAGTTGAAGATTTTTTACAATAATGTTAATTAAAAATCTTCGCTTATGGTAAAAAACAATAATCTGTGCTTTACCTGAAATCCATTGTTGTCATCATTTTCAGGATCCAACTCCCACACATTTTTCGCCCAGTTTGCTGGCTTTGTAAAGTTAGCGAAAGCTGTGAAAAAAAAAACGATTAGTAGCGACGCATTTTCGCAACAGCCTTCCAGCTACCTTAGCATAAGTAATGAGAATTCACTCTCATGACAGTTGATTGCCAAGCAAAATATAACCTTAAATATATGTAGAGAAGGTTGCATTTATTTTTCATTCAATTGACGTTGACACATGATATAGAATTGCTGAAAGGACGTATATCCAAATCGCAACGCAAGAGAAGTGAAAACTTCTCTAAATCCAAATAGGGTATATTTTCTCAGTGTTGATTCAGAAGTCTATTCTCTCATGAGGGAGAAGTCGGATTGCTTATGCTAGGGCAGCAGGGCATCTATTCCACTAATCCAGTGGTTTACAATCTGTGGGTCACGACCCCCCGGGGGGTCGCCTAGCACTACTCGGGGGGCCACGTTTAAAAGAAAAAGACAATGATTTGTGAGTTTTACACTACAACAAGACTATTTCAGTGAAAAGGATGCGCCTGTATAATAATGCCTCACGTTCGTCCGCGTCTACCTTAGGAAAACTCTTTATATCACGTTTTGAAATCTTCGATGTAGGTCGAATATTTAGCCTAAGGGGGTCTTAGGGGGTCGCCAGAACTTTCCAACTTCCAAAGGGGTCGCGTATTCAAAAAGATTGAAAAACACTGCCTAATCAATGGCGTCTCAATTAATGTCAATGGTGACCATTTAATCCGTTCAAGTGGCGAAATGATAATTAAAAAAAAAGAAATTAAGAACTATCTAATCTAAACCTCATACATTGAAGTGGTCACGATTTCATCGCAATTGAGACGCCATTGGTCACAGACCTATATCGAGATAGACGAAAAGAGCGCTTCAAACTGTATGAGAAACTAGCGTGTCGAATTTTTCGTATTTAAGATGACGTCATGAGCGAGATTTAGTGATGGGAAATCAAGACAGCGCGGAAACGATTCAAAGGCGCTTAATTAAGTAAAACAATAATGTAAATCCGATTGAAATCGATTATCATTTACGGCATAGGTCTCAAGCGGACTGACTAAGTCGGACAAAACTGTGACAAAACCTCACACTTTTTAGACTTTTTACACGCAAGGTAGGTAAACTTTTACCGTCTATCTCGATATAACAAACGCCCTGATATATGTTACGTAATAAACAAACATCCTTCCAGCAATGCATTAATCTATTAGGCGAAAATAATTGCGTAAAACGACCTAATAAATTGAGCCACTTCGTAGTTTCGCAATAAAATGCTTGCTTTTTGTAAGACAAGTCGAAAAAAGTTGTATTGAAAGTCGAATTTAATTATGAGTTTTTGATAGGTATTATCATACACGAGTTTCATTGATTTAATTTCACCCAGTGGCGTAACTAAAAAATAGAATAAAATAAGGCTGGCAAAATGCCACGGGGGCAGGGCCCAGCCCGAGAGGCCGTGAGCTCAGAAGTAATTTATTTTTTTAACCAAAATTTAGTAAAAATTATAAGTTTTATATAGTTAAGTACAGACACAATTAAACACCAAATACATTATTTTAATAAATCATTAAAAAAAGTATTCATAACAAAAGTATATCGATTAATTTTAGGTCAGTTGCTTTAATTTTTATTTTTTTACTAGGGGTCCATTCAATGAATTTTCCACGGGCCTCAGATGTTATAGGTACGCCCCTGATTTCACCCATACATCCATCACTAACGTTCATGTTAATGAATATTATAGTAGGATAGTAATAATGTTAACCCATGGATTTCCAGGTGTTCATGAAATGTTTTTTTTTTCACGAGTATTTTATTTTATATTGTATTTTTTATTGCAGTAATGCAAACTTCACAGCTTATAAATATTACATTACATAGCCTCTATTTGTATTGCCATTGAAAATGAGAAATATGCTTGGAAAATAAACATTGAAAGTCTATTTTCCAAGCATATTTCTCATTTTCAATGGCAATACAAATAGCGAACTCAAATAACATCCAGTAGGGTGTGGGCCTGGAGATCTGTCACACAGGTTAATTCCTAGTATGGACTACAGTCCCTCACAAAGGTTTTTAAAATAATGTAATTTTTGTATGTCTAGCTAATTTAAGTATGTAATTTACCTTTGTGAAGGAAAATAAAGACTTTTATTATTATTATGTTTATCTTATGACCCATAACCTCGGGAAATTAAGTCCCGGACTTTTAGATTATCATTATTATATTAAAAGTGTATATGTTACAGTTAAAACTAGTTAGTAGTTAGAACGCGTTTTTCCTAGTTAGAACTAGTTTTTACTTGGTGCCTTTGTTAAAACTAGAAATAATCAGTTAAAACTAGAATTTACCACTGACATATTTGATTTTCAGATAAAACTAGTTGTCACATCGAGCTATAGTTAAAACTAGCTATAGTTAAAACTCCCCCCCCCGATTAAGAATTAAGAAGTTTAACATATTATAAACTGTAGATTTAGATTAACTGGGAGCATAGGTAAATAATTAACAAAAGAAAATAGATTGGATGAGTAATATAAAAGTTAGGACAGTGTGTGTTGATGTTTGCGAGCGTGCGTGCGAGTGCGTGCGTGCGTGCATGCGTGCGTGTGTGTATGTGTGTGTGTGTGTGTATGTAAGCGTATGTACCTAGTTATTTACACCATATTAAACAGTTTCATTTATTGATGTTGTGGTTAAATTATTTATTTATTATTTCTTAGGACCAATGTCGTTCTCATCAGGGAAAGTCGTCGATGTGTGCTTAATAAACTGGGTATGGCTTAAAAATAAAATAAAAATAATAACATGTGTACAAACCATCTTTAAGGCTGGAGGAGCCGGTGGGGTTCCGGAACTTGATCTCCTTGTCGGAGGTCCAGGCGATGCCGGTGCGGAGCACGGGCACGGTCACCTGCTGCTCTTGGGAGTGGAGCGTCAGCGTGTCTAGACAACACAATTATGTATATTATATTGGATGACTTTAAGTTGAAATTAGCTTTAAGTTTACTTTAAGTTAGCGAAAATTGAGGATGTCTATACGGTGTGAATTTACAGACTCGTGTCAGCTCACCAAATCTTGCTTATTATACTTTTTACATTAGATGCAAAAAAAGAACCAATGATTGCAAATATAATCTTCCACCATTCTAAGTAAGATTTCTGCATAGAGTAACTTATAAAAGTCGTACTGAATACTGTAAATACGGTTAATATCGTGTCTACATTTCTAGTGCTGGGATGTTAGGCCACATTTAATCATTCAGAATAATAAGCATTAAAAAATAATTTGATAACATTGAATCTATAGTTTTAATTTTATTGGTTTCTATGTTAAGTAAAGGATAAAATATTTTAAAAAAATGCTAAATGAATACCATACATACATAATCTAAATAATATTTTGACACTCTTAGCTATCATAGCTTAAATCGTACAGGTAATTTAAATGGAAAAAGGTTTACGCTCTTTTTTTTAATTTTAATTGTTCTTTTAAAATTTTTTTAATAAAAATATGAAACTATACATAATAGATTCTCTACAACATACCATTAAAAAGTGAATTAGCAATAGCACCACATGGAGCTACTGGCTTCTTGACCCCATTTTCATCGAGGTCGTAGGCAAATGGTTCACAGTCACTAGACGGCTGCAGGTTTAACCGACCTAGCAGTTGGTTGTCATCTCTGAAAACAGGAATTCATTTGAATAGGTCAAGTTTGCCAGGTACTTAATTATACAGGCTGTTGATTTGCTCGACAACCCCCGACTCAAGGATGGTAATATACACGACAATGATGCCAAAAAAAAATATATTTTTTTTTATAAAATCTTTATTAAAAAACTTAAAGGGCGCCGTGCCGCGTTCGCGCCGCCTCTCCCCCTGCCCCCGTACAACCAACCTTGCGCGAGTCGAGTAGGCATATGCGACCCGTCTCGGCCCTACGTATTCGAGGCGCAACGATACTTTGGCTACGCGAAATGTTTTGCGTCCCTAAATTATGAAATTAATGGATTATTTCATGGAAATTTAAGGTACTTTTTAATATTTTTTTTGGCATCAGTATCGTGTATACTATCATGCCTGAGTCGGGGGTTGTTGACCAAATCAACGGTCTGTAAGTATACTTAATATGGAAGGAAGGAAGCACAGAAAATTGCCTGCCTCACTTTGTCTTTGTTAAAATCAGTTTATTTTATATTATTGCACAATTATTGTACTTTGGAAAGGCTTGTACTTTGGGTGCGAGATAACTAATATACTACTTACATACTTTTTTTGTATACATATACATATATCTAAATTTATAAAATTGCAGGTTCTGACACACTGACTCATCAACACCCAGCCCAATCCCTTGAAGCTAGAAAACTGAAATTAGGCACAAAGGTTCCTTTTATAATGTGGGCAAGGAATAACGAAGGATTCTACGGAATTCCAACGGAAGGAAGTTCCAGGCATTCGCTAGTCTATATCTATATACTAATATATAAAGAGGAAAGATTTGTTTGTTTGTTTGCATTGAATAGGCTCCGAAACGACTGGACCGATTTGAAAAATTCTTTCACCATTAGAAAGCTACATTATCCCCGATGGACATAGGCTACATAATTTTTCCAAATTCCCACGGGAACGAAGTCGCGGGCGGAATGCCAGTTATACATACCCGAGACTTTTAACAAATTCTTAAAAATAACAATTTTCAAATATTTGAGTTTCACGGGAATCAAACCCACACCCTTCAGATCAGTAGGCAAGATCATTAATGTTAAAATTATACACGTACACCAACATTGTGACTACAGGTTCATAATCTTATGCAACAATACCAGGAAGAGTAGAAAATAAGAAAAAAATACATTTTAAAGCGCTCAGATAAACAAAAGCTGAGCTTCTTGGGCCCAATTTTACCTAACTCTGCTAGTTAGTTAATCCACGATTAAAAAGTGAATCAGACAAAATCTAAAAAAAAGGATGAATATGGCATTGTCAAATCTTGGGTTAGCTGCTAATCATTGGTACAGAGTATGGCGAAATTGGGTCTTACTTTTGATCTTTCTGCTAATCTATTCCCCTGTTTATTAATAATACTAGTATTGAAAAATATGAAAAACCGAATTAATTACCTTGACTTCACATATCGCCGATGATTTTGGTAGTAGTTACTGAGACCATAGTAGAAGAATACTTCCGATTTGAAATCCTCAGTGAGATTGAGTTCCATCTCACATATGCATTTTGGTGACTTCGACATGTCATTTTGCTTTATGTAGTCTGCACATGTGATAGTATCGCCCACTTTGGTGCATTCAGTGTAATCTATTACATGCTCTTTTACCTGTTATTGAAAAACGAGTGTTTAAATGGAGTGTTAAGTTTTTTTCAAATTTTTATAGAAGCTTCAGTCACTCTAGGTGACTACGCCAGCCTCATATAATCATTTTATTTCTTTTTAATCTTAATGACCGGCTGAGGACAATCTTCTACTCAAAATCTATTAACCCATACTGCGCTTGTTTACGCGCGGTGCGATACAAATCCTGCACACACGGGTGTGCATAAATCGCACGAGGGTTTAAAAGTAATAGAAGTATTTTTACTTCATTATTAATGCCTGAATTTAAAATTACATTTGCTTGTTTCTTTTTTGTCATTCCCTCACATTGTTTAGTCGAGCAATCAAGCAATGTTATTGAAGGTTTTTAGTTTGCTAAAGGCTTATTGAAGGTCAGCCGAGTGAAAAAGTAATTCTACACAGATAAAGTCATGAGCAGAAAGCTAATGCCCTATTGACCTATATACGGGGTGTAAGGAACAGCTTACAACCTGTATTATATAGTTAAAAGAACAGAACTTGTATGATTAATGCTTACCAAATATACTTCAATTAAATTCTTTGACAAATGGCATCCACTGTATCATAATTTTGCCAGTGTCTGAGTATTATAATCAAAAGTAAATTATAGAATGGCGAAGTTGACAATATCAAGTACAGAAATCCTTTACGGGTTGTGGTACGTAACAGCCTTTATCCGTTGATCAGCGGGGTGCACAACTAGCAAGTGAGGTTGACGATTTTGGAGCACTATATTATGACCCCACACACCCCTCGAAACATCTCTCTCTTACGCTGAGATGGCATTTACACTTGACCCTTCCAAATATACTTGATATGCTTTAACAAAACTGACTTTCATAATGTCAAACGAACTATAAATTGTAAACTATAAAGTGCACGATATCACTATAAACACTCCTGTTTTATAAACACAGTAATCTATTTCAGAAGCTTACCTCATCAGAAAAATACAGGAGACCAATTCCAACAGGAATAAACGCTATTCCTATGACGAAGAAAGTCGGGAGTACTGTCCCTGCAGTCAGTATAGGCTGCCAAGCAGGCAGGCGCTGCTGTTTGAACGCAGACTCTAAGGAAAAACAACGTCGAGTAATCTTAAAGTAATCAATACAACAAGGACAAATAGGTGTGCCATTTATCACTTCTCCTCACCTGCAGGGCGCTTAGACTTCACATTGGTCTGGTCCGACGTTTCGCTAGACGTCGCCATTTCTTTAAGAACTTACTAAAACTTGTTGAAAACTTGATTTTCTCCTTCGAAAACAGTAAAATGTGCAAAAAATGATTCACAGTGCAACATACCAAACTCGAGAAGTGTCAAATCACCGCTTTTATAACACCATTTTTGGCATCTTTTTAATATGGAGAGAAACAAAGCATATAGAAGTAAATAGCGCTATCTCGCTCGCACGTTTGTTTTCTAATGTTTTTTTTTATGTATGTTCGTTTCGTTTTCCTTTGAGTTGAGTACTGGCAGACTGGCACGCGATCTTTGGCGGGAACTCGGCGTGGGTGGTTGCTTTTCCAATTGAATTTTCGTTTAGTAGTGTATTATGCAGTAAATTGATTAAAAGCTTGTGTAGTGATAAAAAATTCAAGTGATAACAGTGTTTCTGCTCCGTTTGGTACCTTGCGGTTGTGCTCCTCGCCGCCAGTTACCGTAAAACAAACGCTATCCGGTTTACTCAGAACATGAGGAGCTTATGGCTTAGGTTAAGTTAAAGAAAGAAGATTTTTCACTGAGGACAAGGCTGCATGGACATAGTTTCCTTTGCCTTTCCCTTCTTTTTCCTAGCGCTTAGTCCCGTTTCTTGGCAGATCAAGTCATTACCGCAGATTAGGGATATGTATATTGGCAAAATTGTCTTACCTTAAAAGGACAGAGCCATATATGCACAAGAATAGAATAGAATAGAAGAGTAGCAAACATACTCAAAGAAGAGTAGTCATTACTGTGGACAAAGAGTATGTCTGTGGAGCGACTGCCATCTGACCTCCACGACCCTGCTAACAGGGGAACCTTACCGGATTGGAACATGGTTTCCTCACGATGTTTTCCCTCACCGTAAGAGCTTCGGTTAGTGTGCAACTAATGTACCTACTTAACTCAGAAAACGAGTCATTGGTACATGGCCGCACTAGGGATCGAACTCGACGGTGCCTCTCGCTTACGAGTCCGACTCACTAGCCGTTACACCACCGACTAGCCGTGGACTACAGTTTATATCGTGCCCAACTGTGGGATAAAATGTAGCCTATGTCCTTTCCCAGGCTCTAATCTCTGTTCAGTAGGTTAGGCGTGAAAGACGGATAGACAGACAGAGTTACTTTCGTATTTTATAGTGAAAAAACTTCTTGAAATCGGGAATTTCGCTGGCCTCTCGGGCTCAATGTCATACTTACATAGCTTGAACAATATTATTTTATAACTGGAGCATGTCAAGTGTGCTAAATAAAAGAAAAGCAATGTAAAGTAATACAGTAATGATGAATAAATAATTAGGTAATACGAAGGAAAGGAAACATAAAAAAAATAATTAATCTATTTTTTATAACATGAGTTTATTAGGTGTACACCTTTGTAAACATTAAAATTGACGGTAAAGTTAAACATATCAAGTTTAAGTCACAGAGGCCAGCGCTTCAAGTTAATCTATTTTCAATGCAAAAACCGCCCTTATCACAACAACACAAAGTGCACGCGTGTGGTAACTTGAGTTGCGGCCATCCGTACAAACAACAGCAAATCAGGTTTTACAGGATACCTCAAGACCGTCAGAGCGACGAGGTGGACCTACTGGATACGCTTTAACAGTAGGTATTAAGACAAGTAATACCTACCAATATTGTACGGACGACCGCAATGCAACAGAACACACGCGTGCACTCTGTGTGCTGTTGTGATAAGAGCGGTTTTGCAATGAAAATGGAGTAACCTGACACACTGGCTTCTTTACATTATTAAAATATATATAATTTTTCTTAAGTACCTATAAACAATAAATATTAGTGAGAACATATTTTTTGTACAGTCCCCCGTAAATCGAAACATAGTTAATCAAAGTGAATGGCATGTGTAACGTGTGTTACACGTGTTGCTTCAAAAAAATTAGAAAAGTGTTGTGTGTAGCAAATATTTATTTTATTTAATGTCATCAATACGATTATTGTAAGAAAAACTGTCCCTTATGTCTTGCTCAGTGAATAGTACAAAAATATAGTTCCTGTTTATTTATGTTTTTGACTAATGTACTTTTACTTCCTAAAAGTTTATTTAACATTGAGAAGCCTGAATAATGACTACTGGTCTGAAAACTTTGTGCTTCTGATCCCTTGATCGCAGAAGTAACATGAACACCGCTAATAAACAAATTACAATAATAGCCTAAAAGCTGCAACACGTTGTAAGAAAGAAGGCGGTTACACCGAAAATAATAGAACAAAAATTAAAAACGCAATATCCTTCTGAAAAACCAAGGGAAGAGACCGACTATTGTAATAAAGGTCCCGAAAAAGAGACCAACTGATTTACGTTGGGCAATTGTCAAAGGGTTCTTAGATGGAAAACTGAACAGAGAAATAGTGATGATCTATCTTCACGATATGGCATCGAAAATCAAAGCAACATTAGATGCAGATTGGATTTCGTATGGAATAACAACTGGAAATAAAGGTGAAGAAATCGCTATAGCATCATTATATTCTATAATAGAAACAGACTCAGAAATAGGCCAGTATGATCAGGGAACAGCGGAAGGAGATCCTGGTGATTACTATGTACTGGTTCTGTTATTCCTTCACAGACTAGATTGGGTGACAATGTTAATAAGGATGTTTTTTATGAGACCACCATCAAAAAACAACTGACTAGACAGGAATCAAATCTCTATAAGAGTGTCACCAGACTATCCGAGTATGCCTCTTGGGAATCCGACCGAGTGTTCAATAAACTAATCGCAGTATACTAGATGTTTCTGTTCAGATTTCCTGAACATGAGTACGCGGCAGTGAGATATGGATCAGTCACCATCAGATTTCGTGACTGTGCTGCTCTCATTTCGGTAGGTCATCTCTGCAATCTGCAAGCTAGTACCTGATTGTCCCCAGAAGAAAGATTCTCGGAAAAACACAAACACGATACTTATAAAAATTGGAAGTGCAGAAAGTAATGCTGTGGGCAATGTAAATCGTGAAGGGTGGTAGTAGACAATCGTGTAACTCATCATGTTACGTTGCGAGAGGATTATTTTCAAACTTACGAAGTCTTCCTAGTCTATCGTTACAACAGCGGATTAAAACCATAAATAAAGTAACTGTTAAGGCAGAAGCTAAAGTTGGAAAGAAAAGCACTTATGTATCCAACATTGCCAAAAATCTGTTTTCTGTGTATAAGCGCAAGACAGAAACCCTGATGACAGCTTGTTTAAGTCAAGGATCAGTGTTTGCTGAAAATAAGCGGAAAAGTAGGCGTGACAGTACGTGATATCGTCTAGAGAGCGATATCACGTACTCAACAAATTGAGAATGAGTGTCTGTCTTATCATAATCTACTTAATTGAGTTCAAATTAACACAACGTATGTGGTATACAGTCCCATTACGGCAAAGACACACCATATCACAGTACCTACACACGAAAACCATGGCACAACCTCCGCCTGTGGATACGCCCGATCTGGCGCGCGTGAATCTTGGAAATTTTGTTGAAAAACTCAATGGTGCCAATAATTACCATGACTAGAAATTCTCCATGAAGAACCTTCTTATACTGGAAAACCTGTGGAATATCATCGAAGGGTGTCGAAGGTAGTGACACCGACACCACGCGCGGACAACACGCTTTGGCACGCATCCGCTTGACCATAAAATCTAACCTCTAACCTACTTATTTCAATATGTGAGATTTGTTGACACTGCAGCTGAAGCTTGGAAAAATCTTGCTGAAAGTTAAAGGACTTTATCGTCGCGTGCTGTTACTGAGACACCTTCATCGCATAAAGTTCTCGGATGGCCGATTACATAGAAAAAGTTACTACGTTACTTCATCAACTGCATGATATCGGCAGGGTAATTGAAGATGCCGAGGTGGCACAAATCCTACTCAGCGGACTTCCTTCTGAGTACGACCCTCTGGACAAGCACCGCATCGTTCAGTAGTGAACATGTAAAAATTCTTCTTCTGCAGGAATACTCGAGAAAATCAGTGGATAACAACATACACAGCACAGCCTTCTTGTCTAATATAGGACACGTTTTAATAATTAATTGAACTGTGATTTTTGCAATAAAAAAGTTAATATCAAAGCAAAATGTTTCAAGTTAAAAAGAAAGAAGAAAAATTCTAAGCCAGCGAGTGTGGAGCAAACCAACTTAGCTTCAGCTTTTCTATCACAGCTTCCTTTTTTGAACTAAATATGACCGGACGCAGCTCTTTTTACATAGTTGGAATAAAATCTAGGGTAATTATAATTAGTGCCTTACTCACGTTTATTTTGATAATAAATGCTAGTTGTAAGTGAATACTAGTCATAATAATATAACAAATCATTCCTCGCATTGAAGCACACTCCACTGCAGTTTACTTAATATTAGTTTCAAGATCAGAACTAAACCAGTGTCTTACTCATCAGGAAAAGACATTTAAATCAGAGGAGATAATAAAATCTAAAAGCATGAAGCTTTATGGTTAGGTAACGGGGGACTGTACATAAACTGTTACACAAGTATAGGAATCCCGGAGTCTGGGGAAAAAGTACCTATATTCATCAGATTTCTGTCTATAGAAATCTGACTTCACGTACAATTCATTCAATCAAAAATGTATTGCATTGATTGATTATCCGCCTGAATTTTAATGTGAGTTAAAAGGACATCTTTATTCGATATCGACGGTACTTTTTGCATGAATTTTGAACGAAGACTGCGTCTGCACCGCACTACCCGCCTACTGCGCGCGCGACCCATGCTAAGAGCTCATTCAAAGAGAGCGGGACGTTCATATAAACTGAAAAATGTGGCGTTGTATGAGACTGTTTTCGTAAGTCTCTGCTACATACAACGCGCGTATGTAGCAGAGCTTCGCACGACGCCACGCTTTTCCTTAAACCAACCCTTTGTAACATGAATAATTTATACAATTTAATTCAATTGCGGTCGCAGACTCGAGTCGCACGAGCGGAGACGTATTTTATTTTTATTTAAAAAAAAAGACATCTCCGCTCAAGCCTTATCAACGTCGCCGCCGCAGTATCCGCCATATGTGGATAGGTACGCGAGCGATAAAATCACTCAATCTCTGTAGGTAGCATGGCATAGATGCAATAGGCATACACTACAAAAGAGAAAATCTAGACATTTTAAGAAATGAATAGATACGCAGGCGTAGCACACTGCCGAATTAGTCAGATTATTGAAACCGCTAGTCGAGCGAAGTCAGTTTGTCTATATGATTAATTACTTTTGTCAAAGAGCGTATTACCGCTCTCAAATACGTTTTAATGTTCTTGATAACGTACTACGCCAGAATTATCTATAACTTTAACTTAACATTTAAAACCTTATATTTGGAATACAAAAATGTACTAAAAGTGTACATATACATCAACATAACATAAATGCAGAAAAAAATGTCTTATTATTTTGCACGCAATTTTCACGCCACATTTTATATGCACACCTGTCACCATTACTAAACAATGATAAATGCTGATACAAAAAAACACCTGAACTGATATGGGTATATGGGGCGATTTTATATTAGTTAGCGGATCTTTAGGAATTAACTCTCCCAATGGAAATAAACAATTTTCCCTGAAGTTTTATGTATGAGTATTTGTAATTCTCCAAAAAATTGCAATTAGCTGATTACACGAGTTGTATGGATAAGCAAAAGTTTTTTTAGTATTTCGATCTATGTTCTTTGAGCATCCTTAATTATCGCTAACTAATTTAAAGTCACCCAAAATGCTTACAAAAGAGCACGTTAAAAAAATACTGCTTAAAAAAATATTAGCTTAAACTAAATGTTGTGACTTATGTAGTACTTTTAAAATCATAAAATGAGAGCTTTATTAAAAATATAAATTATTACAAGATCTACTTACACGTAAAACTAAATTAGATTTGGTTTAACTTTAAAATATGTAGCACAAATCTAATATGGGCTTTTATTGACTAGTAATCTTTAAGATTCTCGGTCAGATCAGGGGAGCTACCAGGTAAGGGATTGGCCATTTATCATGTGGGGCTCGAAAGGGAGAAGAAGGCAGAAGGTTCTTAAAAAAATACGAAATATCACAAGGGGAAAGGATGCAATGGCTATAGTGAAATAATTATCACTTTGTATTATATTTTAGAATAAAATTAGTGTACCTGGATTTAAAGATAGTTTTCTGTAAAATGTTAATGATACTTTGACTTATACAATAGACGTGATTCTTCGGTGACGGCGATTTCGATGACAGGCATACATTGTTTATATACAAAGTAGTTACAACTGGAGATGTTAAAAACAAATACAGCGATGTCTATCTATGTAGGATTAATCGACGTCGTTATATGTCAGATCGTTTAGTCGAAATAGGGTAGATGACTGATCTTGAATACTACATATCTAGTAAGAACTGTATTAATAAACATTAATATAGTAGCAAAATTCGAAATTGGTCGATAAATAAAAAACTTATAGCCAATCAAACGTTTTTTTCTATCTCTTTCTTAAAAAAACGATATTTTTTATGTAACTTATATGGCAGTACGACACCATTTTGTATTTCCCTCTCTAATTGAGAGTTTTGAACGTTCATTTCTTTCTTATTTTTAAAGATATTATACTACTATTTTATACCAGGCTATTTATGAGGTAAAGAAGCTTCAATTAAAATAATTTAAAAAATAGTCATCTGCCTTATTATCGCTGGTAGCGCCCTACAGTCTCTAAAGCTTTCAGACTTTGAATAACTTTCCCTCTTACATACAGATCCGTAAAAAATCCCGCAACTTTTGACTTTTTTGGCTCAACTTTCCCCAAGGAACATACCTACGAAGTTCTAAAAAAAACTTTTCAAAGACAGGTTGAATTTTTCTTATACTTCGACCTATTGGGGAATAGTTATTTAGATTAGTGGGCTGATTCACATTTTTAATTTTCGCTAATGAATATAAAGTCACCCGATATAAAAAAAACATTTGACTTGGTTATACACAGTGAAGTTATACTATACATACATACTTATTAAAATGCATAACATACCTACCAACCTGTGACATTATTCATGCATTTTTCATACTTAGCAACTGTGATCATAGTAAACAAGAGCAGTACTCTGTCTACTCAATCTCTTTTAGAAAAGTAATTTGTTAAACATACCTGTGTACCGTATTATTTTCGTTAAAATCAACTTTTGTTCCAGAAGTTTTTAAAATTACAACTTGATTGTGATGTGTACTTTTAAACAGTTTAAAAAATAAATATTTTACAAAAAACACTAAAAAGAAAAAAATATTGAAACACACTAAGTTCCTATAAAGACGTAAAAAAAAGGGCCTTCCCACAAAAATGAAACAAAAACTAAGACAATGTTTAAAACCGGCTTATGTAAAAAATGACATAAGTCAGTTTTATCATTGTACTCGTATAAGTGGTGTTTTAATGTTTTGTGGTAAAGTATAAGTTGTTTATCTAAGTCAATCATTTCAATATGGTGTTTTAAAAGATTTCGAGTAAAATTTGTACAATCCATGATTTTAGTTAGAACAGCCATACAAAAATATAAACATTTGACTTCTGTTTTTGTTTTACTACGCCTAAGCTATTTTATTTGTAACTTTACAGGAAGTCTTCTTCATTATCCTTCTGGTTTACAGGAATGAGTTCATTATTGGCTGGCCCTTCTTTAATAACTGGCGCCTTTGTTTTTATCAATTTCTGTTCGGCGTCTACTCCGGCCAGTACTGGCGCGCCATCATTTTTTTCTGTAATATTATTTGTCGAGTTTGGAATGACTGTGGTTGTTGGAAGCTCGGCTTTGGTTTGTTTTTGACGGTCTGTAAGGTGATTTATAATTTTTTTTGTTAATAAATATCTTTATTAATATTGTTAGGGGTTTATGCATTGAGTTCGACTTTATCCCAAATATTATATTTAAGGGAGGTCCCATGGGGTGATAACGATTATATTTGTTCGTTTTTTTGCTTCGATCGAGGCGCTATTTCTAAAATAGGTTATCTTTTCATTTCTTTATAACACCTCAGATACGGCTCGGTTGCCCATTTGAATGCTTATTTTTCCTCTCTCGTGGCTATGCTTGGAGCTTTTAATAGACTGAGCCGTAATTAGAGTAACTTAGGTTAAGCCTCCACAGTTCCATAAGGCGAAAGGTACAGTATTAATTTACTTTACGAATTGAATAACCATATAACGGGTGTCCCAAAAGTAGGTGAAGGATGATTTTTTGAAATAAAACGCGAATGGATTGGAATTTATTCCTAGTTTTACTTTATTTTAAAGAAGATAATTGTATAATTTTATTTTATTATATATTTGCTCAATGTCCGCCACGGGCATTTTTTCAAATGCAGATTCTTTTGCCGAAGTTTTTTACATATTTCCCTGCTAATTTCATCAATAGCTCGACAAATAATGTGTTTTAAGTCGACTATGTTTTGTAGATCGTTGGCGTGGACTTTAAGGTAACTTAACTTAGCCCCAAAGAAATTATTTCACGATTAAGTTACGAATCGTTAACTCAGATGGCATGCGATTTGAAGCGAATTTTCCTCGTAACTTTCGACGTGTGTTTGTAAATTTTGTAATTGAACGTGAATTTTTGTACAATTTCTATGCGCTCTTTTATTGTGAAACGCTCCATGATAAATTTTACATATGACATAGGTCACGCCATCTTGAATATTCGAAAATAGTGCAAAATTCAAATTCTTTACGTACTTTTGGGACACCCGATATTACTATTCAATTAAGCGGATATTGTGCTATTTTGTATGTTTGTTTGTTTTGTATGACGCCAGAAAATGTGGTACTTCCCCGCAGACCTATCAACATTCCTCGCGAGTCCTGACTCCTGTACTTGCGAAGACCTCTACAAGGCCACAGATAACGCAGTACGCGTGGCTGAGTACTGGTCCACAAGGATTTAGCCTAGGTCGACACGATAAGCGATAATATCTCTCACTGCACCAAGCTGGCTGGAAGAGATTTATTAGTAATAAGTCCGTCATAGTAAATTTTGCTCTTTTTTTATATCCCACGTAATCTAAGTGCAAATAACCCGTCGCGCGCCTGTTTACGCCGCGCTGCGTGCGGTACAAATCCTGCACACACGGAGGGAAGAATATAATATAAGAAGAAGAAAGGCCCCGAAACTACAGGCAAATTTTTAAAATGACCAGTGGAAACCTTACTGTTCAGGGACTAACAATGGGCCGTAAATTGCGAGGAACAACTGGTTTAAAATAAAATAGAAAACACTAACTTCTTCTTGAGTGCATCACGAGAACGACAGCAGCTAATACGAGTAATAAACATCCGATGATAACTCCAGCGAGACCGAGCCCGAATGCTGTCGCGGAGCTGGTACTGTCCCCAGTGACAGGGTCACAGCTACTAGTGTCCTCAGCTAGAGCTAAGATTGCGTATCTAGTACCAGGATACAGTAATGGTGAGTAGTCTGAAACCAAATAATGTTTTTTTTTATTTACTAGCTTTCCGCCCGGGACTTGAATTATACACACGAACCTCCCTCTTGAAACACTTCGTCCATTCGTGGAAACTGTATTAAAATCTTTTTTTTGTGTACAGGGCAGATCTATTTATTTAAAAAGATATCCTGAAGGTATTCTGACCACTGTTACTCTGCAAGAACTTGTTTGATCCCTTTCTGTATTCCTGCACACAAAACTACACTATTTCGGGGCAGCTTCAAGTATGGACGACATAAAACATTTTTAACAAAAATTGACCCGCCTTCAAAAAGGGTGAAATAATTTTTTAAAGCTGTGTTCACGAGTAAGTAGTGGTTACGGGTAAAACAGCAAATAGGTGAATTCATAGCGGAATATGGTAAATAGAGAGGAATTTTTTTTGACGTCGGCGCCGAACAATTACGCGCATGGCATAACTATCTTAGTTTTTATACTGCCAAAAAGCTTGTGCGAATACTTATTTTTGAAACAATAGAATTCCAATACGCATACGAATTGACAAGATTTGTATGCGATTCTCATGCGAATCTTGTCAATTCGCATGCGAATTGGAATTCTATCGTTTCAAAAATACGTCTCCTGGTCCTGTTCAAACCGGCGCCGACGTCAAAAAAAAATTCCTCTCTATTTACCATATTCCGCTATGAATTCACCTATTTGCTGTTTTACCCGTAACCACTACTTACTCGTGAACACAGCTTTAAAAAAATATTTCACCCTTTTTGAAGGCGGGTCAATTTTTTGTTAAAATGTTTTATTTTATTCTTTTTAAAGGTTATCATTTATCATTCATATAACTCCCTCGTAGATCCATACTAATATTATAAATGCGAAAGTAACTCTGTCTGTCTGTCTGTCCGTCTTTCACGCCTAAACTACTGAACCGATTTTGATGAAATTTGGTATAGAGTTAGATTAGGGTCTGGGAAAGGACATAGGCTACATTTTATCCCACAGTTGGGCACGATATAACCTATAGTCCACGCGGGCGGAGCACCGGGCGGAAAGCTAGTTTATTATAAAGCACTAAATCACTCGAGATTAAAGAGCGATATAGTGATCAATTACTTTCACCCCACGGAAAGATAAAAGGTGGTGATATTCATAACCAGTCGCAAGATGGCAAGAAAGGTATGGGGTAGTACAATTCTCAAACCGATCGCCAGATGGCATGAAATGTATGGGGTGGTGGGTGATATTATCAACCGATTACCAGACAGCAGGGAAGATGTGTGGTGGTAATATACGCTACCGGTCACTAAACGGTAGATCCCCAGAAAGGAGCCCCAAAAAACAACTTAAAAGTCTCAGGGAACTACTTCGTTTTTGCTTCGTTTACATTGATGACCTATTATCATCCACATATATGACCGTTAATTTCAGTTTTTTTTTAATGACCTAAACTACTGAAGCGATTTCGATAAAAAAATTATGGGACCAATCTGGAAGTAGATGCTTTCGAACTAAAAAAAAAATTTTTGAAATCGGTTTACAAATGTCGGAGTTTTGAGGTAACAAACATTAAAAAAAAAAAAACACCTGAATTGATCCTCCTTTTTTTTGAAGTCTGTTAAAAAGTATGGAAGATAGTCCTCCTCCTATTACGTAACGTTACATCAAAATTCAAATTCAAAAATAATCTGCGTAAACATCTTTTGGCTTTCCAAATGCAACCAACTGCTTGAAGCTGCAGCCCACGCCCTGTAGTGTTTTACACATACTGTTTTTTTTTATACTTATTTTATTAATTAACATATTACTAGCTTTTTATTTATTATATACATTACTATTTCTTCCTATTCGCATATTGTAACAGTTAATTTTATTGTACTTATTGATTTGTTAACTGCTTCAAAGCGTGTCGAACGTTGGAGAAACTGCTACTGATAGAATACCAGCGCTGTAGTCTGGTACTGCAGCAATATGCTGAGTCAGCGCCAATTTGATTGGCATGATACAAATAACACGGTATAAAATAGGCTATGGAATTATGTTTCTGTTTTTTTATATTTATTTAGTTGTTTTTTTATTCATGTTTACTTGTATGTTTGTTGTTTGTCTACTACAGTGTTGTAATATTTTATGTCAATTGAATAAAGTTTCAATCTATCTATCTATATACTGATCAAATTTTTATTCTTATATCTTGATCTTTTGCCAGTGATACGTAAAGTTGTCACATATATCACTTTAAAGGTCACAAAAATAGATTTATGTCACAACCATATACCTACACCACCCCGTCAGTATAAGATAAAATGGTTCATAGTTTATTCCCTGCACGAGTCTCATTGTGGGTGTCATATAAATAAATGAAGCTATTGTTATGACGTTTAAAATGGTATATGTCACAACCTTATACAACACTGGGGACGGAACCACCCATTCTCTTTTAATTTTTATCAATATAAGTGTCGTGTCACGCAAGTCAAAGTTAACCAAATGCATGGACATACAAAAATACCAAATGACAACAAAAATCATAGACAAATAACGTTTTTTGTCCATTATATTGCAATATTGTGATTTATCTCATATTAGTTAAGGCGAGGAAGATCTGGATTGAAATACACTTCAACCCTTCAAATGTGACCCTTAACTTAAATGTAGTAAAAAGCAAATGTAGTTTAAATTTAAGCAAATGGATGAGGTAACATTGAAATACCGGCCCAAAATATCGTATCACCTATATTTTTCACGCCACAATTTATGTGGGCACCTTCGACAGTAAAAGTAAAAGTCTAAATACAAAATGTTATTATACAAAAATATATCTGAACTTATATGGGTGATTTTATATTAGTTAGCGGATCTTTAGAAGGTGATTTTAACCCTGGAAACTAAACAACTTTCCCTAATATTTTTCATTTGGGCATGTGTAATTCTCAAGAAAAAACTCGTCTTAACAATGTCAATTAGCTGATTGCTCGAGTTTCAATCAAAATCTGCTGGCCGAGAATAATGTATGATATCCTCATTTGTTCTTGAGCGCTGTAAGAGAACGCGAGCAACAACAGCTAATATGAGCATTAAACATCCGATGATAACTCCAGCGAGACCGAGCCCGAATGCTGTCGCGGAGCTGGTACTGTCCCCAGTGACAGGGTCACAGCTACTAGTGTCCTCGGCTAGAGCTAAGATTGCGTATCTAGTACCAGGATACAGTAATGGTGAGTAGTCTGAAACCAAATAATGTTTTTTTTTATTTACTAGCTGACCCGACAGACGTTGTCCTGTTTTCTTAAATTATCTAATTTTCCGCTCAACTTTATTAATTGTTTTCTTTCATAAGAACCTTCTCCTGACTGACAATAAGGAACACAACAAAAAAAGAATCATCCAAATCGGTCAAGCCGTTCTCAAGTTATAGCGTGACCAGAAGAAATAGGGGTTCCATCTACACTAATATTATAAAGAGGAAAGATTTGATTGTTTGTTTGTTTGTATTGAATAGGCTCCGAAACTACTGGATCGATTTCAAAAATTCTTTCACCGTTGGAATCCTACATTATCCCTGATGAACATAGGCTACATAATTTTCCCAAATTCCCACGGGAACAAAGTCTCGGGCGGAACCCTATTATTATACATGTATATAGACTAGCTATACGCCCGGAACTTGAATTATACACATGAACCTCCTTCTTGAAACACTTCGTCCATTCGTGAAAACTGTATAAAAATCTGCTCAGGATTTTTTGAGTTTTTCATTTTTTTTGTAGTTAATGGGTTAGCTCTTGACCACAATCTAGCCCAGGGGAAGAGATGTGGTCGAGGATGTAGCAAGCTCACCCAGAAGATGCCTATTCACTCGAACTTTAAATTGATTTTGGTTATATATGAGCCCGGAAACACAGACGCAGGCAGAGAATTCTATTCCTAGCGGTGCGCAAAATAAAAGATGAAGAGAAGCACTCTCGACAAGATAAAGGTGGTACCCGGCGGTGCGTCTGGACGTCCGGTAGAAGAAAGGAGCAGGCGGAATGAGATCGTACGTCTTGTAAAAAACACTATGTCAAACTGACAAACGCGGTTGGGGGGCATTGTTTTATAAATAGGTAAAGGGCCGTAGCTAGAATTCAATTTAAGGAAGAGCAGTAGTGTTTACAGGTAGGGCAGATAAAAAAAACCTTGATCTGATCAGAGGGGTTTTAACATAAACGTGTGACGATGATATAATTTTGTTATATTAAATAAATAAATAAATAATAAATAAATAAATCTTTATTGTAACTTAAAACATTGATAAGGAGACAAGAAGCCATGCAGCCTGTGCTAGTTTTGGGTAAAGCTGTGTTACAGACTGCAGTAACTTCCTCAGTGAAAAACAATTGCATACAATAAAAACTAAGTACAAACAAAGTTAAGTTAAGAAGACTGAAACCGTAGTAGACAGATACAAATATTGTAAAGACGTCTCTTGTCTTCTACCCCTAAACAAAATTAAAACTATATACTAAACAGCATGTGTGTTTGTGTGTGTGTGTGTTTGTGTGTGTGTGTGTGTGCGTGCGTGTGTGTGTGTGTGCGCTTATGTGTGTGTGCGTGAATTTTTGTCACATGTGTTTTAAATAATTGTGTCAAAAAGCTTTTCTATAGTGTCATAGTCTTTTTTATCCAACCAATCTTTCACCTTCTTCTTAAATTCAATTCTATTACTATCTCTTATCACTAGCTCTTTGTTGATTTTATTGTATAGATTAGGTGCATTGTAGTTATAGTGTCTTTTTGCAAATTCACTTTTACAAAATGGCTTAGGAATACTGTCAACCCTTTTTTTGGTCTTTGATAGTGTAGGAACAGTATTACAATGGAACCTGTGCAACTCCGCACTTTACGTAAAGGTCAGAAGTCGGAAACCTGTAAGGCAAACGGTTTATGACCTTAAAAAGTGCACGTGGTGCCCTCTCAGCTTCGATCAAGTGTGTTTTACAAGCTCCACCCCATGCGGTGATGCAATACGTTGTTATATTTGTTGTTATATTAATGTTGTTATATTCGTTCCGCTATGTGATAGAACGAGAGGACGAAACGAAATACATTATCAAATAATTTTAGACAAAGAAAAATGTTCGGCGCAAATGGGACTTGATCCCACGACCCCAGGCTTAGATCTCCTGGGGCTCTAACTAACTGAGCTATCGTGCCTTCAAGTCAAGCGGCGAAATTTCTGATTTTGTTACTAAGCACATTATGTCATGCGTGTAGTTTAGCGCTATCTGTGTCTCGTACAGAGAACTTGTGAAGATGCCTAATCCTAATGTGTTAACATCTCCTTTTAGAAAATTTATGGTGCTTCTGTTGTTACCTAGCAATGATTGTTATCTGGTATCTCTGTGTCTTAATGTTTTATTATAAACTTATGTTATTCGTTTCTTTGTCTAAAATATATATATTTGTTATTTCCACGGGGCTTCCACTACGTTTTAAAATGGTAGCAGAGCTAAGTGAACTAAATTAGTGTTAGCCAATAATAAAAACATCGAAAAACAAATAAAATTATAAAAATGTCGGCTGTCAAAATTCAGCCGCTAGGCAAAGAAAATTATGATACCTGGGTCATTCATGCGAGAGTATATTTAACAAAAAACAAATTGTGGAAATATGTTTGTCGTATGCCGGATAAAAGTCCAGTCCCGAAGATCTCGAAGGAGACGAATTGACGAAATCAGAACTGCTTCTGCTGATCTCCTCTTACGAATGAAATAAATAAATGTCTTTATTTCAAGCAACATTGGCTCATTTGTTAGTAAAATAGTCTAAAAACTTAAAATTATGTTAGTACTTACTAATAATGATGATTTAGATGATTAAATAACATTTAAATTAATTCAATATTAATGGCAATACCCACTCCAAGCCCCCTAGTTGTCTCTTGTGTCCTATTTTAATGCTGGTTGTGAATTGTGATGGACCAAAACCTTCATGAAGTGTCCCAATAATGGGGAGTCAGTTTTCTCGCTCAGCACCTTCAAGATGCTATTGGAACTGCTCCGGGTGCGCGTCAGTAGAGATGACGTTCTTTTTCTAATAATTGCGAAGAAATCGTCAGTTCTCGCATTCGCAAACATTTCTGACGCGCTACAAAATCTTGGAAGTCCCAATAGCATCTTAATTTTTTTACTTAAAGCAGGTAAAAAAATTGCAAATATGCTGAAGATTTTTGGGACACTCTTAGGACCCGCTAGAAAGGCGACTTTATTGAAAAAACTTGTCTTGGCAATATTCAAAGAAGGCGATGACATCCGTGAACACCTAAAAAGTTTCATGGACACTGTAGACAAACTTGAAGATCTTGAAATTGAAATAAATCCTGAACTTTTGTCAATTATAATGCTCTATAGCTTATCCACTGACTTTGAAAACTTTCGCATAGCTATAGAAACACTGATGACCCCAGAAAAACTGCAAATAAACATTATAGAAGAAAGCGACGCACGTTGTCGGAATAATGATCAACCCCAACTCAGCACCAGTAATGAAAACAGTGAAGCTTTCCATGTTTTCTGCAAAATTTGCAAAAAGAAAGGGCATGAAGCCTCAAAATGCTGGCACAAAAATAAAAAACCGGGAAACACGAATAATAATAAAAACAAAAATTCTAAAAACAAAGCAAACAACTCTGAAGAGTATAATAATTTCACGTGTCTTCTCACAAATAATAATAAATTAAATAAAAGCTGGATTTTAGATAGTGGGTGCACATCCCACACGACTTATTCCGAAAAACCATTCAAAACCCTAAAAAAACATATCAAAGACTCTGAAAATTGCTTCCAAAGAACACTCAGCAGAGATTAAGGGTTCAGGACTTGCCCAAATATCAGTCGAACAGGGAAATGTTGAAATTAAAAACAATCTGTATGTACCCAGCTTGTGTGCTAACCTCTTTTCAGTTGGAAGAATTACTGATACGGGAAAAACTGTTCTATTTACTAAGGACGAGGCAATTATTAGAAGCAAAAATGAAGGTATAGAATTGGAAGCACCTAGAGCTGAAAATGGCTTATATTATCTTGAAACCAAAGATGTCGCGAATGAGACAGAAAATCAAAAGACTACAGTAACAGATGACATAAAGAGTTTGCATAGCTCTTTTTCTTTCTCCAGCTCAAATTGGGACATATATGTGAAAGAGATATGAAATATGCACTCTCTGATTGGTCTACATTTTGATAGCAAGAACTCGTTAGGAGAGTGTGAAATCTGCATCAAAGACAAATTGACCAGAACCCCAAGCAAGCCAAGAGAAGGTTCTCGTACCACTCAGAAACTCGAGATAGTTCACAGTGACGTCTGTGGGCCAATACAAACGCCTACATTGAATGGCAATAAATATATGGTTACATTCATTGATGACTTCAGTCGATACTGTTATGTATATTTCATTAAAAATAAGTCTGAAGTGCTCAAGAAATTCAAAGAATACAAGAATTTAGTTGAGAACATTACAGGAAACAAAATAAAGTTCCTACAAAGCGACAATGGAACAGAATACTGTAACCGTAGCTTTGACCAGTTTCTTAAAGAAAATGGCATATCAAGAAGTTTAACTGCGCCTTATACTCCACATCAAAACGGTATTGCAGAAAGGAAAAATCGAACCTTAATTGAGAAGGCTAGATGCATGATGCTCGAATCAAAAGAGCCCAAGTGCTTATGGGCTGAAGCCGTTTTTACTGCCAATTACCTATCAAACAGAAGCATCAACCAAAGTATAGGATTCTCAACACCGTTTGAGAAATGTGTAGGCAGAAAACCATGCAGAAACCATTTATATGTCTTTGGAGCTAAGGCATTTATTCTTATAAAAGGTAAACACGGACATAAATTTGCATCAAAAACTATGACTGGTATGTTTGCTGGTTACTCTGAAGTTTCTAAAGCCTTCCGTGTGAACGTACCAACCAAAAAACGAATCGTGATCGCCAAAGATGTGCGAATTACAATAAAACTTTTCTATGAAGACGAAAATGTGGTACCTATGGATAGCTTAAAGCTTGAAAGTCAATCGATAGATACAGAGAGTGGAGATGACGATGGGATTGAAATAGTTAATAAGCCAAACAATGTTGCAGAACAAAATCAGATTGATAGCACGGAAAACTTTGTGGACGATAACAATCTCAACGGTTCAATCTATTAAGATGTTGAAAATGACGTTGACATTCATGATGTTCAGAATGATGATGTTAATAAGGAAACCAACAGTTAAATGTTGAAAATATTGTCGAATCAACTGACAACCTGGAAGTTCACGAACCAGAACCCAGATATAATCTTAGAGATAGGTCGAGAATCACCCCACCAAATAGATTTGATGATTATCTTATGGCAGCTATTAACAAAGCTTACGAGAATGAGGAACCCGAACCTTATCTCTTTAAAAGAAGCTATGAATAGCAAAGATAAATCAAAATGGCTAGAAGCCATGAAAAGTGAAATAAATTCACTAAATGAAATGGAGACTTGAGACTTAGTGGAGTTGCCGAAAAATCCTTACAAGATTTTCGATTTTTCGGTTCACAAGATTAAGAGAAACCCTGACGGCACTGTTGAGCGTTATAAAGCACGCTTAGTAGTTAAAGGTTTTTCCCAAAAACCAGAAATTGACTACGACAAAACGTTTAGCCCAGTTGTACGACTCAGTACGATTCGTGCTGTATTGGGAGTAGCAGCTTAAGAAAACACACGACGTAATGTGCTTAGTAAAGGAATGATTAATTTTCTTAAAATTATTTGTGAATAGCCCTCACACGGGTAAGCGTTTTAAAAATACTAAATTGAAATACATTCAGAAAGCACCGAGACTCGATAATTTAAAAAAAATTGCTAAAAGCCATGCTGTCCCTTATGCGCTGTATTTTGTTTTAGAAAGATAGATAGATTGACATAAAACAGCACAAGTAAACATGAATCAACAAACAAACAAATAAATAAATAAACATAAAAAGAAACGGAAACATAAATCCATAACCTATTTTACACCATGTTATCTGTAAGATAGATAGATACATTGTACTCACTGTATCCTATAGTCAATGTGTAGTTTCCTTTCTTCAGTCCCTTGGTGAACTCCCCGGTGCGATTGAGTCGCCACACTGGTTTCTTATCTAAATCCGTTCGCATCCACGCTATGAAAGCTTCATTCTGAAACAATTACAAAATAAGCTAATTTTTAAGTCTTTAAGCAAGATTTTTTTTTGGGGTAGGGAGTATAAACGAAGACAGTACAGCAGGCCAATTTTACATATTAAAAAAACTGCTCCTGTGCACGATGTCTCAAATTAAGCAACTCGTTGACAATTTTTATGGCGCGGTTGAACCTCTTTTTACATGGAGTAAATAAATGGCTCAACCTCGTTACTCCAAGCCTTTGAAAAAAATCAATGTTAGCGGAAACCTTAGTATGCGCCTTTGAGTATGTAGCATTTATTTTAATTTTTTCACTTACAGATTTACCACTTTTATAAGTCGCATCGGGCCATCGGCAATATTCTTTGCGCAGAAAAGCGCAACCTAAGCAGAGTAAAACTAATAAAATATAGACCCTATCGCATTACGTTAAGATTTTAAATACAATAACAACAGACTCATGTCATCTCGCTCATAATTCATATATTTGACACTTGTTTATATATCATATGTTTGACCAATAGAACCAATGATTTCAGAGGTTTTCTCGCGTCATTCATCCCAGTCAACGAAAAGGTATAGAGGGAAATGCTTGGAATACAATTTTTGACTTCGTAACTTTGTTTGGACTCGTTAGGAGGTAAACATATCAAAAGTCCCCGAGGGGCGAGGGGGGTTTGAAGGTCCCATTTTTTAGTTTTTCGCATATATCTCGGAAACTATGCGCCCTAGCGACATGAGACTTTATACAAAATGAAAGCTGATTAAATTTACTACAAGTTTTACTCACTCAAGTTTTTCGATATCTTATATAGTTTTCGAGATATACGCTCTTGAAAGTCTGTAATTTTGAAAATAATTTTTGCTTCACATTTTTGCTCTTTTTGACCGGATAACTTTTCAACGATGTACTGAAAAACTTCCCGGCCGAAATATGAATCATTATGTACACATTGAATACTGGACGTCTAAATAGCACAGATACTCATTTCAAAATATATATACTTGAAGGCCCGCTGACCAGGTTCTTCACTCTTAATTAAAGAAGATCTATTATAGACCATTTTAGGAAAAAATATTTTGCTCTGACTACGTTTGTGCATATATTTTTTTATCTACAGTTAATTTTGCATCCACAGACTTGATGTCCGTGCCCTTGTCTTGTTACATTTAATGTTATTATTACCTATTTAACCTTTTTTAAAACATTTACTCTTCATATGAGTTTACAATCAATACACTTAAAATACTATAATATAAATATTTTTTAAAAACTGTCAATATATTTTACAAAAATAAAAACACAATTTACCTAAGCCAGCGGTGGTTTCTGCCTATTGTCTCCAGTCCTCAAAGCATCGATAACAACCGTATCCCGATTTTTTACACAAATATTGAGTGAAAACGAAGTTATTGAGTGAAAACGAAGTTATTGACATAGAAAAGCGAATTAACATAAAACATTACAACAGTAGGTACCATTCAGTCAATTTCTTGCTCTCTTGGGGTGGGAAGGACCTTGATCCTCGTCTTCGTTTTCATCTTCTCCATCGGACCCCTGTAGGGAAACAGTCAGAGGATCCTCCTGTTCTTCTTTATCTTCGGAGTCAACTTGAGGGACCCCACTCAGGCAGTTCCCCTGGCAATTTTGGCATGCTGGGGAACATTTGAGGCTTGCTTTTTTGCAGCCACACTTCGTGCTGACAGTCTTTCGTGCACCGGCAGGAAATCGTTTTCATGATATGGTCCGCTGCAGCTGCTAACTCACTGTGCACTGGGACCAGGCAGTTGTTCTCAATTTTCCACCCATACACCTGAGGAGGTAGGTCATTTCTTAGCCACAGCTGAACTCGGTGGAATGTTCGGAGGGAATGCTGTTTTACTGCTCCCTCGGTGGGAGTAAGACAAGAGATATCAGGCTTGATGGTGGTCACCGATTTTAAGAATGACTTGTAACTGTAGGCATTGAGGGAGACTTCTTTCGCTGGAGCTCCATACCACTTCAAGATGCAGGTTTCACCTGCCTTATGTACTTAGGACGATGGGGGAAGAAGGGTCTGAAAAGACCGCTGCTGCTTTAAACTTGTAGCAAATTTAATCGGCTTTCATTTTGTATAAAGTCTCATGTGCATCATTGCGACATATATGCGAAAAACCAAAAAATGGGACCTTCAAACCCAACTCCCCCCTCGGCTTAACGGCTACGGGCGGGTATGTTCACCTCCTAACTAATCCAAAGTTACGAAGTCAAAAATTGTGTTCCAACCATTTCCCCCTATACTTTTTTTTTTTCGTTGCCTGGCTAATTCGAAAATAAAACTTTTGCGGAGGCACATACAGCATATCTTGGTACAGTGGTACTAATGTAAAGCTTTTTGGATTTAGCATTAATATATAACGTGTTAATGAAAAAGCGCAAAACCTGAAATTAGTTTGTTCAGAATCGAGAGTAGAATCGATTCCACTAATAAAAAATAGGGGTCAAATTTCAACCAAAAAAATATTTAAATTACGCCGTGTATAACCATTACTCAACTCTTCAGAGAGGAATGGACTATCTAGCTACGCTAGCTACTAGTAATCACTCATACACGTGCATAAATACATTGGATTCTTGCAATCAATCAGCGTGTGAACTTTTTAATTTGCAACAAACACAAGAAAACAAAAAAAAAAGCTAATATCTTCGCAAATAATCCGCAAAAATTAAAAATAATTTAAATTATTCTTTTATAAAAAAAATAAGTTAGGGTGTCTGAGGTTTTGTGCTTTTTCATTAACACGTTAAACAAGCGTTATAATAGTGGATAAAAAATAGATTCATAAGTACCTGAAATCCATTATTCTCAGGATTATTAGGATCAAGCTCCCAAACGTTTATCATCCAGCTTTTTGGCTTCGAGAAGTTCTGAAAAGCTAGAAACAAAAACTTTTTAATAGCACAGAAAGTAATAGTTTAACACTCTTATGAGTGATAAGATAATTTATATTCTGCATCTTTTTTTGTAGCCATTTTTATCTAATGTAGAAAACATCGTAAATTAGTAAAAAAATATTTAAAATAAATACTTCATGCTATCGATCGTCATAAATCATATCATCATACACTCTGTCTGACTGAACGCGATAAACTCAAAAACTACTGAATGGATTGTAATGAAATTTTCACCAATGGACGGAGCGATTCAAGAGGTAGGTTTATGTATATAATTCACTCCCGAAATTCCCACGGAAACGAAGTCCTGGGAGGGAAGCTAGTTTGATAAAAAGGATTAAAAATAAATATACAAACCTATAGACAAATTTTCATGGGTGTGAGGGTTCCGAAAACCTTCTTTTTGATTCTCTGTAAGAATCCCAGAAGATGTTGTAGGCAGAATGTCTCCTTCCAAGTCTCGTAGTATTTCAAATTCATCTGTGAACAAATTAATTTGTTCAGAAAATGTTTTTTTAAAAGCGCTGTTATTTTTATAGCACTCGACAAACCTTTCTTGTCTCGATTTCTACTATGAGCTTGACATTTGAGGCACAAATAGGTATGTTTTTCCCGTAATAATACAAAATTTTGAATTTTAGATTTCGTAGATATCTTGTTCCGTCCTCTCGTTCCATTGCATAGCGTTTATATGGAACAAGCAGAACGACATCGATATGACTAAAACTATGTCACGCATTCATGCTAACCCGGTTGATGAGATAGGACGGAAAATATGACAATTGCTATTTGGATGAACGGGCGATAATGTAACGTGCGAAACAATGTGTAATGCAACTTCTTCAGCGGTCCTTTGATTTCAGTTTAAGGCGACTACAGCACCTAAATTACGATTTTATGATGCGTAGATAAGCATGACGCACTGCATTAAATTGAAGAAAAAAATACTACAGTAATATTCAGGACATAAACTAGATAAGTAGTTTTCTGAAAACATGATTCAGCACTTTTGGCTCGATAGAAAAAGCTCACAAAGTCACCTCTAAATACCAATATTGTGTATCTTTTAAGCTGTAAAAACTATCCCATCAAAAACAATACTTGTCAAAAAAACCAAGTCTCGCAACTCAGTTGTTCTGCGGTAAAAAGTTGTGAGATCCATGTAATACCAAGTCGGTTATTAATTTATTCAGTCTCTACTTAAGCGACTTTCTGTCTTAATACGTCCAGTCTCTAAGACCACGATCGTGGTCCATAACAATTGAAAATCAATTGTGTCTGGAATCTCCGTACTCGAAGCATTAAGTTGTTACGTAATAATTAACAGCATCTTATAGTGACGCATATCAATATTCAAATTCTTTAATGTTTTATATAAATATACCGAGACTTGGCCATCGCACTAAATAATTGAATTTACATGTGTTTTCAGGCGATTGAATTTACACGTGTTTTCAGGCGATGGCCAAGTCTCAATATATTTATATAAAACATTAAAGAATTTGAATATTGATATGCGTCACTATAAGATGCTGTTAATTATTACGTAACAACTTAATGCTTCGAGTACGGAGATTCCAGACACAATTGATTTTCAATTGTTATGGACCACGATCGTGGTCTTAGAGACTGGACGTATTAAGACAGAAAGTCGCTTAAGTAGAGACTGAATAAATTAATAACCGACTTGGTATTACATGGATCTCACAACTTTTTACCGCAGAACAACTGAGTTGCGAGACTTTGTTTTTTTGACAAGTATTGTTTTTGATGGGATCTCATTTCTTTTTGTATTTTGTAGACAGTTCTACTTTTTTCCTTTTCGGTACCTTCTACTTATTGTATATATGTATATCTACCTATATGTATATTTTTATGCAGAAATACGATTAGGTAATAAGAAATTTATAAATACTTAGGTACTTAAAGTATCAATATTTAATTTAAATTATTTATCCGAACAACGTCCAAATTGTAAGCAAATAATATCAGTAAACCAATGAGAGTAGCCTTTAGTCGTCAAACTAATATAGCAATCGAAATTATCAATGAAAATCGCAAACTTATAGGTAAGAATTCTGGGCACATCTGAACAGCATTGGGTCGCTCGCGCGTATGAGCGCGGCTGCTGCTCGCTCGGCGACTTTCCCCGCCCCGCGCCCTCGCGTTAGCACCGCGCAGCGCGTAGTAACGGCCCGTGCTCACTCGCTAGCATCGCAGCGCGTGGTATAATAATTAATTTACAACCTTACGCACTCGTAATAAGTACGAATACGCACGTAGGTACGTTTTTTGCATTATAATTTACACGTGTTTTCATGACGGGAATTCCCATTTTTTGCTCGAGGGGCACTTTCATGCGCCTATATTTATATGGGACTAGCTTAAACCCGCGGCTTTGCACGCAATAATAATAACTGCCGTAAAACATCGTTACGAATAAAGCCAATATTGAAAAATTTAAATAACTGAAGACTTGGCTGTATGGGCTTAATTTTCTTTGCGGTCTTTTCTAGATTTTTTAGTTTTTCCTTGATTCATACACCAAACACTACTTATATTCCAAATTTGAAGCTTCTAGGTCTGCTAGAAGTGCCTTAGAATTTTGATGATCGGTGAGTCTGTGAGTGACAAAATTAAGAAATTTGACCCGTTATAATTCTTAAAATACTGGTTCAAATTGAATGAAATTTCAAATATACCGTGTCTTTACAATGCCTGCATGGTTACTGAAAATTTCAGTCTTCTAGTTTTATCCACAACGAAGTTACAGGGGGTCGAAAATGGTCTGTATTGCTTCGAGAAAAGGATGGTACGGCCGTGACGCTTTTTTGCTCGACTTGGTGGGGGCACTGCCGTGCCCCCAGATAGTAAAATGCACACAGGAACTTGAATTTGCTATCAAAATGTTCGTGATTGAACACTCTCGATAAGTAGTTAACGCATTTTTCGATTTAAGCTGTTACCTTTTCATAAATCTCATTTTTCTAACTTTCGAACATGTTTTTACGCACGCACGCTTTCATAGTCCGTAAACTTCGTGTATCGACACTGTTCGCACTGCCGGCCCAGGCCTGTTGAGAGACGGAGATGGCACGATTCCTATGTGTGCTGCCTTTATCGCGTGCTGTAGTCGCCTTAATCTGAGTAGCACTAAATAAAAAATAATGAAATGGTTTATTAAAAAAAGGGTAGCGAAAATGTTACCTTCCGGCTAGTAATTTAGACTTGATATAACCCTAAGAATTGATAATTAGCGATGTTTGTAGAAAAAAATGAACAACGATGATACATCTACAGATTTTTACTTAGTGAATAGTGAAAGTAAGAGTTCTTTAGTTCGCCAAAATTGCATTTTGTATATGTTCAAATAAAAACAACTCGATACAAAAACACATCTTGAGCCCTAAAAAGCGCGCGTACCGCTAAATTAATGGTACTTGCCAGTGTAGCAATGTCACAAATTCAGCTACTGAGAGCGTCAGAGTCCGCGCGCGAAAGTTTTTGAAAATATAACGATTTTTAACCGCCTGAGGTGTATTAGACCCCACCTTGTATGCGAAGGGTTAATCTATATAGGACACTTGGGATACTTACCATTGAACATAGAATCGGCGAGTGCTCCACATGGTGCTACAGGCCGTTTATTCTCATCGTAAGCGTACGGCTCGCATTCTTTAGCTGGAGTATCGTTCAGTATGCCTCGCAACTGATTGAGGTCCCTATTGAAAAAATAAATTAAAACATCCATTGCTAAGAACTTTTCTATTATAAATCTAACATAGGTATGTATGTAAACTCTTTTTTGCAAACTCTTACAGACTAATACAAAAGAAACATAGATGTGCAAAGGCGGACTTATCTCTGAAGGGATCTCTTCTGTCTACCTTCAGTTTCAGTTCTTTTATTCATAAACAAATCACATTTGGTTTTTTTTTGGACGAAACTTATCGACGGTAAACACGAACACTTGCAAACATCAACCTTATACTATTGAGAATAAGATCAAATCAAATCAAATCATTTATTCGCTTAAAACACGGTATAAATAGATGTCATAAAAAAAGTAGTCTTGTTTTGCTATTTAAAATCAGCATGCGAATGTCATTATAAAAATCAAGATATTAAAATTGAGACGAAAATAAAACTACACATTTCTAAAAATAATGTCAAATTAATTAAATGTCCTGAATAAAATAAAATTTAAATTATAAGATGTCATAAAATATTTAAAACCTACGCAACTCTAAATTTTTGTCAAACAGTAAGGGTAGGTGTTTGAAAAAAATTTTACGGTACCACTGCACCGAATTTCAAACCAAATTGAAACTTAATGTTCTGCCTATTCTGTCAGGGATAATGGACGTGATTTTTATGGATGGGTGGAACTTTATCAAAATCTTACCTTGACTGAAAATAATTTCCTTGCTGAGCTACACGTGATTGGTTAAAATTGTCCAACTGGTACAACATAACCACTTCCCCTTCAATGTCCTGCGTCAGTTCAAATCCTTCCGCACACCTACAAGTGCCATAAGATGACACAGTTTTATTCAATTTTTCTGAGCATTTGTTATCAAAATTGTCTGTACATTCTGTGTAATCGATTTTGATCAAATCTTTGTATTGTCTTTTTGTTATTGGTTTGCAATTCTGGAAAAATAGTAATTAATTATAATAAAAGCACAGATAAAATTAATCATGAAATTAATTTCCTTGCTGGCAGCAAAATAAAAAAGCAAAACAAGTACCAGCTATCAGCACTTCTCAAGCGTACTGTAACATTAATTTGTGACTCAATGGTTTTGCTGTATGTAGTGTAGTTTTCTAAATTTGAATTTCATCTAAAGACTATGAATATTTTTTCATGTACACTCAAGAGCACGTCAAGCTTGACACTTTGGACTTTGCACCAGCCCTGCATTGTATGGCGCGCAGTATAAATCAGAGCTCAGCTTAAACTGGTATTGTCAAGCGTGACCTGCTCTTGACTGTACTACATCAAGTGGTTTTAAGATCATTTGATATGTAAACTGTCCTTGGGAGGAAAAATAGGCATAAGTAAAAGTGTGGCACAGTTACAGGCAGGGCTTGAAAACGGTTAAGGTATAACGGTATGGTAACAGGTATAAAATTTCAATACCGTATCAATTTAAAGGTTGAGTCAAAACAATTAAGAATTACGGTTACGCTACCGGTGTAAAAAAACCCTAAAACGATACCTTTATCATTTTACAATAATATTATACCTTTATTTTTACCGCTACCGTAACCGAATTTCGTTACCGAAAAAACGCCAACGCGACGTTGCCGGTAGCGGTGCGGTGTAAAGAAAACCTTTACCACAAAAAATAACGATACCGTTACTTAGCGCTACCAAATAATTTCGCTACCGAAATTTTTAGCTACCCGAAAATAATGGTACCGTTATTTACGAGTACCTAAAATTTAAAGGTATGACGTCATACCGCTAACCGTTTTAACCGATATTTTTTCGGTTTTTCAAGCCCTGGTTACAGAAATTAAGAAAAAGTATTTTTTTATTATATTTACTTGACAGCAAAAAAAAACTTCAGTCCAGGAAAAAGCATAATCATAAGTTATATCATGATCTTCTTCTTCATGAGATATCATGATAATATTTCAGGATTAATAATAGGTCTTTACCTATGAAATTGCCGTTTTTCATACAATATTTTTGGAAAACTGAATTTTCCATACTAACGTTTTTGGATTTTTCTCGGGAATGCGAAATCCAAATTTAGCAAATTTTGTGGGAAGGTTTGGACAACATTAAGTTAATTTTCATCATACTTAGTTTATTGAAAGTTGTAACTGTAACAAAGGTACAGCAAAAATAAGCAATGAAACGAGCTATATTTGAGCTTCTTTTTCAGCAAATAAATCTAAAGTGAATGTGTATTAATTTGGCTCAATATCTCCGTTATATGGCCAAGGTTTTAAATAAAAAAAACAATTTTAAGCTGTTCAATCAAATAAATTATGAATAAAATAAAGCTTGAGAAAAAATCGGCAATTTCATAGGTAAAGACCTATTATTTCAGCAAGAAAATTTTCATATTGTTTAAAAAGTTTCAAGATTTGATTCTTCAAGTAATAAGTTTAATCTTTCCAACTTTGATACATCAAGGCTCTGTTTAAATTAAAAAATATACATAATTATTAGAGTATTTAAGAGAAAGTGAGGATGTGTGCATGTGTTTTACCTACTATCTAATTAGATTTACATTAATATACAAGTAATAAACATAGCCATTTTAATTGCACAACAAAAAACAAAATTTGATGAGGAAGTGCAAGTTTTATCCTCATACTTATGACTCTAGGGCTTGTCTCAATGTCAGCAAAATTGTGAGTCATTATATCAATACAACCTATACTTCAGAGCATCACATGTCAGCAGAGCCGTCTTAAGACCCAATTTCACCATACTCTGTTAGGCCCGTGTTCACCAAAAATATAACCGACGGTTAAACCGCGGTTAGAAGCTAAACAGACAAAATGTCAAAAAAAATGTATTAAAATGACATTGTCAAATCTCTGATTATCTGCTAATCGTCGGTTAAATATTTGGTGAACACTGGCCTTAGTTATTTAACAGACGATTAGCAGCTAACCCGAGATTTTACAATGTCATTTTCATACTTTTTGTTTGACGTTTTGTCTGATTAACTTCTTAATCGTGGATTAACTAATTAACAGAGTATGGTGAAATTGAACCTTAAGCTATAGGAGGCCATGGGCATAATACGAAAATGGGGCCCCTGTGACTGTGACAGAAAATTGCAATAAGTAGTACACTGAATAATTTTTGAATCAGTGTAAAACAATTTAACATATAAAAAACCAGATTTTCGGGCATACCCTCAGCACGGGTACGTATTAAAATACCGAAAATTCAAAATACCGATGGTTGAAAAACCTACGGTTAAATCATCGAAAGTTGAAATACCGAACGGTTGAAATGCCGATGTACGATATAACTAAACATATAATACCGATATTTAAATGACCGAATGTTCAAAATACCGAATTTAAATGACCGAATGTTCAAAATACCAATGTTTACATGACCGAACATTTAAATGACCGAATGTTCAAAATACCAATGTTTAAATGACCGAAAGTTCAAAACACCGATACACGAAATACCTATGTTTAAAAACATCGATGTTCAAAATACTAAAAATTGAAATGCAACCACAGTCGTTTCTGGCACTTCGCCGGCCGCTGCCGTGGCACGCTCGCTTCGCTCGCTCGGCTCGTGCGTTGGGGTCGCAGTTCTAACCAAACCTAACCCAACCAACCCTTGACGGGTTGATTGGGTTAGGCTACTAACAAACCTACTCGTCGCAGTTCCGTTTGTCATATATACAGACAAAATAAAACATTTTTACTATTGAAAACTTTATGGACAGGATGTCCATAAACCGAAAACTAAAATTCGGTATTTTAGTTTTCGGTATTTTAGCCTTCGGGATTTTAGCCTTCGGGATTTCAATCTTCGGTATTTTAGCCTTCGGGATATTAAGTCATAGGTATTTCAACCTTCGGGATTTCAAACTTTCGGTCAAACAAACATTCGGGATTTCAAACTTTCGGTCAAATAAACATTCGGCCATATAATTTTCGGTCTTTCGTCCATAGGTCTTATGAAATTCGGTTTTCTATACTTCGGTATTGTAATACGTACCCCTCAGCACTGCCCTTATTGCGCTGATTTCACGCTTAATGCTTGCAAAAACTAATAAGTACTTTGGTCAGTAATTGTAATAATCTACTGAGGACAAGGGGGCCCCCATTGATCGCGGGGTCCTGGGCACTTGCCCACATTGCCCAGCGGGTAAGAGGGGCCTGCATGTCAGAGACCATTTGGCGATTTGAAAATTCTGACACCAGGATAAGTCAACCTCACTCTTGCATATATCTATTAACCTACCTTAATTTATAATTTAATACAAATATTCGACCGTTAACCTCAGGACAAGGCTTTTACTTTTACTCATGATTTTTATCCCTAAACAAGCATCACATGTCAGTTAAGGCTTCTATTTTCTTTAATGGTACGGCAAATTTTTGAAATACGAAATAAATAAATAAATTGATTTTCAAAAGACAAGAAGAAGACAGACACTGTTTGAAAAAATATATAAAAAATAGAAGCACTGTACATCTCTCTTGTGCATTGTTCAACACAATACAACATACATGGGCACAGTATACCAAAAGACACCCTTATCGCTTAGTACCAATTTCTTACAGGCAACCTTTGGATACAGAACATGTTCTTATTGTAAAAGTGCAATGTGCTTGTATGTGCTGGCTTCTGTATCTACACACCTTACAATTTTATTTACTATTCTATTTCCCTTTTAATATTGGGATTCTTGTGTTAATTCTGACACTATGGATTGGTCAAGTGCTCCCCTAACAATTAAATGATCACACTTAAACAATACAGAATTATTTTATCCTTTTCAAATGTTTTTTATAACTACCAAATAAATCAGCTAATTATTCTTCCTTACTAAGTTTAATCAAGGATGTGGAAAACTTGACTAACCTTATACCTTGACACTTAATAGCACTTGTATATCTACTATTCTTACAAATTGTTACATTAGATATTTTTTTGTAGTGCTTTAAATGAACTCACTATTTCTTTGTGAAAGTAAAAAACATTATTATACCTGATTTGAGTTCACCAAGGATATACTAAGGCTGCATATTCCAGCTAGCAGCAGTGCAATTGCCACTATCAAAAAGGATGCAAGATATTTTTGTGCACCTTTCAAGAAGCCTTCTCCTTCTGAAAAACAAAAAGTTACAGACATGATTTTATTTATTGTTGCATAGATATTTATATTATTATTTTGAACTGAAACTTTGGTCATAGGGTCCAGTAAGATGTTATCATTGTATATACAGTAAAGAAAACATAAATCTAATAGGCAGTTTTAGATCCAATTTCACCACATTTTCATACATTTTTTTTATATGTATCATCTGATTAACTCTTTGACCCGTTATGCGATAGTAATTAAGTACACCATGTGTGCATTTGGCGTGCGAAGGCTTAATAGTGGTTAACTAACTTTTTTGAACGATCCCAGAGTATGGTGATATGGAATCTTACTCTACCCTCCGCATGCCTCCGCATACAAAATGGGGTGTAATAAACCCAAGGCGGTTAAAAATCGTAATATTTCAAGAAAATTGGCATGCGGACTCTGACGCTCTCAGTAGCTGAATTTAGACGTTGCTACACTGACAAGTACCATCAGTTTGGTGGTGCGCGCATTTCTAGGGCTCAAGATGGGTTTTGTTCAGAGTTGTTTTTATTTGAGCATGTACATACAAAATGCAATTTTGGCGAACTAAAGAACTCCTACCTCAAGAGTGAAGTAAAAATTTAATGTAGGTCAGGACAGCTGAGACATGTCGCCCGGAGAGATCTCGCATATTCAGGTCGATAGCAAATCGTTTGTGACGACAAACAAGCAAACTTTCATCGTTTGTGACGGTATACTTTCGCCAAAAAATCAAAAAAACATGGTTCAGCCAGCCGGATTTTGCACTTTTCGGAGCACATCAGATCTCAGCTCCTGAAGGGTTTTCGGGATTCGTTCCTAATCAAAAGTAATGTGACGCCTATGTGACAGAAATCCGAACTAATTTTAACTATCGTGATGCAATACTTTTGGAGAAATCTTGAAAAACAAGTGCCCAGCCAGCCTGATATCCGGCTGGCTGAACCACTTGTTTTTCGTCGATTTCTTGCTAACTAACGCGTTTCACTCTGAACTTTTTTGATCAAAGGTTTGTGATGGCAATGTGACAGGGTACCAAGCAGGTTTGAACGCCCATAACGCATGCACTTTTGAGATATTCCAGAAAACTAAATGGTTCAGCAGGAAAAAGTCAGGCCAGCTGAACCACCTGTTTCTACCACTTCCAGGTGCGCTACACTCGAGGAATCTAGACCAAAGGTTTGTGACAGAGATGATAAATACGATGGTTCGTTTGTGATGGCTCAAAATGCAGCCCAAAAAAAGTTATAAGCGATTCTTTTTTTTCCATACATTGATTAAACTAGGTGACCATGCTTTCAGTATTGCAAGGACAGTCCCTAATTGAATTAAATATTGAAGCTTTGTTAGAATGAGCAAGGCGCCGTGTAGATGACTAAAATTATATTAACAATTAAATTAAACAATACTATATAAGTCATCTTTCAATATCACCTAATAAGGTAGGTACACTTAGACGATAAATTATATTGCGCAGTGAGAACAAATTAGTAGTTACAGAGCGCCGCTATGCAAACGAGGGCTTTTTTGGCACTAACTTTTTAAATACAATCAATCTCCAAATAATTTAGTCAGTCACGCTTATGGACAATATTTATGGAGCACTTTATGTAATACCGTCCTAACCTAGAGTATTTTTTTTAATAAAAGGAACTACATTGTTCGTGGTCGAACATTTTTGAGGAGTGACGACCAATCAGGTTATTGTAAATAACACAGCCAATAATATTTTATTTAATCCTAATTTGACAAACTTGGAGCCATCTTTGCAATTTTGCAAATTCTTTTTTCTCTAGTTTCTTTTGTCGGATGGTGGCCATAGAGTAACTTATATAGTGATGGTGGCCGCACCACACTGAGCTTAATATCAAAGAGGATATAATTTCACTAATTTTTAAATAATATTATCGTGATATTATCAACTATTGCCGCTCGAGAAAGAGGTAAGTTTTCATCGAATTTATGTAGTTCTTCTGGTTAATTAATTGCCGCTGTCGATATTTAGTATCTATCAACACCAAATCAACGCCTATTTATGTGACAATAATGTTTTGTTTTACATGCTTGTATTGCATGGTTTATTGTTGTTGTTTAGCCATATTTAGAAGATACGTAGTATCTTCTAAGTAGTCTGTGTGTTTAGCCTTGTCAGCTCAGTTATGTTCATGTTTCTGCCCTTTTGAAAGAGGTAGAATCGGAAGGTGCCATTCGTAGGTAAAGGTATGTTTTTCGTTTTTGCTTTTTTGTTTGTGTATACGACAACGGATTACATCGAATATACGGAGCAACAAGCAAAAAAATTTAATTTATGTACCGTTACTTTTTACCATCACTCCTGGCTGGGTTAAGTTAGAGATAGATGATTTTTCACTGAAGACATGGCTATAAGGACATAGTTTCCTTTGCCTTTCCCGAAAGGGATAAATTAAAAAAAACAAAGGTTGTTTATGTTTTGTTGATAAACAAAAAAACCAAACTTAGTTTGTTTGTCAACGAAAGTAAACAGTAAACAGGTTGTGGTGCAAGTACAACGCTGATTACTTTCTCTCTGTGTCGGAGCGATAAAGTGCCCATCTGGGTGATTGGTGTATTTACTAATTTTGTGATAAACTGAGCTTATCAAGCTGAGCGGTAGCCTCGCTCAAAGCTAAGTATGTATTATGTTTAGCAGTGATCACGACGTCAAAAACGACTTTTTTTTTGCAATGCTAATACAGTTGAAATTGCTTTTTCGTCGTGAAAACGTGTGGGTTCAGCAGCTTTTAAGAAGTCATAATAATATTGCACGCAGTCATTCGTTCTCATTGCGCAATATAATTTATCGTCTAAGTGTACCTACCATATTAGGTGATATTGAAGGATGACTTATATAGTATTGTTTAATTTAATTGTTAATATAATTTTAGTCATCTACACGGCGCCTTGTTCATTCTATTAATGCTTCAATATTTAATTCAATTAGGGACTGTCCTTGCAATACTAAAAGCATGGTCACCTAGTTTAATCAATGTATGGAAAAAAAAGAATCGCTTATAACTTTTTTTGCGCTGCATTTTGAGCCATCACAAACGAACCATCGTATTTATCATCTCTGTCACAAACCTTTGGTCTAGATTCCTCGAGTGTAGCGCACCTGGAAGTGGTAGAAACAGGTGGTTCAGCTGGCCTGACTTTTTCCAGCTGAACCATTTAGTTTTCTGGAATATCTCAAAAGTGCATGCGTTACGGGCGTTCAAACCTGCTTGGTACCCTGTCACATTGCCATCACAAACCTTTGATCAAAAAAGTTCAGAGTGAAACGCGTTAGTTAGCGAGAAATCGACGAAAAACATGTGGTTCAGCCAGCCGGATATCAGGCTGGCTGGACACTTTGTTTTTCAAGATTTCTCCAAAAGTATTGCATCACGATAGATGAAATCAGTTTGAATTTCTGTCACATAGGGGTCACATTACTTTTGATCAGGAACGAATCCCGAAAACCCTTCAGGAGCTGAGATCTGATGTGCTCCAAAAAGTGCAAAATCCGGCTGGCTGAACCATGTTTTTTTGATTTTTTGGCGAAAGTATACCGTCACAAACGATGAAAGTTTGTTTGTTTGTCGTCACAAACGATTTGCTATCGACCTGAATATGCGAGATCTCCCCGGGCGACATGTCTCAGCTGTCCTGACCTACATAAAATTTGAACATATAATATCATTGTTGCTTTTTTTTTAAATTTAGTCAGTTTAATTACAAACATTGATAATTATCAATTCTTAAGGTAATATCAAGTCTAAATTAGTAAGTTAGAAAATGACATTTTCGCTACCCCTTTTTTCAACAACCCATTTAATCTATTTCTTTTTTTTTTTAGTCCTTAGATTATGTTCAATATCAAAAATATGCAATAATAATTTAGTATTCCTATTCCTATTTGATTATAGCGACCGATCATTTTGTTAGGGTATGTCACACCCCACCTTGTATGGCATGTTGAAAATTTTTACCTTGTATGCCGAGGGTTAAAAAAAGTATTTCTCTAAAGTTACATAAAAAATGAAAATTCTGGAGACTTTAGCTACTTAAGTCCTATTTCTGCTGGCCACTCTAGTGGCCATGGATACTTAATAGTTGAGACATGTTTTTAGAAATTACAGATACAAAGACTTACGGTTTGCCATACTTTATCAGTATAATGCCGTATCGATAAGTACAGGTTATACAGATAGGAATATGGGATCACGGGAATATCAGAATATGTACGAGTTATATCTTTGTTGTAGATAAGTATACCCATTGAACATAAGTTTGCGGAAGAATACACGCTTGTTTCACCTTAATTTCACCGAACACACCCATCTATAAATTAATTAATTAAACCCAAACCCAAGCCAAGCCACTCCCAAATCAATAGATTGTCAATAAAAATATATATTTTTTTAATTTATCCCTTTCGCAGCCGCTGTCAACTGTCAACTCTATAAGGAGCTGTCAAAATTACTTAAGGGGGGGGTAGACTGTGCCTATTTCTACAAAAATGACCTTGGATCGCTTTTTTGCAAGATTTAAGAGCAAAACATTAGTTAGAAAGAGACAAAAAAAGTTTTACTTGGAAAAGTGTTTCTCTGTTTCATTCTATAATTTTGTATAGCGTCATAAAACTTGTAAAAAACCTGCAAAAAAACTGAATTGTTTTTTTTTGCCCTGTAAAATATAGGTGAGAACGAGATAGAATGTAGAGCTGCATCTCTTTTTCTTAATCGATTACACGCGAAAATCTATAATGTGGAACGCGATCTTGTTTGTTTATTTTATTTCTACACCTTTTCTCTGCTACGTTTCTACAGGGGGCTACCATCTAAGCGAAGCTGACGCTGGGTGAACGAATGAAATGTTGTCGATTGCTTCTTTATAAGGAGACCTTGATTAATGATATGAACCAAACACAGCAATGTACATCATTCCATTCGTTCAATCAGCATCAACTTCGCTTAGGTGGTAGCCCCCAGAACTTTTTTTTTTATTTATTTATTTATTTTTTTTTTTTTTTTTTGAATGACTATGCTGTTGGCCGCTGATGGCCTTGACAGCTTCACCGAGCAAGTGGCGAGCGCAGATGGCTCTCAACCCAAAATTTTAAGTAACAGGCCTAAGGGTGCCCCCTGTGGGGCTCGAACCTCGGCTTAGGGCGTTACTGCGAGGGAACCGTTGGACATACGTTTGTGGAGAGAAGCGGCCGGGTACGTACCGGTACCGCGAATCGGGGCGGAGGTGAGGAGGTATACGCGACGAAGGTCCTCGCCGGCGAGGACGGTATCTCGGTCTGTTTGGTGTACGGGACTCTGCGCGTTGTTGGTCGGCCTGAATTGCGAGGGTGATGGGATCGTCCGGGTCGTTGAGGACGTTCCTCGGACGGCGTTTGCCGGGGTTGTTGAGGACGGGGTCGTAAGTGGCCGCAGCCACCACCAGGGGATTGGGGTGGTGCGGGGCAGAATCAAAGAAACGGGTGGAGGATTGCTTAAGGTACTGCGAGATGGTCGGCAGTCCTAAGTCTATATGCAAGTTCTCATTGCGCACAAACCACGGGGAACCCGTAGCCTTGCGCATGAACTTGTTCTGGATTATTTGGAGGAGATGGATATGACTAGGTGCCGCGTGTGCGAAGACAACGCCGGCATACGTCATGATAGGGCGTATACAAGCTGTGTAAATCCTCACCTTATTTCTAAGGGACAATTTACTGTGCTTGTTGAGGAGACAGTGAAGGCGGCCGAGCGCGAACGCAGCTCTGCTCCGCACTGTTTTGATGTGAGGGTAGAACGTGATTGCCTTGTCAAGGGTGACGCCCAGATAGCGGACTTTCCTTTCCCAAGGGATGGGTTGACCAAACATGGTGATGTGAATGGTTGGCATGGGTTGTTGCCTGCCAAAGAGCACCTTTTGAATTTGTAACGGATTTTTATTCCTACAGAACTGTTATTTTATACAATACAAATTGAACTTTGATTACCAGAAATAAGATCTAATATTCAATTATATAATTTATTCATACAGAGTCGAGTTTGATTCCAAAAAAATTGGACTTTGTTGTACTGCGATAACACCTATTATTCACATTTACACTTTTATCAGAGCTTCTTAAGTAAGAGTTTTTAATTAAGTACTACTCAGTTTTAGTGTTTTACAGTGCAAAATGTACTTTGACAGAGAAGATCATTCTCGGGTAATTTTCCCAGTTGGTTATATTTTTGAAGACGCAGACAAGATTCTCAAACTTTTCAGACCCTAGCCCACCCAAGGCTTGTAAAAATAATTGTAGACTAAAATTGTTTTGATGGTGAAAATCTCTTTAATAAATCAACTATCTCGGAGTCTTTTCTAGACATTGGAGTCAATTACGATTGAGCTCAAATTCGTTATACTTCCTTCTGTTTAAGGTGAATTTCAATACAGTCAAAATAAAAGAGTTTTATAATTACATTAGGTTGTTGACAGAGTTTATTTGCGACAAAAAAACGATCAAATAGTGTCTCTTTATAATATTATATTCGTTGAGGAGATAAGATGCTACAGACAGACACAGATTTCACGTTAATCTTACAACACTCTTCTTTTTCGTCAGGTGTTAAAAAATCAAAATAAATCTAAGCTGTATTAATTAACACTCCTTTGCCAAAAAACAATAACAATGATTGTGGCTGTATGGTCAAAGTCATTTGCCTATAGTTTAAAAAAAAATGTAGGCTGTTTGTTTTTAAACTCCTTTGCCTACAAAAAAATAAAAAAAAAACTTCTGTAGAAATAGCTGCGGTGGATTGGTTTCAAGTTTCATCTTTCTGTTTCTTTACAATTTGTGAAAGAAATATTAAATTCCTTCATAATTATTAATTCAAATAGTGTTTAAAAGTTTTAATTATTAAGTCAATTCAATTAAAACCGTAGTATATACCCAGTTCATTAAGATTACATTATTTGTGGCGTTAAATCCTTTGGTGGCAGTCGCATCTTTCTGAAGATATTCCATAATGTCCAGCGATACAGCTAAAAACGTAAGTTTTCTTCGATAATAATTTTTAATTTATAACGGTCGGCGGTCACAAACATCTTGTTTCGTGAAAACTGTACTTAGCGGCACAGGACAGAGTATAACACCGGCAGAATTGAGATCGTTCGTGAAAGTGAGTCACAGATGTTTAATACGATCGTGATGCTATTTATAATGCACTTGTTTGTTATGCGTGCCGTCGCATTGCTCTCCATTGCATGCCGCAATACAGTTATCTGATGTGTGTCATTGTTTTCGAATTCCAGAATGATTTATAACATCATACTGTGATCTTTATTACAGTAATCGTTTCTTGACCACATCTTTCCCTTATCCCGTTACTGACTAGTTTGCTTTGGATACCTCTTTGATAAACACTTAGTAAAGTATCTTAATACTATAACAAGTTAGTGAAAGTCTCAAGTGAATTTGAAATTTGTAAATAATGTGTTATGGTTATGACTTGATAATTATTGATATCACACTATGCTTTAGATTGACTGGAGTTGAGTTTGGCTAATTACTTAGTAAAGCATTGTTCAGCATGAAAAGCAATCATTTCATGGAAGTATAAATTGATTAATAAATAGTCTCAACATTAAAACAAGTTAATTTCAGTCTTCAGACAAGATATCTATTTAGCAACCAGTTGCAGAAAGATTCATCAAAGTTAATACTACTTTAAATATCATACTGTCACTTTTTGTCTAGTTGACGTAAACAAGGACAGCATTACATTTAAAGTGGTTTTAACTTAACCGTTACAGCAACTGAGTGTAAGTGGTTTGAGTAGATAGTGTGTAAATTAAATAAATTGGTTAAAATATTTCCATGCAGTAAAACTTGAACATGAATTCTGAGTATGTCATTTCACACATGAATTACAATGCAAATGAATAGAAAGCAAGATAAATTATATTAACATTAAAAAAAATGTCCAGTTAATCTTAATTGTTGTAGTTATGATGTTGCAAAAATTTAAAATGTGACTTTTTGTGTGCCTAATTGTTGGCACCTGGGAGTTTACGCATGTGGAGACTGTAGTCGATTGACTACTGCTCCTTGATTCAATCTAGTAGAAGAAAATAAGAAAACAAAAAAAAAATTGTTGACACATCATGCTTGCTCAAAATGTAAAACTTCATACAACTTTTGTACAGTGTACATTTGCAAATAAATATTCATTATATTTACTAAGTCTCAATATTCCAAAGGTGCCAAACTAGGCATTAAAAAAATTATGTTTTTATTTTATACTTTACAGCGATTCAAGTCTATTATAATGCTGTTGAATTTCTTTTGAAGTTCTCTAGAAGGCTTACTGATTCATGCAGAGATTAACTAAATTGATTTCATAAATATTTGTGTACATTATTTGTTGAATTGATATGAAATTGTTGAATTGGCTGAAAATCAGTGTTGCCAGTCTGAAATACAGGCTGACAAAAATCGCTGAGCCCAGGCCTTTTTACTCACTGCAGCATCCATACGCAAATTAATCTGTTTATATTGTTTGTATTTTTGTTTATTTTAAATGTGTGTTTTTATATGTCATTTGTGATCGTCTAAATGTTTGTATCTGTGTGCTGCATAGTAAAATAATGTTTTATTAAATTTTAAAATTTACTTAATATGGTGAACAGTACAAAATAAGAGTAATATCCTGTTTTGAAACCAAAAGATAACATGTCCTAGTTGGGCTAGCTATCTTATTTGGACAGTTATCAGCCAGCTCCAGGACAATGCCATTAAAGACTTCCAGTAAGGTAATTTACTTATCTAATCCCTATCCTAAATAGTTCCATTTTCAAACTGACTGTTGTATGAACTGTATCTTTAGAGGAGGTCCTAATCATTGACTCATCAACACCCAGCCTAAACCTTTAGAAAGCTGAAAGGGGTTTCAACCTTTTTGTATGGGAGCCTGGCATAGTGGTGACCATGATTTTTCAAATCAATAAATAAATAAATAAATGAAATAAATGTAAATGAAGACTGTTTGAAAACGCGACGCATCATGAAATGAGTATCATACGGGATCTTTAACATGGAATATCTCGAAACCTGTACGTTTTAGGACTATATGTCCTAGACATTTTTTGTTTGTCTATAGATCATCTATTGTTTCATGATACATCGCTTATTTTGGAAAATTCAAAAATATCCGGAAACTTTTTGGTTACCACTATGCCAAAATGTTCAAACCCCTTTGGCACAAATTTTCCTTTTATGACTTAAATAAGAAAGGATTTTACGAAATTCCCACGGGAACGAAGTCCTGGGCATCCTTTATCCAACTAATATTATTAATGCAAAAGTTTGTGAGGATGGATGGATAGATACAAGTTGGTCACTCCTTCATTCAAAAACTACTGGACATGTACATTTTGATGAAACTTTGTAGTAATATAGCTTAAGACATCAGAATAAAACAGGATACACAGTTTTACCAAATTCTTACGGGAAAACATAATCCCGGACAGAAAGCTAATCAAGCAATAAGCAGTCTTTTGTAAACATTAACGAACTTGCAAAAGGCAGCAGGCCTGCTGAATCGTCACATCAATTGGAAAAGGTATGTTTGGTGCCCACGGTGCCCCTCTGTGCACCAGCGCAGTGCCGTAGAGCACACTATGGTTACCCCTGGTATATACAAGGTGTTTCAAACTATTTCACTTTTAAAATTAAATTTTGGAATTATTTTTTTTGGGTTTTTTGAAACTCTTTTAAGTTAAATTATTTAGAAAATTAATGAGTTTTGACTTAAATTCAATACAAGTTTATATTAGCATTTGTTATTTCACCAGCACTTTTTCAAACTCAAAACTCAAAATATCTTTATTTTATAGAACATTCAGGATGTTACTTAAAATAAGTCAAAATTACATTAAACACATACAACCATACATTAAAGGATTTAAATACATACATACACATTCATTCTTTTGACCCTACTATCTCTACGCCCTGTTCGCAAAGTTGCAGTCTTCCCCAGAGAAGAATACTTTAACACACAACACCTCACACTATTTCAGAATGGGCTAGAAAATATATTCAGGGCGAGGAAAGACTTTTGGGCATCACCCCTGCTACCTACCTTGTGGAGGTGAAAGTGCGGAAATTTCATACTTCTAAAAATTTTTTGCAGATGATAAATCTATATGAAAGTTAAAACGAAACAACAATAAAGTACATAGTTCGAAATTCAAACTATTGTAGGCGGACATTATAATTTAATACCTATGTTATCAGTAATGTTGGAATACATTTTTTAATTTTGAATGCATTGAGTTTGGATTACTGGTAGTCTCTATAATGATGACAAGAGTTGTAACTATTTTGTTTTTGAATTTAATTTTGGTTTTTCTTTTTATTGGGTACTAGCTTTTCGCCCGCGGCTCCGCCCGCGTGGCCTACAGGTTATATCGTGCCCAACTGTGGGATAAAATGTACCCTATGTCCTTTCCCAGGCTATAATCTATCTCTGTACCAAATTTCATCAAAATCGGTTCAGTAGTTTAGGCGTGAAAGACGGACAGATAGACAGACAGACAGACATACAGAGTTACTTTCGCATTTAAAGATTAGTAAGGAAGTAAGGATAAGGATTTCTGTAACACATTGTAAAGTATTACAATACTCTATCTTAACCAAACCAATGTTTTTTACACTTTTGCGTGAAAACGATTAAACGTATTTTAATAAAACTTTACATTAATATAACTTACACAAATCGAAAAAACAAAAACTTACACATATGAATAATATAAAAACCATTTAATATTCCGGAATTCCTCAATGTAAGACTTGTATTTTGTGCAAGAAAAATCTTCGCTAACCAAAAAAACTCATTACAGTTCTCCAACCTGGAAACTCCAGGTTACGTTGGGTTCGCGAACCTTCCAAACCAAGTACACCGCAAGTCGGTGAAGAAAGGCTTCGAGTTTACCCTGATGGTGGTGGGGGAGAGTGGGCTCGGCAAGTCTACGCTCGTCAACTCTCTCTTCTTGACGGATCTGTACCCTGAGAGGGTCATCCCTGATGCTACTGGTAAGGGTCATTAGTAAAGAATGTTGAAGATAGACCAGCCATTCTATCATACGCGCCATGACATAATATATGTCGTTCAACCTCCTCTTTCTGTTGCATAGTGTCATACGAAATAAGTCCATATGACAAAATTATCTCACGCGCTTATGTTAGTCCAGCAGGTCAGCATTCGCGCGTGTTCTAATTTAGCCATTTTTTGTTTACAAGAGAGTAGAACGAGATTCATAGAACGAGGTTATGGTGCTTCTGCTGGGATCACAGAACATATAATTATATGTTCACACATATTATTCAGAACATATAATTATACGTTCTGTGGCTGGAATAACAAGCAGTTAGGTAGAAATAAAAGCTTTAAGAGATTAAAATGTAACAATTACTATTAAAAAAGCAACTCCAACATTCACTAATTTTATTAATACTGATTTGCATATCACTTGACGAAATATTGATGATCCATTATTGTGTGGTGCAGAGAAGACGAACCAGACGGTAAAGCTGGATGCTTCTACTGTCGAGATAGAGGAGCGCGGCGTCAAACTGCGACTGACTGTGGTGGATACCCCAGGATACGGAGATGCCATTGACAACACTGACTGCTTCCGAGTAAGTGACTGTTATATCTTCTGCTTTCTATTAGCGCTTTGGTCCTTTAGAATACTACCCGATTACAGAGTATATTAGTCCTCTAGCCAATAGATATAGTATCAAACTGCGACTGACTGTGCTCACCCGGACACGAAGATGTCATTGACAAACTGACTGCTTCCGAGTAAGTGACTGACGCTCAGTTGCAGAAACATCCGTTAAAGTTGATGCAACTTTTAATATTATGTTGTCACTTTCTGTCTTGTTGACTTACACAAGGACAACATAATATTTAAAGAAGCTTTAATTTTAATTAACGTTTCTGCAACTGATTATGTTATATCCTGTGCTTCTACAGACTTGTGCAACTCAAACCACAGACGTAGAATTTTGATTGCTACGCTTACCCAAACATGGAACAACACACACAAACAGAAAAAAAAATAGACGTGTGGCACTCGGGGACTGCCGCGGTAAAGCTATTGCATAGCATTTTGTATCAACTTATGCAATTATAATTAAAAGTAGCCCTCTACTTTTAATTATAATTGCCGCCATCTTGGATTTTAAAATGGATGTTATTTTCGCAATCAGCACCCTCGAAAAACTATTAAACGACACCCATGACGGTTTTTTACAAAAAAATACATGTCCGCCATCTTGGATTTCAAAATGGATGTCATTTTCGGAATCAGAACCCCCGAAAACCTATTAAACGACACCCATGTCGGTATGCCCGAAAATTTCATATCCGCCATCTTGGATTTTTGGTGGGGGGAATCGAGACGCTCCGGGCTTTGCCCTTCGCGTCACGATTCCCCCAACTAAAATCCAAGATGGCGGATATGAAATTTTCGGATGGCGGTCGGCGGGTAATATGCTTGGTGACGCTTCGGGCTTCGCCCTACGCGGAGCTCGGCCTTCGGCCTCGCCTCACCTTTAGAATCTAAACTTGTATGGCGGCCATCTTGGATTTGGGGGGGGGGACGCTCCGGGCTACGCCCTACGCGGAGCTCGGCCTTCGGCCTCGCTTTTTACTCGCCTGCGGCCTCGCCTCACCACTCCTTGTATGGCGGCCGTCTTGGAAAATGGTGGAATCGAAAAAGTGACCCGATATTCGGAATCATCGACCCCCAAACCCCCCAGATACCGATTTTCGTCCGGATCGGAGCAACTTCATTTTATTATTATTATGTTATTATATTATTATTATTATTGTTGCACGCACACAAACACCGTGTCGAAGATTGCCGAACTGAAACGACGTTAGACGATGCACGGCCTTCAAGCCACACCTCCGTGCCCGTCGGAGTGGGAGCGTTAGGTTTTTTCGTTACGGAATTTCTGGATTCGGTCCCCGCGCTCAAGGCCCGCGATAGAATCTATGCAATAGCTTAAAAACAATGTATAGTTGTCGAAATTAGGCTGTTTTTTTAATTTCTTCTCATCCACAGCATTCACATTAACCCTAACTGTTTCAAATCTCATGCAACATCTTACATATTATCGAAAAGAGATACTTACAAAGTTTTCAAGAAAAAACAGTGAAATAAGAAAAAAAAGTGAAATAAGAAAAACCGGAAATTACCAAATCTGTAAGAAGACATAATAACATGTATGTGTTTTTTAATTGTTGTTTTTTTTTCAAAAAGCGCTGTTATGTATCGATTTCGATAAAATGTTTAAGGAACCACCCACTGCTGAAGTGTTACCTACCATTAAAAAACGGAGTAATAGCTTGACAAACATACACAGAGGCGTCTCTAGCTCACGTAGCGCCAGGGTGCAATCATCATCCTAGCGCCCTCTAGTACCTAAGCGTACTTCGCAAAATTACGGTAGGTATGGCAGAAGAAGCGGCACGCGGCCCATATAGTACGGGAAAATTACGTTTTGACCTAGACATTGATAATTAATTACTTAGCGGGACCTTTTAGAATGTGTTCTAAAACCTTCCAGGATGATACTCTGGAAAGTCCCAAAACCTCCCAGGTGGGATAGCCGAGATATCCTGGAAAAACTGGAATTTCCAGGAGCGGGCCTGAAGTCGTTACGAATAATGAATTTTTTTTTATTCTGTAGCGTTTTTTACGGACAAGACATCTAAGACTTCGGATTTACTTTCCAGTGTCAAAAACCTGCATAAACTGGTGAAAAAGTTAGGATGGGCTTAGAGTGATGCCAGGACGCTATTTTTAATAGTAGACGACGGCTTAGGGTACTTTCGATTATTCTGAATATGCTGACGCAAAATATTTTCAATTCCTGGATTCCAGGATGCCTCACATTTTGTTGGAACGCTCTTCAAACATTTTGATAAGGTAATATTTTTTTTGTGTATAGTTTGTTTTTTTCCATGCATTTAGCCCTCGCATATAACAGTATGAGATTTCTAAAAATCGTTGAAATTCGTCATGATCATTAACTTTTCGTATTATAAGGTTACCTTATTATTCGTCTGCAATGAGTGAGGAACGTTTTATGATGTTTTATTGGAATCAAATAAATAGGGAAAGGTTCTACTCGTACATAATTATAAATAATAAAAATATTTTAAAATTTTCGAGCAATAGTTAATGAATCATTAGGTAACCTGTAAAAATGATCAAAACGAATTTCAACGATTTCTAGAAATTCCATTTTGCTATATCCAAGGGCTAAATGCAAGGCAAAATGCTAACTTATGGCAAACAAACACCATACTAAATTTTTTGACAACTTAAGGTTCGTTATATCAAAATTCCAGGCATTAGAATAATAAGTGCCTTTAAGCGTCGTTTACTATTAAAAATGGCGTCTTGCCATCGATCGCTCTTAGCCCATCCTAACTTTTTCAAAGAAAATTCCATTTATTTCAGGTTTTTTTGACGCTGGAAAGTAATTGTGAAGTCTCAGATGTCTTGTCTGTAAAAACTGCAATTGAATAACAAAAAATTTTTTGTTATTAGTACCGGTTTCATGCCTGCTCCTGAAAATTCCAGTTTTTCCAGGATATCTCGGCTATCCAACCCGGAGGTTTTGGGACTTTCCCGATTGTTATCCTGAAAGGTGTCTGAACATATTCCAAAAGGTTTCGCTCAGTAATTATCAATGTCGGGTTTGAAGAAAAAGGGCCTAATTTTACCGGAGTAATAGATACAGTTCTTTGAGAAATGCCGCGCGCACGACGTTTGAACAAGGCAATGTCAACTCTATTTATTATACCTGAAAAGTCGAATTCGCGACGATAATAGGCGTGTTTTCAAACAAATCAAAACAGGTCGCTCGCGCCTTTCGGTAGCGATGCGATACTCACTATTACCATAATTATAATCTTTATAACTATGTAGTTTAAGGTTAATTTAACAAACCTTAAACCACAACAGTTCCTATTGTAAAAGCCGCTCGTGCGAGCCGCGCCTCTCTTTGCTAAAACAGACACATAAACACATTTATTTATGAAGAGTTCTAGATGCCATGCAAAATGTAGATATACAAACCGGAGTACTTTTTATGTGGGTAATGTTAGGTTATACCGCGCCCGGGCCCGCCACCATAACACGGGTGCAGTTTCATTGAAATTGCCGGGCCAGGGGGCGCGCGGCGAGTGGCGCTGGGGCGCCCCTGAGATCGCGGCGCCCGGGTGCACTGCACCCCCTGCACCCTTGGTAAAGACGCCTCTGAACATACAACAAAAAAACAGTCGAATTGAGAACTTCCTTTTTTGAAGTCTGTTACAAAATTGACTCGACTATCTTAACGATTGACACATTGTGATAATTAAGCTTTGAAAAAGTTCTTGTTCTTTCATATCCAAAATTATCGCTTAGGTTTTTAAAAATGCTTAGTATAACCGAAATTGCCAGATTACAATGTCTATTAAGCGTTTTTTCGAGTCCTAAGGCGAAGTTCACCATCTAGTAAGATGAGCTAATTGTGTTAATTAACCTTAACGTTCCCCTGACCTACACTCCTCGTAATGATGACATGATGCTAACATGTACAGAATCTCATACCGCAATATATCGAATTACTGTCCTATTAAACATACAGATTGCAGCACGTAGGTTACCCATTTGCACTACGAAAGCCGATGCTATTCCGAGCGAGGTCAGGGTGACGTCAAGGTCAACATGTACAGCCTGATGTGCTGCCGTGGTTTCATTTAAAATCATATACAAAATGACTTGGGGCCAAGATGGAATCAATATCAATTAGGTCTATCGAATTTGATTTAAATCAGACTTTTACCTTTAATTGCGATAAATGTCGTCTCAAACTTTTTTTAACCGTGTGGTGATCGGTTGAGAATAACACCACCCCATCTCTTTCGCGCTTTGATTGGTTTATAATTTCGTTGCTAAAGAGACGCGACAGGCAACACTCGATATCGGGAAAGCCGGTGTAAACACCAAAGAACGAAGGCGCTTATGACGAAGCTCAAGATAATGCTAAATTATTAGAGCCTTAATTGAATAAGATTAGTTTATAATGTTCCTTATGTTTATGTAATTAGAAAATGTGATATTTTCTGAATAAATAATAATAATAGGTAGTTACTTCTAGGCGTACTCTTAAGAAAATGACTTAACTTAGGATGCTAAAAAGGATTTTTTAGATAATTTATGAATAAATTTCGTATAAAAGCACAATGTGTTCTCATTTTATACAGGTTTATTTTATTATGAGATGGGTTAACTCTTGACCCCAATCTTGACCAAGGTCATAGATGAGGTCGAAGATGGAGCGAGTTAACCCAGAAAATGCCAATTAAGGCACTGGTACTCCCACGCACCGACGGAACACTGCAAGCGGTTTGGCGTCGGACTTCGGTAGGAGGGTGGTCGCGAACCAGACGGCCCTTTACAGAGCCTACCACACCGCATGAGACCATAGGACGCCACCTCAGATTGAAAATCAAACTGAGGCGTCTTTGCCTAAGATGGATTACTAGGAGGCGGGTCTCATTTTAATTTCGACCTAGTTAAAAATTTAGCGGTCTGATTTTGCTTAAGTGACTCAGACCACTGACTCGTCTAATATTCCGGCTATTAGAGTTGAATGCTCATTTTGTCGACAGTCGATAATCCAGTATATCGACGAGCAATTCGAGAGGTTCCTGCGTGACGAGAGCGGTCTCAACCGCCGCAACATTGTTGACAACCGCATTCACTGCTGCTTCTACTTCATATCGCCGTTTGGACACGGGTAAGTACACGCCAATGTACCATTACAATTAGCGACAAAAATTCTTTAGATCTTCTACAGAAATACTCTAAATTCTTTGTCGTATATTTTGGTCATTAATCCTAATTCATCGTTTTGTAAAGCAACAAAAAACAAAATATTAACTAAGGTATAACAAAACTGTATTTTGGGCGAAACTCGGCGAAAGGCTGACAACCTCTCACCATTTACATAATGTTTCATCTTATAACCCTCTGAATTTATGTCAAAGTGGCATCAAGTGGTTTTAAAACCACTGATGCTCTGCCTACCCAAATAGGGATTATGGGCGTGAGCTTATGTATATATATTTCTGTATATCTGCTAATCGTTGGTTGAATGTTTGGTGAACATTGGCCTTACTAAATATTTTATTGTATTTTAGCTTGAAACCTCTGGACATAGAATTTATGAAGCAGCTGCATAACAAAGTGAACATCGTGCCTGTAATCGCTAAGGCTGACTGCCTCACCAAGAAGGAAGTTCAACGGCTCAAGACTAGAGTGAGCAGACGAGTAGTAATCCTTACTAATAAATAAAATAGGTGTTGAAGTATGGAATCGCCGATTTCTTTTCAAGCAATGTTTTTTTCAGAATAGGGTAGACGACTGATATAAATACTGTATATTTAGTAAGATAATATATTAATAAACATAATAAAATAACAAAATCTGAAATGGAATTTGAAATTGGTCGATATATAAAAAAACTTATAGCCCATCAAACATTTTTGTTAATCTCTTTCTTACTTTGTATGGAATGTATATAGCATTATATAGTGGTACTCAACTATGACGTCACCGTTTTGTTTTTCTAAAAACGGTCTCAATCTAATTGAGAGTTTTGAACGTTTATATCCGTCTTAATTTTAAAGATAATAAAAATAAGAAGATGTAGCTATTTATGCTGTAAAGAAACTTCAATTTTCATCAATTATTTGCTTCAATGCTTTGTCGTCTGTTTATCTAGGTTATGGAGGAAATTGAGCGGGAAGGCATCAAGATCTATCCCTTACCGGACTGTGACAGCGACGAAGACGAGGACTACAAAGAACAGGTATACAGAGAACAGGTATACAATCACAGGTATAATAAAAACTTATTTGCCCTTCCTATAAATCTCGTTTCCCACCCTTTAAACCTCTTTGCTTTAAAGCTCTGCCTACACAAAAAATTACTTCCTACTCTAGAAATCTCTATTTCCATCCTAAAAAGTTTTTGCCTACCACATAAATCTCTTAAACTATCTTAGGAACCTCTTCGCCCACCTTTGAAACCTTTACCCATTCTTGAAACTTCTTGGCCCAGCCTTTAAAACTTTACCCATTTTTAAATTTCTTTGCCTACCCGCGAAACCATTCTAGAAACCTCTTTGCTACTTCTTGAAATCTCTTCCCATTCTTGAAATTTCTCTGCCCATCCTTAAAACCTCTACTCGTTCATGAAACTTATTTGCCTACTTTAGAAATCTCTACTCATTCTTAATACCTCTTTACCCAACTTTGAAACCTTCATTCTTAAAACTTTTATGCATATACTACTAACTTCTTTGTATACTAGTATAGTACACTACTAACCTCTTTTTCTAACCTAGAAACTTCTACACATTCTTGAAACTTCTTTGCCCACCCTAGAGTTTTTGCCTACCGATAAAACCCTATGTCTTCCCTAGAAAACTTTTCTCGTCTTAGAAACCTCATTGCTTTGGCTACCCCGAGAAACGTAAAAAAACCTCTTTACTTTTTATTTTATTTAAAAAAAAATGGGAAACATACAGATTTTATACATTTACCGGACACAGAATATCACAGAAGTCAGCAAGAAAGATCTAAAGATCTGGGAAGTCATTATCAAATTGGTTCTTTACAGGTCCGTCAATTGAAAGCGGCGGTTCCATTCGCAGTGTGCGGCGCGGGTCAACAACTTGAGGTACGCGGGCGTCGCGTGCGGGGCCGACTGTACCCCTGGGGGGTCGTGGAGGTTGAGAACCCTGAACACTGCGACTTTATCAAACTCAGGACTATGCTCATGTGAGTCAAATATACCTTGATCTTCTTCCTCTGAGGTTTTTGTCCCATTTCTCATTCAGGGTACGGCTGACTGTGATCCAGGATTGGGCAGGTAAATTACCTATTGAGTTTGTGTTTGATGTCGTTCTACCTGTGTATGTAGAACTTTGGTGTAGAATGATATTGAAAATTATGTCACGTGACATTGTATGCAATTTATAAAAGACGGAGCAGTAAATCAAAGCCTATTCTTTCGTACAATCAAAAACTAGGAATATACTGGATGACTTTAAATCGACCCGTGTGAAAACGCACTATTTTTTTGTCTGTCCTAGCTAACAATAGCACAACGATGGAACGAGCCCGGTAAATCGAGTTATAATAAGAAACTAACCTACTAACAATCATTACATTATAGATAGATATTGTAAGCAGTATACGGAAAAACCGGTATATGGTTTATGTTATACTGTACTTTTATAATATTCTGCTAATTGTTGTTTTATATTTAATTTAAAAAAATACTAAGCGAAAATAGAAAATTTGTTCAGTTTCTTGAGGAGATTCACCCTCTACAGTTTCAGTTTCACTAGCTAATTTAAAGTCACGCCATATGTATTTGTATGTATCTACATACATATATCCCACCTATATACCCCAAGACACACCATATTATCATCATCGATTCAAGTTGCCAGCCCTCTACTCGATCCGTACCCTACTTTTACATTATAGTTATTAACGATACTAGTGTCGTAGGTAATGTGTAACGTGAGCCCATTTGAAACACGAGCGAAGCGAGTGTTTTATAGGGCTCCAGTTACACATTACCTAAGGCACGTATATTGTTCAACATTTTACAATGCAGTAGCCGAGGAAACGAAATTAAAAAAAAAATGTTGTCAAAAACTTACATCGGGTATATCCAAAGTTCTTAAAAAATAGTATTTCCAATCGATATTCACTGAAAACTTGTTACAATTGAACAATGTGCACTAATATTTTACGATTAAACACAAAACATTAAGGAATTAACATTTTTATAACACAAAAATAATTTTGTTGAACAAATAATTTCAAATGGCGGGCAAAACAATGCGAGCAAAATATTTTTCTACAATTATCATATGAGGCAAAGGCTAAGTAAATAAAATGCCAATTGCGCCTACAGAAATTATTAAATAGTTCAATTATTTGTTAAAATCAGATTTGTTTTATTGAAAAAGTAAAAAAAAATAATTTACTTTTATGTTTTATTTCACTAAAAATCAAGATATTCGTCAGAAATAATTATTTTGTCAGGCTTAAAAACTCTTTGTTGTCATTCTATAAAGCCAGTATGAAGCCTAATGAAAAAGGTAATACTCTCACTTGTCAAAAGGGTCACTGTATTATCAAATCAGCTACTCTTTATTGCGTCATACATTTTTGTCAGTATTTTATTCACTTTTTGCTTACTTTTTATGCATCATTTGATAAAAAAAAATAACTTTACTGGATCACAGAACAGCCACTGAAGTTGAATTTTGGTATATGAAAAATGGTTTATTTGCTCATTAGTTCAAATATTTTTTTTCTTTTCAAAATCTTCTCATTTCAAATTACATAACATGACATGTGTTTTATGGGGTACGTAAACGTACACTCCGTGGCCATGTTACGGGGCCATTTCCGAGCAACTGCATTGTAAAAAATATTATAACATTACTTTTCTTTCAGCACGCACATGCAAGACCTGCAAGAAGTGACTCAAGAAGTGCACTATGAGAACTACCGCTCGCAGCGACTTGCACGTAACGGGCAACTGCCCAAGAGACACACGTAAGTAATGTATTTTTATAAAGCTAATGCATTCCACAAAGTTCTAACCTAATCCATTCTTGGATGAACCACATTGAAATGGGCGACAGATTTAACAATTTTATTTAAGCTTTGTTTTCAAAAAATAAATCTTCACTAATTTTATAAAGAGGAAAGATTTGATTGTTTGTTTGTATTGATTAGGCTCCGAAACTACTGGACCGATTTGAAAAATTCTTTCACCATTAGAATGCTACATTATTCCCGATGAAAGTAGGCTACATAATTTTCCCGAATTCCCACGGGAACGAAGTCCCGGGCGGAAAGCTAGTAATAAATAAAGTGTTTAAATAATCATACTATATATATATATATATATATATATATATATAATAAAGTCCCCCACCGCTTCTGTCTGTCTGAACGCGATAAACTCAAAATCTACTGAACGAATTTTCATACGGTTTTCACCAATGGACGGAGTGGAGTGATTCAAAAGGAAGGTTTATGTGTTTAATTAGTCCCGGAAATACCCACGGGAACGAAGTCCTGAACAGGAAGCTGGTAACAAATAATTTCAGCAATAGCTGTTCAAACAAATTGTGAACAAAGTAGTGTTTATCGAGCTAGCTTCTAACCGAGGGTTAAGTAGGTAATGAAAATTGGCCTGAATGCACTTTACCCATTGTTTAACTAAAAACTGTCCAAATTGGCATTGATCTGTCACTAAAAAGTCTTCCAGAAAATTCTGTGTCTAGCAATTAAGTTACTATTTTTAATATTCAATCGTCAGCCTAACCAAATGATGATAATAGGTCTACGGAGAGCGGGCTGAGTGAGACGGACTCGAACGGTGTTCCAAACGGCTCCAACGAAGATCCCGCTGAGCGAGAAAGAGCTCTTAGAGAGAAGGTAAGATCTTTATACTTAAAGGGCCTATGATGCCTAAGAGAAATAAATAAATATGCTTTCATACAAACGAGCGCGCTTTACTCTGCGCTATATTTATATTAGGTAGCTTGAAATTAGAAAGCAAAAACTCTTCTTCTTATCGTGTAGGTGTAGTCAAATGTGTGGCGTACTTGGCTAACCTTGGTGTCAGATTTTCAAACCGCCAAATAACATGATAATGAGTTTTATTAATGATACGATACGATGAAATTGTAATCTGTAAAATGTGTTGTCAGGAAGCGGAGTTGCGTCGCATGCAAGAGATGTTGGAGCAGATGCAGCGGCAGATGCAACTGCAGGCCGCCGCCGCGCCTGCGCCCACCCCCACCGCATAGTGCACGCAGCACGACCAGGTCAGCACATTAACTACCGGTACATCCGGTACACTCATACTGTACGGTGCATCCATATACACTACGCCCGCGCCCACCCCCACCGCATAGTGCACGCAGCACGACCAGGTCAGCACATTAACTACCGGTACATCCGGTACACTCATACTGTACGGTGCATCCATATACACTACGCCCGCGCCCACCCCCACCGCATAGTGCACGCAGCACGACCAGGTCAGCACATTAACTACCGGTACATCCGGTACACTCATACTGTACGGTGCATCCATATACACTACGCCCGCGCCCACCCCCACCGCATAGTGCACGCAGCACGACCAGGTCAGCACATTAACTACCGGTACATCCGGTACACTCATACTGTACGGTGCATCCATATACACTACGCCCGCGCCCACCCCCACCGCATAGTGCACGCAGCACGACCAGGTCAGCACATTAACTACCGGTACATCCGGTACACTCATACTGTACGGTGCATCCATATACACTACGCCCGCGCCCACCCCCACCGCATAGTGCACGCAGCACGACCAGGTCAGCACATTAACTACCGGTACATCCGGTACACTCATACTGTACGGTGCATCCATATACACTACGCCCGCGCCCACCCCCACCGCATAGTGCACGCAGCACGACCAGGTCAGCAAATTAACTACCGGTACATCCGGTACACTCATACTGTACGGTGCATCCATATACACTACGCCCGCGCCCACCCCCACCGCATAGTGCACGCAGCACGACCAGGTCAGCACATTAACTACCGGTACATCCGGTACACTCATACTGTACGGTGCATCCATATACACTACGCCCGCGCCCACCCCCACCGCATAGTGCACGCAGCACGACCAGGTCAGCACATTAACTACCGGTACATCCGGTACACTCATACTGTACGGTGCATCCATATACACTACGCCCGCGCCCACCCCCACCGCATAGTGCACGCAGCACGACCAGGTCAGCACATTAACTACCGGTACACGGTACACTCATACTGTACGGTGCATCCATATACACTACGCCCGCGCCCACCCCCACCGCATAGTGCACGCAGCACGACCAGGTCAGCACATTAACTACCGGTACACGGTACACTCATACTGTACGGTGCATCCATATACACTACGCCCGCGCCCACCCCCACCGCATAGTGCACGCAGCACGACCAGGTCAGCACATTAACTACCGGTACATCCGGTACACTCATACTGTACGGTGCATCCATATACACTACGCCCGCGCCCACCCCCACCGCATAGTGCACGCAGCACGACCAGGTCAGCACATTAACTACCGGTACATCCGGTACACTCATACTGTACGGTGCATCCATATACACTACGCCCGCGCCCACCCCCACCGCATAGTGCACGCAGCACGACCAGGTCAGCACATTAACTACCGGTACATCCGGTACACTCATACTGTACGGTGCATCCATATACACTACGCCCGCGCCCACCCCCACCGCATAGTGCACGAAGCACGACCAGGTCAGCACATTAACTACCGGTACATCCGGTACACTCATACTGTACGGTGCATCCATATACACTACGCCCGCGCCCACCCCCACCGCATAGTGCACGCAGCACGACCAGGTCAGCACATTAACTACCGGTACACGGTACACTCATACTGTACGGTGCATCCATATACACTACGCCCGCGCCCACCCCCACCGCATAGTGCACGCAGCACGACCAGGTCAGCACATTAACTACCGGTACATCCGGTACACTCATACTGTACGGTGCATCCATATACACTACGCCCGCGCCCACCCCCACCGCATAGTGCACGCAGCACGACCAGGTCAGCACATTAACTACCGCTACATCCGGTACACTCATACTGTACGGTACATCCATATACACTACGCCCGCGCCCACCCCCACCGCATAGTGCACGCAGCACGACCAGGTCAGCACATTAACTACCGGTACATCCGGTACACTCATACTGTACGGTGCATCCATATACACTACGCCCGCGCCCACCCCCACCGCATAGTGCACGCAGAACGACCAGGTCAGCACATTAACTACCGGTACATCCGGTACACTCATACTGTACGGTGCATCCATATACACTACGCCCGCGCCCACCCACACCGCATAGTGCACGCAGCACGACCAGATCAGCACATTAACTACCGGTACATCCGGTACACTCATACTGTACGGTGCATCCATATACACTACGCCCGCGCCCACCCCCACCGCATAGTGCACGCAGCACGACCAGGTCAGCACATTAACTACCGCTACATCCGGTACACTCATACTGTACGGTACATCCATATACACTACGCCCGCGCCCACCCCCACCGCATAGTGCACGCAGCACGACCAGGTCAGCACATTAACTACCGGTACATCCGGTACACTCATACTGTACGGTGCATCCATATACACTACGCCCGCGCCCACCCCCACCGCATAGTGCACGCAGAACGACCAGGTCAGCACATTAACTACCGGTACATCCGGTACACTCATACTGTACGGTGCATCCATATACACTACGCCCGCGCCCACCCACACCGCATAGTGCACGCAGCATGACCAGGTCAGCATATTAACTACCGGTACATTCGGGTAAACTATTACAATACAATACATCCTGATTGTAGCACTTGATTGTAGTGTACCCACACTACAATCAGGTGCACAGATACATATACTTACATAGATTTAACTAATACACATACAGGAAAATTTGGGTACTCTTAACACACACGTATGCACATCTGATTATACGTAAAACACAGATACTCTAATTGTTATCTACACGTACATCCAAATACACTAATACTTAGGTCCATCCAAGTACAATAATACACCCTGGTATTGCAATGTGGGGACCGGTAAATGCGGTAATGAGACGCGTGTAGTCAGTTTAAGAACCGTTTGACTAAAAGCTATAGACTTGCTTACACATACGAGTTACGTTTACGTGTGTGGCGATGTGCGTGGCATACTACAGTCTACAGAAGCGGTCCTCAAACTTTATTGGCAACGGACCCCTTTTGAATTACTAAATATTTGGCGGAGCACCTAACCAATTAATAACTGACTTAGTTGAACTTTTGATCAAGCTCCTAGCTGAAGTTTCAGGCGCTCGCAGTTTCATATTAAATTTAAATAGATAGAAAAATAAGGTTTTTATTCTATGCACGCATTACGAATTTCAGTACCTACCTAGTACTATTCTTTGAGTTTTTTCGCGGATCCACTTTGAGAATAGCTGGTCTACAGTATTACTCCACACAGATACACCGGTACACCACTACTCACAGACATATATACATCTTTCCTATGATCGCTAAGTACCACAACACGGTCCTGTTACAGCCGGGTTCTGTCGGCGCCCCCCGGTTGGCTTCCTGCGACGTGGTGAGCTCCGTACTGCGCGCCATCCCGTACTGTCTCACTACCACGTAGCTGCACCATCCCTCGAATGCTGTCACCATCATTATGACAAGTTAGAGCGGTTACATTCTGACATGGACTAATATACATCAAGATGACTGATAACCGCCATGTTAAACATCATCCATAATGAAAAACTCGCTATGTCGTTTTTTCAACAATGTCTTACAATATCCTTGACAATCAGCGCCATCTAGATTAAATACTCAAAACTAATTACTTAACGACTAGATTTGTTATTTCTAAAACTGTCCGGTGGTGGCGTAGTAATTGAAGATATTTAGAATAGCTAGCTAAAAATGCAACGCCAATTAACGCCATTTAGTTTTAGTCTAAAATTTGGGAACTGCGTTCTCAAGCATGGCGATTGTCAGTCCTGATGAGGTAAATAAATAAATAAAAGGAAAAATCGCACAGAAAGTATCCAGCTTGTTCTGGAGAGTACTATTATTACAGGCAAAATAGACAACACAAAATAAAGTAGATCTTATTGCTAGCGCATAAGGTTGATCTTTCAACCACACATTCTCAAAAGCAGGTCAGATTCACCTTATGCGTTTATACATAAGGAAATCAAAAGCAAATGAGGTTTGCTGGCTTCGAGCCAGTGTAAATACGCAGTCTCTGCCTTTAGATAAGATCGTGAGCACAAAGTATATTGTCAGTATTGGCGTTGACTCAACCAACCCTTATCCGTAGAATCTCAATTTCTCAAATGATTCCTCGAAATTAGGTTCCTTTTGGAGCACAAACTAATTGATTATAGATGTTGTTCCAAAATAGATTTAAACTTGTAAGAAAATATTGCATTTAATTTAATTCATTTTCACACTTGAAAGTGTCTGACAGAAATAGGAAAAGTCGGAATTAAACTCGTCATAAGTACATGATTATGTTTTGCATCAATAATCTTTGGCCAAAAGAGTTGGTTCCAATCTATGAACAAAAAGTTAAAATGTAGTTCAATTTTTTTGTCAGATTTCAAATGGAAATAATATCTTCTCGACAATAAATACAGTAAACATAATCATCGAAACCAAAACTAGAATATGAATATAATTTAATATTTACTATATTTTCTTATTACCATCATTTATACGCATTTCCTAGATTGTAGTGAAATTTTATTTTGTAGATTATAAGAAAACGCAATATATTAAATAAATAAAATTTCTTCTAATCCGTTGAATAATGCTGTATTGTGAATAATGCTGTATTGTGAATAACTATTGTTCAGACTGTTCGGTGCACAAGTATTGGGAACATACTTATCAATATGTTCCTTGGTGGAGCACTATTAATTATGTCTTCAACCTATCTCATAAATAGATCTTTAAAAAAGTAAAGGTTAAAAGAATCTATACAGTAAAAAATCTATACATTTCGTTGTATAAGTTTTTATTCCATTGCTTTTAATCTGGTGAGAAGATTAAGACTAAGATCTTGTGCCATTTGACAAGTTTTTCTTGTAAGTTTTACTAATTACTCCAGCATTATTAGATTGCTAAGTCTTCATCCCAAAATCGCTCTTAACACAACCGTGTAGAACACAATGTCTCTTGGGCTACTTGACATGTCATTCAGTTTAAGTTTTACATACATGTTACAATACATACCAAAATATTTGATTGTATTTTATATGTATGTTATCTTCCTTTATCTGATTGAAAAGTATTATTTTCATACGATTCTAGAATTTTATCCAAATGACTGATTTTATGTTTTCCATTCTTGAATATTTTAACGTTAGATTATGTATTATGTAAACTAGTATGATATAATTGCGGTATTTTATTTTAAGAGCTTGATTATATTTTCTCTAACTTAATCATATTTACTAGAATTTTAATTTAGTGCACCAGAGCAGAGCGAAAAAGTAGAGGGTAAAAAAATAATTTAAAATCAATATTAATGGGTGATTTTAAATTAGTTGGAGAAACCTAGGTGGTGATTATCCCCGTGGAACTGAACAACTTTCCCTAGATAACCCACAAGAAATTTTCAAAAATTTTTTTTACTTTTCATATTGAGTCAACTGATCGCTCAAGTTGTATGGAGAAGTGATTTTTATTTTCGTTTTACAAATCCCAACACTTTTATTCCTTGAAATAAGTTGATCAGTTTAGTAGGCTATTCTACATTACCGCTAATTAATTTAAAAGTCACCCAATATAAAAGTTTATGTCTACGCTTACTACTAAACTAATTATGCCGTTCTGCAGCTACTGGCACTGGCATTTTTGACAGTTCATTGTTTTTGACATATAGCAGGCGCCACTATTTTACCTAATATTCCATCTCTTTTTCACTCCGCACGCACGTATGACTGAGATAGAACCCTAGACAAAATGGCGACTGCTGGAGAAAATTGCCTTAAAACTGTAAAAAGTATCAGTGTGATGCAGCAGACAATTTTATCAATATGACAATTTCTTTTTGTAATTCTATCACATAAAAAACTTAGTAATAAGAACTTAAAGACTATGATCAGTTTAGCCTCTACACATTCGCCATGGTTTCATTACCAAAATAACGATATTCGGCGGATTAATTCCATATTGGTGCATTTATTCATATAAAGATTGTAGTAGATTAATTGTAATATACGAGTACTGTTACAGTAACATAATTACATGACAATATGGTAACAGTGTCTGGTCTTTGATCAAAATTGTATTTTGATCAAATACTCTAGACAATGTTACCATAATTTGAAAAATATCTCCTAGTATTATATTTAATATGCTAGAGTATTCTTTAAATTTTAAAATGTAGAGTTAAATTGGTGCCAAAGTTTAAAAAATCGTGATGTGATGATTAAAACTGAAATTAGACGTCTTATGGGGAAAGTTACACTTTTCGGTATTTCGTCAGGCCATTTTTTCAAAGCTCTTGTAAGACTTAACCGCGGAATGTATCTATTAAAACCATAAGTTGAGAAACCAGCTCTGAGTGGTTTATAATCACTGAGTAAAAAAAAAATACCTACAAGAGATAAAAAAGTGGTAACACCGACCTAATCCCGCTGTCCGAACTTATAATTGTCTACTTTATTGACTAGCTATGCTAGCATACGCAAACACACGTGACATAATTTCTTAATATGTATCTCGATCCGACCTCTTGTTCAAACGCATAGCGTCAGTACGAAACAGAATACAAAATAATCTCACACTTGTTTGCTAGCCCCACAGACAGAAGGAGGAAGAAAATTCAATCGCGGTCAATTCTTTCGATTTACACTTTAAGGTTGACGAAATACATATTGTGTAAGCTAACTGATGAACTGATTCCGGTGTACTGGCTCGAATCATTATTATTAGTTTGTCTCGCTGTAATTGAGATGAACTTATAAAACTTAGCAGCACTTTTGTATTAAAAGTGATGGTCATGTTACAAAGGTTTGTCTTTCAAGTCTACTGTATTAAATATAATTTACTATAGGAATAAGTAGATACTAGATACTCTTATGTAATCAATATATTTTTATAATAAATAAATGAATTATATTTCATTGTTTTATTGACGTGATCATAAGTCAATAGCTGCCTGAAATAGTGTGACGCTGCTACTTATATAGCACCGTAAATAAAAACATCAAGCTTTAATACTCTACTGTACCCTACAAAGTGCAAGTTAGATGAAAGTGACCAATTCTGAAAGCCGCATCGGCAAGTTTGCGCAGAGAAGCTCATCCAAGCCGACCAAAACGAAAAGTGAATACCAATGAAATACAGGATGTAAAAGACAGCTTAGCAAACACTGAAACCCTGGTCTCAGACAATCATTCTGAATGATTTTCCACTGGAATTTTTCCCCGGAAAATGTTCAATTTTTTAAATGTTTTTAATATTTTCTGCTTCTTATTATTTAATCGAATACACTCCATTTTGCAATAAAAACAATCATAAGAACGCAAAACACGAAAACCAGCAATGTATGTAGGCGCGGGGGGATCGCGCGCGGGGCGCGGGCGCGCGGGTTCACGATACGTTGCGTTGCGTAGCGCCAAAGTAGGTAAATTATAAAAACTCCTTAACATGACGTTTCCGGGAAAAATAATTACTTATATCTTGTCAATTCGTATGCGAATTGGAATTCTATCGTTTCAAAAATATGTCTCCAGACCACCGTGGATCGTAAAGCATCGAAATCGTGTGATTTGAGGTAAAATAAATTAACTAAACGTGGAGCTCCACACCAAAAGGTTATATTTACATTTTAAACGATTCTTCAAAAAACGCCAAAACATTTTATTTCGCCCACGGTGAAGTATGGTAAATATTACGTTTTGGTGCAAAACTTAGTTTTATCAGTCTGTAACTTTGTATGTATGACTTTTTGGTGTGATTTTATGTTGTAAAGTTCCTTATAAGATTTATCCTTGACTACCGATTCTCATACACAGTTTAATGGAAATGTGACTTTTTGGTGTGGAGCTCCACAAATGCAGCAATGTACTCATTGTCCAGTCGAAATCGGTCATCGGCGGTTCCAATAGTATGATATTATGGAACCGGAAGTGGAATTTGTGGCGGCAACAAAGGCCACGTGTAGAAGGTCAATCAATAAAAAAAAAGAAAAAAATATTTCTAATAGCAACCCCGCAAATTGTCAAATTTGACATATCCGCCATAGCGTTTGTCTTGCAATTTTGTTATCAAACAGATTTGTAGAAAAAGTGCTGTATATTTTGGTTTTGTTGCGACAAAACCATGGCTATAGTTGAGGACGAGGTGAGGAATGAGTCTGAAGAGGAAAATGAGATAGAAGTTGTCGTGGAGGAAGACGACGGCGACCAAGATTCTGATGATTCTGACGTGAGTAGACTGCACATTTTGCGGTTGGTTTTTAATAATTTCCAACTCAGATAAAAGGAGCTTTACTTTTAATATTATGATAATTAATTTCTTTATATTATTCTGTTTGTGTTTTAATATTTTGCACTTCCTTCTAGGATTCTTTTCGTGTGATATTATCAAAGATTTGGACGGTTATTAAAGCGCGTATGTAAAGTATTCGGATCAAAAGGAATTCAATAGGACTGCTACGGCTGAATAGTGTAAACACTATAAAAAGAATAACGTAATAAACATATAAAACAAACATTACTTTAAAATATCACATGTCATTTGCTTTGTTAGCCAATACCTGAAATAGCTACTATAGTCTGATTCGGTGTTTTGAGTCAAAAGGATCATGTTAGTGGCGGAGCTCTCTATTTGTTTTCAATAAAAAAACCGTAATTCTATTATTCCTGGAACTTATGCTTTCAATTCATTTATTCATCAACAATAAATTGTGTTGGAATGTCAGTTTAAACATAACAGTATTAACTATACAAATTAGATAGGTAGGTATGATAAATTTATCAACATTGCAAATAAATTAATCGAATGAAACAGATGTTAAAATTATTATTTATAAACAGTCTAATGTGGTCTACTATCATTTACAAATTCTTCAATTGTAACAAAAAAAAAAATCTAACAAAAAAAGCTTTGCTTATTTCAATATTTATAATCATTTTTTTTTCACTCTGGCATAAATGTCCAGACTTAGATTATCGTAAAGGAATTTATAGATGGGCACTGTCTGATCTGTCCAAAAATTTTATTTATTTATTGATCCAACATTTTATACATCGTTAAATTTATTGTAATTTAAATTCCAAAATGCCGATAGTTTTCCAATTACAGTTGACTACCTGAAATTTAAATTACAATAAATTTAACGATGTGTCAAATGTTGGGTAAATAAATAAAATAAAATAAAAATAAAAATAGCCTTTATTATCAACCATTACATTATTCATGCATTCCTTGCAGATTTTATTTGTATTTAATTTTTATTATAATTCTTATAGTGCAATAATTGTATTTTACAATAATTATTATTTCATTAATTTTGACATGCATTATAAATATATGTTTTTATTTCAATTACAAGTTTTTTTTTTTTTTAATTTTATTATTATTATTATTTATTTATTTTTATTCGGATTCGTGTTGATTTGCCATTTTGGCATAGGCCTCCCCCAGTGCCTTCCACCTTTCTCTGTCCAGTGCTTCTCTTCTCCATGTTGCTCCAGCTGTGTATTTTAGGTCATCTTCCCATCTCATTAATGGTCTACCTCTTTTTCTTTTTCCTTCTCTCGGATACCAGACCGTGACATCTTTCGACCATTTATCTCGCTTGCTTCTTAACATATGTCCTGTCCACCTCCATTTCAGTTTATTTATAGTGTATGACACGTCTATCAGTCTTGTTTTTTCTCTAATTTTTCTCAGTAAATAAATAAATAAATATTCTTGGACAATTCACACAGTGCCATCTCACCCCAACTAAGCAAGGCTTGTACTATGAGCGCTAGATATATGATATACTACTTATAAATAACTTTCAAGGCAGGATTACTCTAATTGTACGAGGAATCAGGACTAGCACTTCGGATATTCTTATTCTACAGAAAATTATATTTTTAACGATATATCATTTATTTCAATTGAAGCCGGTACCAAGTTCCATACTAATACCGATACCAAAATGCCCATCATCCTTTGGACTTGCATTCCAAAGAAAAATCCAAAAATTAAAAATAAAAAGTTTTCCAAAAATATTGTATGAAAGACAGCAATTTCTTCGGTAAAGACCTAATATACAATATAAGAAAAATTACTAATAATTCTTTAAACCTTTTTTCACCTATAAAAATCGCAGGACTTCATTCTTAATTTTCTTTTTATACAAAATATTTCCGAATGTATTTTTATGGGAAAAAAATATGGAGTGATATAAAATAAGTTTCCTAAAAAGAAGAATGTGAATCAGTTCACTAAACTGAACAACTTTCTCTAAAGAGAATTGGTCGAAATATTTAAAAAAAACCCTTCATAGATTTGTTGCACGATCAGCTGATTAGCCTTTGTATGGGAAGTCAAAATTGACAGTTTTGTATATGATCCTTGGGGAAAATGGTTCAGTTTCTTGGGGAGAATCACTTCCTAAAGTTTTGCTAACTAATTTTAAGTCACCCGATAAACCTAAAATCTTTATTTACACTACAGCCTGAACATTATTAAACAGCTCCCCCATATATGCTTATGCTTTTATAACAATTTGTATTAAATAAAGCATTCAGTTCACTCTGGTACACTCAAGAGCACGTCAAGCCTGACACTTTGGACTGGCCCTGCATTGTATAGCGCGCAGTATAAATCAGAGCTCAGCTTAAACTGGTAGTGTAAAGCGTGACCTGCTCTTGAAAGTACCACTTTAATTTATAGTTAACTAGCTTTCCACCCGGGACTTCGTTTCCTTGGGGATTTGGGAAAATTATGTAGCCTATGTGTTAATCCAGGGTGTCAGCTACCTCCATACCCAATTTTAGTAAAATTAGTCCAGCCGCTTGAGTATGAAAGAGTAACAAACATCCATACATACATACATCCATTCAAACTTTTACGTTTTATTAGTAAGGATTAATAAAAAACTAGAAAGTAGAATCAGTTTAGGTAACTTATTTTTAAATATTGTATATATGAAACTGTTTGAATTTTTTAAAGTTTGTTTTTAATTAACTACCTTAAACTAAAAGTGGAACTAGTGAACTATAGTTATTTGTTATACAAGAGTGCAATGTTGCTTTTTAACCGCATGCTCAATTTTAATGACCGAGCGAGCATCAAATTAGAATCCTGAGCGTTAGCGAGAAAAATCTTTGCACTCGAGTGCAACACGTAACTTTTCATCCCACCTCAGCGTGGAAATGACTAAATGCAAAAAAAAAACATTTACAAAGGTTTTAACAACATGACGTGAAAAGAAAATGGCGCGCACAAAGCAAATTAAAAAAAAGTGCAGCAAGGAGGTTCAGAGTCTGAGTTTTTAACTAATTAAAAAAGTTGTATGATAAATTCGGCACCATGGAGGTAAAAGTAAATACCTAGGTTTAATGATGTTTTGAATTCAAAAACTTAGTGCACACGATGTTCTAAATTCAATTTACTTTATCTTCTAGCGGATAAAAACGGCTTTTGCACTTAGATATCGCAGAGCAAGAATACTCTTTCCTAGATGGGGGTTGAAAAATATTTTATTTAGTGCTATCATAATGGAGTTCCATCAACAAGTGACAAATCAGAGTATACTCTTTTTTAGATTAAGAAATGCCACTCTTTTTTAGATTAAGAAAGGTGTGCAATTATTTGCCATATTATTTTTTTGGCAAAATATACAGAACACTGTTGTTTCGGAATTATTGACACAAACGATGGACAACTATATAATAATAATAATAAAGCCTTTTATTTCCAAGAAGCATTTTCTTTTACATTTCAACCTTACAAACTAACATGCAAATATTTCATAAAATATCATGCGACTTGGTGTGCCTTTGGGCATAGGCCTCGTCCAGCTGTTTCCATTGCTCTCTGTCTGATGCCACCCTTGTCCAGTGTGGTCCCAGGGTCAGGACAACTATAAGTTACGATAAATTCAAAAGCCATCTAGAAATAAATATTTTTGTACAATACATAGTATAGTTCAAAAATAATTTTTAGGGAAAGAAATACTCAAAAATACTAATAGTTCAGAACTACTTTAATATGTAATTTATTTATTATTTTAACCCCGACATAAGTTTGTTTGATGTGTGTATCTGTCTGTGGCATCATAGCTCCAAACAGATAGACCGATTTCGATGCGGTTTTTGTGTTTGGAAGCTGACGTAATCGAAATGGTTTTTAGCAATATTTGATTAAAAATTGGTTAATCCTTTTAAGAGTTAAAATTAAAATCGTTGAATGTTGGGGGTGATACAACATTTTTAATTTTAGAGTTCCTATATGTTCTTTTATAAAATAAAGCTTTGACTTTGTTCCACTACAATGTTAAGGAAGGACAAACAAACAAACTTTTGCATTTATAACATTAATAAAGCATTATAAATAACTCCGTAGGACATAGTGGTTCTTAGATTTTTATGAGTGTCTGCAATAGATTTATATTATCGTGCACCGTCCTGTCCTTATCAAAATGGTGGCCACTAGGTATGCCAGGGTTTGAACAATAATAATCATACCACTTTACAATTTACATAGGACGATGATGAAATGGACATATTGGAGAGGAAGGTGTCAGAGCTAGAGAGACGTATCAAGGAGGATCCGTGCTTCGGCGAATACGATGACCACATCGAACTTATTCAGGCTTTGTGGTAAGCAAATTTTATTAAATGTTGCACTGCTGGGCATTGGCATGGAAATGTCTCTCCTATAGGGAGGATTTGCTCTTAAGCTATTTTGAAAATAATGGGAAGATGATTTGAGTTAACAGTTGCACTAAATACGAGGAAGGCTGGTCTTGACATATCACATTTGTAAATATTTCAGCCCATGTAACTCCTGCCCTCTAACTCTAGAGCCGAGCAGTTTATTCCCATGTTTGCTTGCCTGATAGATAATCTTATTTTAACTAAAATAAGGTTTTAGTTAAAATGAGAAAATAAATATTTATTTTCCTCCGGGGAAGATTGCAAGTTTTCGAATAGGCATAAAATTAAAAGAACTAATGTAATTTACTACTTTGACTTATTTTACAAAACATCTTGAATGTTCTACATAAAACAAAACTTAGCTTCACAAACAAACACACTTTTGCATTTATAACATTAATAAGTATAGGTGTTAATACACAATTACAATAAGGCCGAATAAGATGTGTATAAGAAGTTATACATCCGTGAATCAATATCAAAGTTAGGAGTTGTCCATATACAGGTGTTAAGAAAAATACTGAGGACCTCTAAACCGCGTGTTGTATTATAACACAAGAGGAATAAAGTCAGTTAAAAACATAAGTACCTACTTAAAAAAAGTAAAAATAAGAAAAAAACATTAAAGTAACTTATTATTAACTGTTCAACTCTACTAATTCAATAGATCAACGTACCTGCGTGATTATTGGCAGCGTAGGTAAATGGCGCATGTGTTGTGCGTTTATGGGGCATTAAAGTCACCCCTTAATTGATACTCCTTTACTTATTTCGTCTTATTTCTTTATTTATACTTCAGGAGTTTGTCAGAGCTTGATCGTTGGCGCCTCGCTTTCGATCGTCTGCAGCACCTAATGCGCATGCACCCCGAGCACTGGCTGATGCGTATTAGAACCGAGATCACTCTCGCGCATAATGACGACTCGAAGCAGTTAATACAAAATCTGTTCCATCTGGCTTCTATGGATTCCTTTTGTAAGTATGAATTGATTTCAATTATTAATCAAATCATATATTAGGTAACTTTATATGTAATGTGCTTAGTAAGGGAATTAAATTTCTCATTCCCTTACTAAGCACATTACGTCGTGCGTGTAGGTTAGCTCCATCTGTGTCTCGTATGGAGAACTACAGACTCATATTACTTATTCGAAGTAGATTATGACAAGAGCGAAACCTATTAACGATTTTTAATTTTTAACGATTTTATTTTTGAAGGCACGATATCTCTGTTGGTAAGAGCATCAGGAGATCTAATACTGGGATCGTGGGTTCAAGCCCCATTCGCGCCGAACGTTTTTCTTTCTCTGAAATTATTTGTGAATGACTATGACTAGGCACTCTCGTTATTTTTGAGTAGCTCTTTGTTAGGAGCCGTAATATTAAGGTACTAGCTTTCCGCCCGGGACTTCGTTCCCGTGGGAATTTGAGAAAATTATGTAACCTATGTGTTAATCCAGGGTGTCAGCTACCTTCATACCAAATTTTATCAAAATTGTTCTTTCCATGCTGAACTGGAAGTAAAAGAAAAACTTAGAATGTGCCACCTACATACTCTTTCCAGGTATACAGTAAAAGTCTGTAAGAGAGATGCGAGGGTTTTGCTGTATAATGGGTGAAAGGCTGACCCCCTCTCACCATTATGCAACTTGTTCCACAGATGGTTTATCAGAATAAACCTTTAAATTTGTATCAAACCCGGCATTTAGTGGTTCTAGAACCACTGATGTTCTGCCTACCCCGTCAGGGATTATGGGTGTGAGCGTATGTATGTATGGTTCAGCCGTTTGTGCGTGAAAGAGTAACAAACGTCCATACATACATCCATACAAACTTTCGCTTTTATAATATTAGTACATATGAAGGTATGATTTGTCAGCAATGTCGGTGATATCGGAGTGGCTGTCGTGGGCGCTGAGCGGCGACACGGAGCACGCTCGCTCGGAGCTGCACGAGCTGCTGCGTCGCTTCGGGCCCGACCCGCTCGGCGGCAAGCTGCTGTGGGAAGCCATGCTCGAGCTGGAGCGGTCGCAGCTGCAAGCTATGAGGTAAGTGTTGGGTATTTTTATTATTTTACTAGCTTTTCGCCCGGGACTTCGTTTCCGTGGGAATTCGGGGGAATTATGTAGCCTATGTGTTTTTCTGATTTCCTAGCTATATTACTGCAAAGTTTCATCAAAACCCGTCTAACCGTTCTTGAGTTATGTGTTCGAACAAACCCGACTTGGTTTTATACAATATTAAGATTAAAGCAAAATTCTAATTCATTTGATATAAAACATTTTTTATAAATAAAATATTTTATTTTAAGTCCTAATTATCCGAAGATACGTCGATCATAACCATAACATTATGGACCCATACCGTGAGGATGATTAGCTTCTAATGTTTGAAAAGCGATTGTCTGATTGATTGTGTGAATGTACTGAATGTTGGAATTAAAGGTTACAGTTCTTAATGTCTCTCGCAAACAGTGTCTGTCTCATTCTTGTCTTATGAAAATGAACTTGCAATACAATACTCTTTATTGCACACCAAAAAACATAATCATAAAAAACAAAAACACGTTTATCTCATAGTGTTTAATGCACTATACTTATTCGGAAAACGTAATTTGCCAAACCACTACAAGAAAATAGAGGCACTGTAAAAACATGGTTCATAGTTCATAGTCATTTATTTACATTAAATATGGTACAATGAGATGGTAAATACAATTTCGTTATAGTGTTTCACATATTTAGTCGGATCACGACATGCAAAAACAGTTTGTATATTAAATTATCCAATAAATAAATTAATTGACAGATAATATATGTGTACGCAAATATTTACCCGTGTTAGTATTAAATGGTGTGTTCAAATCGCAAAAGTTTAAAGTGTTACATAGTCGTATCGACCGTGCGATTGGTAGATCAGTCGGCAGTCGACCCCTGCGTCCCGCACTATGTCCATCTATCGTTGCCTTCAAATACACTTGCGCACAGTGAAAATGGTTATTGTTTTTTTTTGTAATAATTATTTGTAGAGTAATTGTTAACTTTTGGTAAACAAAAAACGTTGTTTTGTAATACATGAATTATCTTTTAAACATTTCATCCATTATACACATTAAAGTATACATATACATATATGAAAATGGAATTATAAATGTATGAAGTATAGTTTAAATTGAAATAAGTTATTGAAAATAAAAAAAGTATATGTTCCCTTTCTTTTGCACGTAAGTGTCCAAGCGCGACGCGAACTTTCCCCCACTACATCACCCAATGCTCAAGTTGTTTGTGTGTAAGTCACCCCAATGCTCAAGATCTGTATATCTCGTACGAATTAACATGAGACCTGGGCCGACAACGTCACCTTCAATGTAGATACGGTGTGCAAAATAAAATATCGAAAAAGATATAAAAAGATATAGCGTCTTTGTTACGGATACGTGTCTTGACTCTTTCGATATTTTATCATTCCGCACTCCGTACACCGAAGATCTCAAGTTAACTCGTACGGGTTATACGTCATCCAATGCTCAAGATGTTTGTGTGTACGTCATCCAATGCTCAAGATGTTTGTGTGTACGTCACCCAATGCTCAAGATGTTTGTGTGTACACACATCAAAAAAAGTTTGCGATCACTTGGAAAAGTGCTAATATTTTTTATTGTAGAAGAATAAAACTTAATCACTTTTTATCTTTTGATTCCTTATTTAAAAATATGAAATTTAAATATAAAATAATTTTGTAATTCAAATGTTTTTTCATTTAAAAAGACAATCAACCCTTGCTTGCTTTCATTCAGAAATCTGACATAGTCGCAACTTATCAATATTTTCAATTTATTCAAAAAAAATTAAGTTGGTAACGATGCCGAGAGGATTAACTGCAGTTTTACGAGCCAGAATTCTAACTTTAAGTGGAGAAGGCTATTCCACGAGGGAAATATCACGCAGAGTTCATGTATCCCAATCCTGCGTGGTGACCACGTGGAAGATTTAGATTTAGCTGATCGACCTCGCAGTGGTCGCCCAACTGTTCTTACTGCAATTCAGAAGCGATATATCAGATTACTGGCTGCCCGTGACCCAACAATGAACGCTACTAAAATGAAAGCAGAGCTGCGAGCTGCCACCGGCCGCGAAGTTAGCACCCAAACGATTAGAAATTGCTTACACTAAGCTGGATTACGAGCAAGGAGATCCTGGCGAGCACCTCTGAACTCACAGCAACGGAAGCGGCGCAGATTGCAATGGGCTTGGCTCCGTCAAAATGAAGAAATTGAGGACGAAAGCATCTGGCAGAACTGCTTCTTCGTTGACGAAACGCGGATCAGTACACATCCAGATAACCGACGTGTCCGTGTCTGGAGAAGACCTGGCGACTCTGAAAGGCAGAGAACTGCCACTGGAACCGTTCAGCAGGGCGGGAAATCAGTGTCCTTTTGGGCCGGGATAATGATTTGGGCTAGGACGCCCTTAATCCCGTATCAAGGCACCATGACCGGAGCCATGTACAAAACGATTGCAATCGATGGATACGTCAGACCATTCCGCATCAACCACGGGCGCCAATTCATAATGGTAGATGATAATGCGCCCGCACATCGAAACGGACGTGTTGATGCTGCTCTCCAGCAATACGATATCACCAGGTTAGACTGGCCTGCCGGCTCGCCTGACTTAAACCCGATCGAGCATGCGTGGGATGCTCTTAAGCGAGCTGTTTGGAACCGTCAGCCACCTCCGCGAACAGTGTCAGAAATCAGGGCAGCTGCTATTGAAGAGTGGGACAGGTTACCACAAGAAATGCTAGATAACTTAATTCTTAGCATGCCCAGAAGGGTTTCCGCATGTGTGCGAGCCAGGGGAGGAGTCATTTTATACTAACTATTAATTTTTTCGTAATAAATTTTGTTTGTTTTTTCATTAATTCAAATTTTTCATTACATTACATTTAAGCCAAAATTGCATTTCCTAGCTTTTGTTAATAAAAAGTAAATAATTAATAATGATTCTTTTATTTACTTAGTGCATTTTCATTATAAAATCATAAAACGTAAACAGTTTCTTTAAATAATTTATATTTTAAAGAATACACCTGATTTTGCTACTGATCGTAAACTTTTTTTGATGTGTGTACGTCACCCAATGTTCAAGATCTGTCTGTCTGTCTGCTAGTGCGGACGCGCCCGAGTACGCAGCCCAAGTGGAGCGCGTGCTGTGGTGCGTGGAGGAGGCGTCGGCCCGCCCGCTGCTGCGGCTGGGTGACCCCTTCACGCCACTCAAGGAGATCGCGGCTTCGTTAGCAGACAACGACTATGTTGAGAAGGTCAGTAGTTTCAAAGGAATACAGCCTCTGATTTTAGTGCTACGAAGAAATGTAGCCTCTGATTTTACTTTGGTGGGATTTTTTGGAATTACTTTGAAGGAAGCGGTGATAGCCCAGTTGGTAATGAGCCACACTTGCTACCGGAGAGTTGCGGGTTCAAATCCTGGTTCGGGCCTGTACCTTTAAATTGTTTTTTCGGATATATGTACGGATTTCTAATTAATTATCACTTGCTCAGCGGTAAAGGAAGGTATCGTGATGTAACCCGCACGTCTAAGAAAATTCGCTTACCAATGCGGTCCACCAACCCGCATTAGTAAGTAAATAAGTAATCTTTATTTGCAGTAAATATGGTAATTACAGCCAGCGTGGTGGACTGTGGCTCAAAACCCCTTCGTGTTTCGAAGGGAGGACCCGTGACCCTTGGAAGAGTCGTATATGGATTAAAGAAAAAAAAAATTACATGATTTTTTATAAAACGTCCTGACGTTTATAACGTTACGGAAAAGTTCCATATTGAAATGACTGAATCCCTTGGTATATCGCAAGCACAATAATTGATTAATTTGATATGAATAATTTCATTATTTCTTTACAGCTTCAAAAACAATATGAACTGGCTAAGGAGTTTATGGACCATGTTACCCCGTTTGAAGATAAGCTGGTGCTTGCGGAGTGAGTTATATTAATAATTTATAATTAATATACATACGTACATATACCCAGAAATCAAAGTCAAGCCGCAAACGGGCGATACCTAAAAAAATAATTGTCATCTATTTAAAATTATGGTCATTTAAAAGAAAAACTGAAATCCTTTGATAATGTCATGTACTGTGGCTACAAATCTTAAGTTTTTTTCTGTTTAAAGTTACTTACCCGGTAGTAAATTCGGTTGCCTTGAAAAAAATGCTGTTCAGCAATAAGGCCGCCTGTTGTACTTTTTCCGTGTTTCTATGTTTCCGTGAATGTTTCTGTAATAAATTTATTTTATGAACTTTTTTACAGCGATGTAGATGAGAAGTTAGCTATATACCGGGACTACATACAAACAGTGAAGGAATTACATACCGTGGATAAGTTTGTTGAATGTGACTGCTATGCCATCCTTAAGGTAAGTCTTCTTGTTCTATAATTCTATAATATAAAATTGCAGGTCCTGACTTACTCATCAACGCCCAGCCTAAACTCTTGGACTTAGAGAGCTGAAATTTGGCTCATAGTTTCCTTTTATAACGTAGGCAAGGAACAAGGAAGGACTTTATGAAATTCCTACGGTAACGAAGTCATAGGCTTGAAAATGGCGTACTTTTAAATCATGTAACATGGCTGTAATATTGTGTTTCCAACCCTAAGGCCTTTTATTAGAAACTTTTTCTCAACTAGAGGTGATCTCACAAAATTTATTTCAACAGTTGAACAATTAACAGTTACTGTTATTATTTTTATGTGCTAAAGCGGTGATAGCCCTGTTGGTAATGAGCCAGACGAGTAACCGGAAGGTTGCGGGCACAAATACTTGTGCGGACGGATTTTTTATTTTGAATATTTATAACTCTCACCATTATGCAACTTGTTCCATCTGATAACTGTTTGTATGTAGTCCCTCAAAATTTGTGTCAAACGTGGCATCTAGTGGTCCTAGAACCACTGATGCTCTGCCTACCCCGTTAGGGATTATGGGCGTGAGCGTTTGTATGTATTTATAACTAAATAATTTTCCCTAAATGACCTATAAGAAATCATCAAAAAAAAACATTTTCCGTACACAGGCAAATCTATGGAGAGGCGCATTTTATTATTTCGTATTTCCACCTATGTTTCTAATGGAAAGTTGTTCAGTTACGTGTGCTAATTCACATCCTTAATTTTCCCCTCCGTCCACTTGGATCCATTGCAATAGCTCCATTGATGGATCCTAGTACACTTTTTCTCCATTTGAATCCATTACGCCAATCCATTCCAAATAATGGATCCTAGGACACTCCAAAGTCCACTTGGCTCCTCTAAAGAGTTTTATACGCTAACTTCAATTATAACTCAGTTGACGCGAATTGGCCATTTAAGTAGCCACTTAATAATGATGTTAAAAGATAAAATTGTATGACACATTAGTTACGATATAAGCAACATATTAGTGTTTCGTTTAATTTTGCGAAATGGAGGAGAATATGATGAAAAATGAAGACAAAGGGGTGGAATATATTTAAAAAAAAGGAGGAGTAGTTCTCCTTCGTGACAGATACTTTCTACTTGTATCTGTCACGAAGGAGAACTAAAGTATCTGTCACGAAGGAGAACTACTCCTCCTTTTTTTTAAATATATTCCAGCAACATATTAGTGTTTCGTTTAATTTTGCGAAATGGAGGAAAATATGATGAAAAATGAAGACAAAGGGGTGGAATATATTTAAAAAAAAAAGGAGAAGTGGTTCTCCTTCGTGACAGATACTTTCTACTTGTATCTGTCACGAAGGAGAACTACTCCTCCTTTTTTTAATATATTCCACCCCTTTGTCTTCATTTTTCATCATATTCTCCTCCATTTCGCAAAATTAAACGAAACACTAATATGTTGCTTATGTCGTAACTAATGTGTCATACAATTTTATCTTTTAACATCATTATTAAGTGGCTACTTAAATGGCCAATTCGCGTCAACTGAGTTATAATTGAAGTTAGCGTATAAAACTCTTTAGAGGAGCCAAGTGGACTTTGGAGTGTCCTAGGATCCATTATTCGGAATGGATTGGCGTAATGGATTCAAATGGAGAAAAAGTGTACTAGGATCCATCAATGGAGCTATTGCAATGGATCCAAGTGGACAGAGGGTAATTTTCAAAAACAGGTTTTTTTTCTGTGAAATTATTTGTTGAATAAATAAGTTTTATTATTTATTTATTTGTTATTTAAAGCCACTCAATATGCGCTCTTAGGTTTGACGGCCGGTTTGGTCGAGTGGTAGTGGTGCTGCCTCTTGATCGGGTCCTGGTTCGATTCCCAGTCGGAGTAAATAAATATTTGTGTAAAAAGCAGATTTTTGTTCTCGGGTCTTAGGTGTTTGTGTCTGTCTTTATGTATGTTCCGAGGGACCCACGACACAAGGGAAAACCTTAGTGTGGGCCTTTGAGTGTGTAGTGTTTAGTTTAATTATTAATTTAGGTGCTCTACGACCGTGCAACAACGGAGTGCCTAAGCCGTCCAGGCAGCTACGACCTGCTGCTAGACTGGAGCAAGCTAGTGATGAGCTCGCCGTCCACGACGTCGTGCGTGCACGTGCTGCAGGCGTGCACGCGCCGCTGCCCGCGCCGGCACGCCTTCTGGGTCGCAGCCATGGAGCGGGCCGAGGCCGACGGGGACAATGACAATGCTCCGAACACTGTAAGGGACATTTTTTTTATATTGCGCCCGATGATTCTCCCCAAAAAACAGTATATTAATCCATCCTACGCAACGACACCTCGAGTTGTTCTGAATCTGAGGCGGCGTCCTATGGTCTCATGCGGTGTGGTAGGCTCTGTAAAGGACCGTCTGGTTCGCGACCACCCTCCTAACGAAGTCCGACGGTAAACAGCTTGCTGTGTTCTTTTCGGTGCGTAGGAGTACCAGTGCTTTATAGGCATTTTCTGGGTTAACTCGCTCCATCGTCGACCTCATCTATGACCTTAGTCAAGATTGAGGTCAAGAGTTAACCCATCTTATAATAATAATAAAAATATTTATATGAAATTCTTTAAAGAAAGTTTTCGACTTCCTATACAAACGCTAATCGCTCAAGTTGTATGGAGAGGTCATTTTTTAGGGTTCCCTACCAAAAGGGTAAAAACGGGACCCTATTACTGAGACTCCGCTGTCCGTCCGTCCGTCCGTCTGTATGTCCGTCTGTCACCAGGCCTCATGAACCGTTATAAACTATTGAAATTCTCACAGATGATTTATTTATGTTGCCGCTATAATAACTAACACTAAAAAACAGAATAAAATAAATATTTTAGGGGCTCCCATATAACAAACGTGATTTTTTGTAGATAATGGTATGGAACCCTTCGTGCGCGAGTCCGACTCGTACTTGGCCGGTTTTTCAAATTGCGCACAATGATTATCCCCAAGAAACATATATGAAATCCTCAAAGAAAGTTTTAGACTTCCCATACATAGTCTAATCAGCTGATCGCTCAAGTTGTACGGAGAGGCCATTTTTTACATATTTTCGCCTATTTTTTACATCCTTAATATTCGCTTCCAAATTTAAAGTCACCCAATATACAGAGTGTAAAAGACAGCTTAGCAAAAACTGAAACCCTGAATTCAGACCATTATCCTAAATGATTTTCCAGTGGAATTTTCCTCTGGAAAATTCGAATTTTTTTCAAGTTTTTAAATATTTTCTGCTTCAAAATTAAATTATTTATTCGAATACAATCCATTTTGCATTAAAAAACAACAACAATGTAAAACACGAAAACCAGCAACGCACATCGCACTCCGATAGCAGCACCGCGCGGGGTGCGGTGTTACGATACGTTGCGTCGCGCCAAAGTAGGTAAATAATGAAAATTTCTTAACCTCACGTATCCGGGAAAAAATAATTACTTGTAGCTGATCACAGTTATGGGTAGATTCCACCATTTAAGTATTTGCTAAGCTGTCCTTTACACCCTGTATTGTTATCTCTTTGCAAATAAATAATTGAATTAGTAAAGGATTAGGGTTCTCAATTGACGGCCGGTTTGTCGAGTGGTAGTGGCGCTGCCTCTTGAACTTCGGGTCCTGGGTTCGAATCTCAGTCGGGGCAAATATTTGTTTAAAAAGCAGATGTTTGTTCGCGGGTCATGGGTTTGTGTCTGTCTTTATGTGTGTTCCAAGGACCTTAGTGTGTGTTTGACTGTATGGCGTTTTATTATTATATTTTATTATTTAATATACTTCTACGTGTACAGGTGAAAGAGCTATTCGAGACAGCATTGGAAAAAGGCATGGATTCATTCAAAGAGACGGAGGCGCTGTGGATGGGCTACCTCGAGTTCGTCCGACGAAGTACCACCGACTTCGACAACGAAGACCAGCTCAACAAGCTCCGATCCACTTTCAGACTAGCCTGGGAATCACTAGCCGAAGTATGTAAATTTGTGAATATTTCCGTTAAATATTATTTTAAAATTATTTTTGAACTGGATGAATTGGAACTTCTTCTTATCGTGTAGTAGCCCAATCAACGAAAACAAACTACTGCCATATAGGAGAAATAATTCGTGTAAAAGCGTATTTTGGCATAGTTGTAGGGAATAGTGTCTAAAGCAACATACTGAAATTCCTGATGGATAGGGGTGGAGCTAACGGGAAGGGTGGGTGTAAAGGTCCCTTTTTTAAGTTTTTCTTAAAAACTCATAGCAAAAAAAAATCTTTTAATTAAGTAATCTACATAAAATTCTCTACAAAAAAGTTCTTGACACTTTTTCGCTCGGATCAATATTTAATTAATGAGGTATGAAGGAAAGAAGAATAGTACGGTAAATGTAGGTTTTGACATAAAATTTGATAATTATTACTGAGCGGGACATTTTGGAATGTGTTCGGATACCTTCCAGAATAACACTTGGGTAAGTTCCTAAAATTCCCAGGTGGGATTGCCGAGATATCCTGTAAAAACTGGAATTTCCAGGGGCGGGCTGAGGTATAACTTAAGGTAACATGTTTATATGTATCCCTTAAGTTATACATATAAACCTTCCTCTTGAATCACTCTTTCTATTGCTATTGTTGAGTAGTTTAAGAGATCTAAGCGAACAAACAGCGAAAGCGCCTTCATTTTATACTATGTAAAGAAGACAAGCTTTTCGCTCGGGACCTTGTTCCCATGCGGGAAAAATATGTAGCCTATATCACCCGCTGATAAGAGAACTTTCTATTGGCAAAATTTCTTCTGTATGCGTAGTTATTTATGAAATTGTAATTGTATATCTGAAGACATGGGGTGAGGAAGCCAACGACTGCGAAGTGCCGCTGTTCTGGGCGCGGCTGGAGTACCGGCGGGTCAAGGACTACAAGCAGGGGAAGGAGATCTTCGAGGAAATATTCAGTAAGTGTTACAATAGAAGAGAAAGTACTGACTGAGCGCTTCTTTTCATCTGATATACTGCGCACCGCTGAAGAATGGAATTCTCTGCCTGCGTGTGTATTTCCGGGCTCATATAACCCGAGTCTCTTTAAAGTTCGAGTGAATTGGCATCTTCTGGGTGAGCTTGCTACATCCTCGACCACATCTTCGCCCATGGGTTAGATTGTGGTCAAGAGCAAACCCATTGGTTATAAAAAATAATAATATATATTTTGGTACAACACAGACATCAAAATATAGAAACACAGAAGACACAAAAAGAAAATCAAAAATAAATACTAGCTGTCCGCCCGCGACTTCGTTCCCGTGGGAATTTTCCCAGTGGATTAAATTCTTTTTTTTATAAACCTGGTCGTGACAGTAGGAACACAAAAAAAAACCATCCAAATCGGTCAAGCCGTTCTCAAGTTATAGCGTGACCAGAAGAAATAGGGGTTCATTTCATATATGTGGCTGTGTCTAGCGAAAAGGACCACTTTGAGGATAGTTCATAAGAGCGATTAACATAGCTTATTATATTACATTTTCACCCTTAACGACTGCCCTCAAGGTGGTCCCTTTTACCAGACACAGTCACATATATAGATTAATATATTTGATCTAGTAAAATTAAGACCTTCTTTCCGATGCTAAGACAAAACAAATTCTGAAGTTTCAACTACTTTTCAGATTACGGCGAAAACAAAACGATGTCAAAGTACTGGGAAGCGCTTATATCTTTGGAATTGGCTCGTCACTCGCCGATGTCTCAGAGCAAACTTCGCTCGTTGTTCCGCCGGGCGCTCCGCTTCGTGTCTGACTACCCGCCCGTGATCGCTCGCCTGTGGACCGACTATGAGCGGGACTACGGCGAGCGAGAGACCAGGCAGGAGTGTAGGGAGCTGTGTGACGTAAGTATAAAGATGTCACCCTGTATAGACCGAGCTCCCGTTGCACGAAACCCTACCTCACGAGGTGGCAGCTCAGAAATGTAATGTAATGATAGATACTACTTAGGAGCACTGGATTTTAGTAGTTTGCAATCGCATATCCTGCAAGAAGTATTTTTTTTTTAACTTCTTGTATAGATCAGGTGGCAAGATGAAACTGATGCAGATCGATTGCTCTGGACGTGCGTTCATGAATATACAGGTGTTAAGTAATTCGATCTTATCCTCTCAGGTGGTTCAAAATTATTTATCAGCTGATGCAATTTGTATGGGAAGTTAAAATTTTTTTTTCGTATTTTGTCATTTGTTCTTAGGGAAAGTTGTTCAGTTTCATGGGCTGATTCACCAACTGAGAGGATAAGATCGAATTACTTAAAACCCTGTATATGGTTGCCTGCATTTAGCCTGGCAGTTTTTCTGACCAGCCACCTAGAACAATATATGTCGAAATCTTGTTCGAGGTGGCTGAATAGAAAAACTGCCAGACTGAATAAAGGCAACCATAAATATTCATGAATGCACGTCCAAGGCAATCGATCTGCATCAGTTTCACCTTGCCACCTGATCTATACAAGAAGTTAAAAAAAATACTTCTTCCAGGATATGCGATGGCAAACTACTAAAATCCAGTGCTCCTAAGTAGTATCTATCACTACATTACATTTCTGAGCTGCCACCTCGTGCGGTAGGGTTTCGTGCAACGGGAGCTCGGTCTATTATACACGATCTACTATTCTACTATTTTAGTGTGAAGGTTGCGTCATTAGGCAGGAGTGTAGGGACCTTTGCAATGTAAGTATACAGCACCCCGATCGCAGTAAGTTTGAACGTGTTTACCAAAGCTAAATCGCTCATGTTTCTATCGTATTCCACGTTTTCATTAGGCTGAATACAAAGCAAACGTGAGCAATTTAGCTTTCTTCTTCTTATCGTGTAGGTATAGAAAATTGTGTGACTAACTTGGCTAACCCTGGTGTCAGAGCTTTCAAACCGCACAATCGCCTCTGACTTGGTTTTAACGACTGTAGTCAATCAACAACAGCCGGGACCGTCAGCTTAACGTACCCTCGGAAACACGGAAACGCTCGTGATAAATTGCCACCTTGGTCACCCATCAGGTTCTCTGCCTCTGTACGTTGCTTAACCTCACTGACCGGTAGAGATCAGTGGGCGCCACTGGGCTACGAGGGTGACTTTAAAAGAGATGTACTATTTTAGTATGGAGGTTGGTTTTTATTAATTAACTTGGACCAAACCAGACAACAGTGAATGTTTTGGTACATCCTTACTTTAATATTATAAATGCGAAAGTAACTCTGTCTATCTGTCCGCCTTTCACGCCCAAACTACTGAACCAATTTAGATGAAATTTGGTACAGAGATAGATTAGAGCCTGGGAAAGGACATAGACTACATTTTATTCCACAGCTGGGCACGATATAACCTGTAGTCCACGCGGGCGGAAAGCTAGTACAGAATATTTTAAAGTATTTTCATGTTATTAATGTAAATATTTATATTTTTAGTATAATTTTACTTTTTTCGTTGACAATACTGGTCGACCGCAGCATAAAGGTGGGTTCACATACGGGCGACACTTTAAATATTAAGTAGCGAAAGTAAAAAATTTGAATCAGCCCACAAAACTGAATAATGTTTTTTGTTACTTCTGCACGCTCAAACGGCTGGACCAATTTTGATAGAATTTGGTATGGAGATAGCTGACATCCTGGATTAACATAAAGGCTACATCATTTTACAAAATTCCCACGGGAAAAAGTCCCGGGCGGAAAGTTAGTAAAACATATAACTAATTGTTCCCAGGCCAAACTAAAGGAATGGAAAGCTAATTACCAAAAACTAAAAGATAAAATGACAGGTGAGAAGCAAAAAGGCAAACAACAGAGCAAAACACAGAACAAAAAGTCAAAGTTCGACAATAAGAAGAAGAAGAAAGATGAAGAACAACTGAAGAAGGGCAAGAGGAAGAGTGACCAGAAGAGTGAAGGGAGCGAAGTTAAGAAGAAGAAGGACGCACATATGGATGTAGATAAGAAAGACACGAGCGGCGATAGTGGGGGAGGAGTGAAGAGAACTCATGATGCTGAGGAGGAAGGTGGTAGTCAGAGTAAGTTTGTTTTGTTTATGCTAGAAATTCATCGTGGTAACGGGGCTGGTATCTTGGGCACAATACAATATCCTTTTTTTTACAGAACATAAAATATAGTGCACAATGAGGCAGCCTTATTTCTAGGTAGCAATTTCTTCCCGGCACCCTTAGGGTAGGACATCAGTAAGGTAAGAAGTAGTAGCACCTACATTTAGTTGAGGGAACTTCGGCGAGATTTTTTGTATTAGATTTGGGTATTAGGTAATATTTCTAAAATAATAACGAAGCACCAATAAAGTACGTAATTTTAAAGTAATTTAAAGGTCGACGGTGAATCGAAAAAGTAATAGACCTCAATATCAAAAAAGTTCTGAATTCGAATTACTGTAGTCGATAAATCTAATTAAAAAGTAAAAAATAATACCTTTCGTTGAGCCATCAAATTCATTTCAGAAATACCTACATATATTTTAATTATCGAAATCGATGGATGGCACGATAGGGTTTGCTCATTAAAATGGCGCTATAATGTCGCGTCGGGGTACCGCTTTAGTGAATCAGTGAATAGTCAATCAAATGAAGGAAATACCTATATATATTTTAATTTCGATAATTAAAATATATATAGGTATTTCTGAAATGAATTTGATGGCTCAACGAAAGGTATTATTTTTTACTTTTTAAATGTCCGCTTTACTTTTTTGCGGGGGGGGGGGGGGTTTAAATTTTTAATTTAATTAGGATAAACATTTTAAAAAAATTAGTCAACAGCCTATTCATGGGAAATGCGTGTGCATTAGAAGCACTGTGTGCTTTTTGGCCCTATTTTTATTTGGGGTACGCTTAACCATGAAGACAATACTTATTTTTGTTATATTAAACTAGTGAATATCCTTCTACGCTGGACTAGGAGTGAAAGAAAAACTTAGAATGTGCCAGCTGCCTACTCTTCCCAGGCATACTGTAAAAGTCAGTAAGTGGCACGTGAGGGTCTTACTGTAACGTGAGTGAAAGGCTGACCACCTCTCACCATTACACAACATGTTCCATCTAATAACCCTCACCATTTGTGTCGTTAACGTGGCATCAAGTGGTTTTCTAGAACCACTGATGCTCTGCCTAACCCGTTAGGGATTACAGGCGTAAGCTTATGTATGTATGTGTGTTAAACTAGTATGACTTCGCATATTAAAAATAATAATTCCAAACTCATAAAATTCTAGCCACATAGTTTCCTTTTAAGATTCAAACAGGTGAGAAGACGTCCGCTTTCGTCGAGTGGTAGTCGCGCTGCCTCTTGATCGATGGGTACTGGGTTCAATTCCCAGTCGGGACAAATATTTGTGTAAAAAGCAGATGTTCTCGGACTGACTTATCACAAAACATTGAGACACCACTTAGTCCATGTCTTAAACTGACTTTCATTGACTTTGATGTCATTTTGTTATTTATCCCTTTCAAGAAAGAATTAATGTCCACACAGCGATTTTTAAACATTGTCTAAGTTTTAGTTTGATTTTTTGTGGTAAGGCCCTTAATGACTGGGATTATATATTTTTTAGTTATAAAGTTATTGTCAATACAATACAGAAGAATAATATACAAGTCATTGTCAATACAATAACTTTATAACTAAAAAAAACGACTGCCGGTTTGGTCAGGTGGTAGTGGCGCTGCCTCATGGTCGACGGGTCCTGGGTTCGAATCCCAGCCGAGGCAAATATTTGTGTAACAAAGCAATGTTTTTTATCGGGTCATGGATGTTTGTGTCTGTCTTTATGTGTGTTCCGAGGGACCCACGACACAAGGGAAAATCTTAGTGTGGCCCTTTGAGTGTAAGGCGTTTTATCTATACATATTATAAAGAGGAAAGATTTGATTGTTTGTTAGTTTGTTTGCATTGAATAGGCTACGAAACTACTGGACCGATTTGAAAAATTCTTTCACCAATATATCCTACATTATCCGAGATTGACATAGGGTACATGATTTTCCCGAATTCCCACGGGAATGAAGTCCCGAGCGGAATGCTAGTTATTTATATTATTTATTATTACTATTGTTTATTTGCAGGCACAGAATCAAAACGGCAGCGAACAGAGAGCGAGGGCAGCGAGCCGCGCTCCGCTAGCAGAGACGCGTCCACTCTGTTCGTCAGCAACCTCGAATTCAAGTTAGTCATTTACATTATTCAATAATGCCACTCACTCAAATACGAAAATTCAAAAATATGCTCAAGTCATTTTTAAAAGAACATTCGCGCTTGGTTTCATGATTTTAAAAAGTTAACTTCATTTTTTTCTAACGGCATTACTATATAAAGACAAACAAAACCCGAATTTCAAGCGATGGGATTACGGATTATTTGCAGCAATATTAAGGAGTGTATGGAGTTTTGCTGTTGCGGGCGAAAGGCTGACAACCTCTCACTACTTAGTACATCATACAGGGTGTAAAGGACAGCTTAGCAAATACTTAAATGGTGCAATCTGCCCCTAACTATCATCAGCTATAAGTAATTATTTTTTCCCGGAAACGTCTCGTTAAGGAGTTTTCATTATTTGCTTACTTTTGCGCTACGCAACGTATCGCGAAACCGCTCCCCGCGCGCAATCCTCCCGCGCCGCGCTGCTGTCTTGAGTGCGATGTACATTACTGGTTTTCGTGTTTTACGTTGTTATGATTGTTTTTTACTGAAAAATTGAGTGTATTCGATTAAATAATAAAAAAATTAAACAGAAAAGAAAAAAAAAATGTTAAACGTGGCATCAAGTGGTTTTAAAACCTCTGATGTTCTGCCTACCCTGATAGGGATTACAGGCGTCTGCGTATGTATGTACGTGTACGGGGTTCTTAACAAGAGCGCATGAAGTTCTTAACATCATTATTAGAACTCAAGCTAACCTCACCTGCTAAATAACGAACGAGGCTCTGGCAACCCACCAAGCCGCATTGGACCAGCGCAGCGTGGTTGGTTATGGTTTATTCCGCCTATGGCTACTGACTCATTAAATTGGCCCCAAGTTCCCGGCGGCGATCCCTGTGTGAATTTGGGACAATCCTGGAATCAGGTTGTTAAATGGAGCAAAGCAGGGAAGCTTTGCCCAGCAGTGGGATCTGACAGGCTAGTAAAAAAAAAAACAAGATAGAGCTGAGCCGAAAAGTTTCGTAAATAATCATAAAAAGTTTTGAACGTCTTTTCAGCCAAGACTCGAAATTTGGCGAAAATAGAATCACGTAAAGCAAGCAAGCACTTTAAAGTAAAACACTATTGTTTGTTTTCAGAGTGGATGAGCAAAAGCTTCGCGACGAGCTGTCAAAATACGGTGACATAGTGTCACTGCGCGTCAAGAGCGGAGTCAAAGCGTTCGGCGGATCCATCTGCTATTGCCAGTACAAAACACCGGTTAGTTCGTACAACTATACTGGGACCACTTTACGAAACCTCATTTGGCACTTCGTTAACCTTGCAATGGCGGCCAGACAATACAAAAAAGAATTAAAGTGATTAAAAGTGTTTTAATAAAAGTGTTTTAATAAAACGTAAACATTGTTTTTAAGTTAGAATAAATATTTACGGAAAAATTGCAATATTTGTTCATAAATACAAACTTTAAACTAGCAACATTGAATTGAATGGTTTGTACAGACAGCAGCACCCGACAGCCGGCGCTTTAACGACCGAGATAAGGGCAACATATGTATCCTAATATGCTGCTGTGTGTACCAACTAGTTGCACTAATAAATCTTTTTTAATTCACCAGGAATCGGTAGAAGAGGCTATAAAACACGATAGGTTGCCTTTAGACGGGCGGCCGATGTTCCTGTCACGATACTCCGCGAAGAAAACGAAACAGAACTTCAAATACGCCACAACTGCTGAGAAGAACAAATTATTCGTGAAGAACCTTCCATATTCACATTGCACAAAGGATGCGTTAACAGAAATATTCAATAAAGGCGGCAAACTCAAAGATGTGCGGATTGTTACGTTCAAGTAAGTTGGCTAACTTTACCGCAGTTATTGAATCAACCCTCAAAAATGTAATGTGTTTAACAATTAATATGTTTTGAGGAACGATACTGGCTTGGCCAAGGCTAGGGTAATTTTCTTGTTTTATTGCAAATTTTTTGGTGTGCAAAATAAACATTTATACTTATATTATTACTAACGACAAAAAAGAATTAATTTTCTTGAGTTAATATGAATTATAAAATTATTCTATTTAATTTAATTACAAAGCCATGTTGTACTATCTTTTTTTTTTCGTAACGATTGACCCCAACATTTTTTTTATATATTGTACCTACTTATACTTATTTAAATCTATATTTCCTAACATTTTTTGACCACATTTCTAAGCCAACATTGAGTGCACACTTATTTCTGTCGAGTATGAATTTACGATCTTATACTTAACATATTCGTTATCTTTCCGCAGAGACGGCAAACCAAAAGGGCTAGCGTACATAGAGTACGAAGACGAAGCGTCAGCAGAGCAGGCCCTGAAGGAAACGAACGGCATTCGGGTGGGTGACCGCGATATAGAGGTGCTAGTAAGTGCGCCCCCTCCTAGGAAAGATACCGGAGGACCACAGCCCGGCGGCAGCCTCGGACAGCCGAAGCGGGAGCCCACGGGCGGCATGTGAGTTTACGAAACAAATACACACGTATGTACGCATATATGAACATGGGTGCGTGCGTGTACTCGCTCGCACGCATCCACGCGTACACGCACACACACATATCCGCATGCATGTTTGCGTAAAACTTGTAAAATTAGCCGCGTTCTTAAAAATCGTTAACAATTAATCACTCGTAATCTTTTTATTAATTTACAAAAATGCAGGTCCTGAATCATCAATGCCATAGATTGCTGAAATTTGCCACAATGGTTCATTTTATAACGTAGGCAAGGAATCAGGATTTTAAGAAACTCCCACGGGAGTCCTGGGCAACCTCTAGTACTCATATAATCACAACTTATTTCTACAGGCGACGGACACAAGTAAGCTTCATTCCGAGCGTGCTTCAAAAGCCATCGACGAGTAAAGTGCCCTCCAATGGGGACGTAGCCGCGGGCTCGCAAAGCAATGGCGACAGCAAGCGGCCTCTCAGCAACGCGGACTTCAGGTCCATGCTACTCAAGTAATTTTAGCATTAGGTTAGGGTATGCTAACCCGCGTGACAAACCCATTTTGACAGCTGATCATGTTTTTTTTTAATTTATTAAAGCTTTGGCAGATGGTTCTTCAAGATTTTCTTTTTAATTTTTGAATGTTTGGAAACTAGGTTATCTGTTTATTGACTTTTCAAACGACATAATATGATGAGTGCGACTACCGGTAGGAACTTCTTCTTCTTATCGTGTAGGTATAGTCAAGTGTATGGCGAACTTGGCTTACCCCGATGTCAGAGTTTTCGAACCGCCAAATGGCCTCTGACTTGGTTTTAACGACTGTAGTCGATCGACAACAGCCAGGGCCGACAGCTTAACGTGCCCTCCGAAGCACGGAAACGCTTGTGATAAATTGCCACTTTGGTCACCTATCAGGTTCCCTGTCTCTGTATATGTTGTTTAACCCCCTGATAGTTTGAGATACGAGCGCTTCAAACCGGTAGGAACTACGGGATCATTTTGTCTCTCCATGACGCTAAGCGGTGATAGCCCAGTTGGTAATGAGCCAGACTTGTAATCCGAAGGTCGCGAGTTCAAATCCTGGTGCAGGCCTGTACCACTAAATTCGTCTTTTCGGATTTATGTATGGATTTCTAATTATCACTTGCTCAACGGTGAAGAAAAACATCGTGATAAAACCCGCCCGTCCAAGAAAATTCATTTTCGAAAGACGAGCGGTCCACCAACACGCATTAGGCCAGCGTGGTGGACTATGGCCCAAATCCCCTTCCTGTATCGAAGGGAGGCCCGTGCCCCTCGGTGGGGACGTATATGGGCTGGTAAGATGACACTAAACAGGTTTAACATAACCCATATGAAATTTCAAAGAAATATTCCCGATTTTCCATACTAAGCCAATCAGCTTAAGTTGTATGGAGGTATGACATTTTATTTTCATATATTCCCATGTTTCCTGGGAAAATTGTGGTCAATAATGGGGGATAGAGATTTCGCAGCCGGCAGTTGATTTTGTTTAAGTTATTCTACCTATCCCAAATAGAGATTTATACAGTACTGCTTCGATATTTAATACATAGTATCTGACTTGTTAGTACAATATCCTATTACGGTGGCCGTATGGTGCAATTTCTAGCTAGATAAAGGGATCTATTCAAGCCCAATATCGTGATGTAAGCTATCGACGCTGGTTTTCAGTGTACCCCAAGAATGAGGCGACCAAACTTACCCCAAGAATCTTCTCTCTATACTTCTATCTTACTGTGTGTATGTAATTTGTATGTATTTATCTTTTTGCTGTGCAAATATTTTTTGTTGTAATTGTAAGCAAGACTGAGGTATTTAACTTATTTTTTCTATGTCTATGCTCTGAGGGTACAGCTTTATTGAGATCTAGTCTGGCATAGGTAACAAGGCGATGCGCAAACCAACAATTCGAAAAAGTAACGAAATATCTGATATTCGGTGAAAACAGTAAAGAATATGAAATTGTTAGATTAAACTACAGCTCTTAAGCCATGGAAATAGGTTTGACTTATGATGAAAAAAACAAAAAAAAGCAAAATTGACAGCTGTCGGAATGGGTTTCGGCTGTCAACATTAGCGTAAGTAAATGTTTTTATGTTCAAGTGTAATGTGCTACCTTTTAGAATAGAAACTGCCACGTGTATTAATTAATGACGGAGTCAGTGTTTAACCCAGTATATTAAGAATTGTTGTATATCAAATCTTCGTCAGATGTAATGTGTGCATTCTAATATGTAGTACATTGCACTTTAATGCATATTTCCTCATTTTTATAAGTTTCTCGTTGTCAAGTGTGTAATGGCCTGTGAAATAAGTATTTGGATTTAGGGTGCCATTATAAAATACAGGGAATTTTTCCCGTAAGCCTACGATCGACACTTGTTATCAGTTACTGTTAAAAACTCGATTCGATACCCATACTTGGCAAGTCTCAGTTACATCGAAACAGGAGAGTTTGAAACAAAATTCATAATTAACTTGCAATACAGATAATACATACATATATACTGGTGTCAGTAGGCATGTAGGCATCTCTTAAGTTTATCTACTTATTTAACAGATTTTATGTTGTGGAACTCCTGAAGTGAAATGTAAAGGTTGTCGAAAACATAATTTGATTGATATGTAGAACGTAATTATAAACACCATTATTCTTGGAGTGAAGGTGTAATGTATATTGGGTTGATACCTCCTATAATATAGGAACTATACTATACATATTTTTTAAGGCATAGTTCTTTTCATGTACAGTCAACAGCACATCAGGTTACCACAAACTGTCAGATTTCCCCAATGGATAGTAAACTCTAATGCTTGGAGATAAAATTGAAAATCGATTGAAGAAATTTGACAGTTTTGGATAGCATGATGTGCCGTTGTCCCTGTACATGAGCAACGTTTACTGTGCGACCAAGTCTTATCGCGACAAAATATTTACTGCTTATTAAATAAACCTAAGAAACATTTCTCAATCATTCAGAGGCAATTTCAAGATTCATTTGTTATTGTTTCTTTTTCGAAAAAAATAAATAAGACTTATTCAAATCAAGATGCCTATTTTAGAAGATGGTGTCAAAACTTAAACCAGGGCACACGAAGGCATAAGCGAAGTTTTTTAAAGACAGTGCAATGTAATTCGCCCAAGATCATGTTCAAGGGTGACGGTTAAAACACTGTTATATTTTTTCTGAAAAGCTTAATCTGAAATTTTAAATAATTAAATTAAGGTGAATCTAATATTTCTCACATGATAGCATTACGTTTTTGTTGCAAAACTTTGGCAGTACCGCCAGTGAGGCCCTATTATTAAACTTGTGTTTTAATAAAAATGTGGCAATTAAAATGTTTTGTTAGAAAATTCCAAAATGGTGCGATATCGAGCTAAAAGGACGAAACAGGATATATGAGGTTCCTTCCTTTCTTAATGTCTCGGCTGCGTTTTGAGCAGATGCCGCGTGCGGACTGTTGTAGCTCTTTCTTGACGTACTATAAGACTCAATAAACTTAACTCTACTAAAAACCCAAGAGCCAATAATGTAGAGATTAGGAATAAAAGGTGACATTTACGTATTTCGCTATTCCTACTTTCATTTTTTAATCCGGCCCAAAAGGTTTATTCATTCATAATGTACAGTCAACGGCACATCAGGTTACCACAAACTGTCAAATTTCCCCATGGAAAGTAAACTCTAATGCTTGGAGATAAAATTGAAAACCAATTGAAGAAATTTGACATTGGCGGCGAGGCCACGAAAATTAAACGTCTGATATATCAGACCTTGGCGGTGAAAAGGTTAAGATTTAAATTTCACAGTGTCATTTTTCTTGGTAAATACGTCATCGATTTTGGATCTAAACGGATACATTTGTTTGGCTTTAAAATATATAATTATTTTCAAATTTATCTGAGTTCGATAAAATAATCACAAAACAAAGAATTTGAAAATTATATTTGGTAATTGGATCAAAAGGTGTCTTGATAAATAATTTTGGTCCCCATATTGGCTTAATTTTAAAACTTACATAGATACTTTTATAAAAGTTATAATCGATTTAATAAAATTGACGCCATTATGGTAAATAAAAATAGAAAACAATATCCGAGATTAACTAAAACATTAAATTTCACAATTTACTGAACAAAACTAAAATAATGTCAATTAAGTAACTTTCTATTCCTAAACTCCTCCAACCACTTCACATTACGGATAACAAAAAAATAACTGTTATATAGTGGTGATAGGTGCCAGCCTTTCACCCACAACACATCAAACCCGCGCTTCACTTACTAAAGTATGTCTAGGAAGAGTTGGCAGCTGGTACAATCTCTTTCTTTTCTAGTCCAGCACGGTAGCTTTTGTCGTTGCATGTTTACGATATATGGTCGTTTTTATTTCTCCCGTCAAACTTTAAATTTGTTTATGTATGCCTATGACATGGAATTAACACTAAAGTTTGGCATTTTCAACAGTGTAAAATGTATGTATGAAGGCCAGCGCATCAGGTTACTCCATTTTCATTGCAAAACCATCCTTATCGAAACAGCACAGAGTGCACGCATGCGGTAACCTGATTTGTGGCCCGCTGTACTTGGGACTGTGTTACAAAAAGCAAATACCACTTTGGGACAGAAGAGAATGCCGCTTTTACGACCGGGATTGATTTAATCAAATAAAAATAGCTTATTTCAAGCAGGCAGTTGTGAAATTGCCTGGTCCTGTTTCTTAGTTGGGATACAATAATGAATAATCCAAGATTTATCAGAGGCAAGGTACAAACGATACCTAGTAGGCCTTTAAGTATGTATCGTCTCATAGACTAATACCAAAGTGGTATTTTCACAGGCACAGTCGTCGCCCGATTTTAATTTTGTCATCCAAAAAAAAGATTAAAAAGTGTTCACTGAGCGAGATGGCATGACACCGCGTTTTATAAATAAATATTGGGTGACTTTAAATTACCGAAAATTTAGGACGTGAATTAGCCCATCAAACTGAACAACTTTCCCCAAGGAACATGGGTCGAAATATGAATTTTAAAAAATGCTTCCCCATATAACTTGCCTTAGTATGGAAAGTCGCAAATTTTTTTGAGAATTTTATATGGGTTCCCTGCTAAAAGTTGTTCAGTTTCATAGCCAGAATCACCTCACAAAGTTTCGCTTTATAATTTAAACTCGCCCCGCCCCGTATAAATACATTATAATATAAGTACTTCTAAGTCAGTCAATGTTGGTAAAACAAAAACTATTTATTTTGTCCCTTTAACGTACAGTGGAGATAGATGATGCAGAATAAATGATTATTTGTTTTAATTCTGTGAGTTTTTATTCTACCCGACCAAAAATCATGACTAATGTTGACTAATTCAAGGCAACATCTGTGTGAAATCAGATCATCGCTAGGTTGTGTAGTTTTTTTTTGGACAGCTTTTTTAACGAAACGTCGAGCAAATCTGATACTTTGCGTTTGAATTTACCAATCATGTGCTGAGCCTGGATGAAATCAGATCTTCGCTAGGTGGTGCAGTTTTTTTGGGTAGTGCCGAGATAAGCTTATTTCGGCACTGCCCCAAAAAATCCTCATAGCCCATTAACGGCAGGGTGACCAATTCTCTGCTTTGTTGACTAATTTCGACAAATTGATTACTGTTTTTCTGTCTAGTTAAAATCAAGATCTAGTCGGGCAGAATTAGCCGATCAGTGCTAAAATCTGAGAAATTGTAACCAGCAATTTTTTTTTCTATAGATCTTTGCATTAGGTAGTGTAAAATTATTCATTTTCTACAACTAGAGTTCCAGCACGGCTGTCAAAACAGGTTTTTTAACTCTGCCTGACTAATCTGAGACCCGGCCAGTGCCGAAAGGCACCCATCAAAATAACAAAGACGATTGCTACTAAAGTATATAGAGTCTGAGTCGCGTTCTGTAATACGGATCTTAATATCCTGCCAGATAGAGGAAACCAACAAGTTTCCAAAAACTTTCACTTATTAATAACTTTTTTTTACGTTACAAACTTCACCTGAGTCTGCTGTAACGTATTCGGCATTGCCCTGAGACGAGGAGACGTATTTTTGAAACAATAGAATACCAATTCGTATATGAATTGACAAGATTTGTATGAGATTGGAATTCTATCATTTCAAAAATACGTCTCAGTGTCGAAATTATCCACGCCTCCGCGCCAGCTCTACTGATTATAACTCAAAAAGAACCCATTTGATTCCTCATAACTCTTAAACGGCTGAACCGGATTTTTATCAAATATAGCTACGAACCATCTTGATTACGTTAGCTTTCAAACAAAAAAAAATATCAAAATCGGTCCATGGACCCGGAGTTACGACGCCACAGTCAGATACACACGTCAAACTTATAACACCCTTCTTTTTGTTGGGGTTTAAAAAATAAATAAGCATAGAAGTGTGTCGTCTGTGTAATCTTGTCATACAAATCTGGTGTACACTCGCACAGAAAAACCTTTACGAGGAAAAGAAACTACCAAAAACAATAAATACATTTTATTTATAAAAATAAATTTACACTATACAATCTCAATAGAGAAATAGGTATATCTTATATACATGCAAATTGTTATTATGTTATAGTTGTTACATTTTACAAGAGTGTTTGATCAGAACATAATCGAACCTTAGCACTTTTGATTAAAGGTTATTTAGGGCTCTCGTAAAAGGCCACAACTAGTCCAAAACCAACAAAATCCATTCCAAAGCGACTGTCCTATAGATTCCAAAATATTTTATGCATAATATTATGCATTCAAATGGATCCCAAAAGTTGTTACACACCGGCTTCGCACCGGATGCAATAGGACTAAACATATAAGTTACCGTCATTGAAACCCCTATTTAAATGCGTTGCTTGGTATAGAAGTTAAGAGGACAAACAGACACTCGTATTATTATTTTTTACTATTTAGAAATGCTGTTTTCATCACGGCTGGTTTTTTATTTTAAATAAGTTCATCGACAGGATTGGTTTGTTGACCATAGGACAGTAAGTTCGGAATGGCAGATATGCGATAAATACTTTCTAAAAGCATTTGCACAGTAAAATTATATATATAAATCTGATCCAAAAATAGGCTTTGTACTTTTATTTCATTGGATAAATAAATATATAAAGTTTGTTTTCAATTTCTAGTTAATATATCTTTAGACACCAGAATATTTTTCGATTTACCATATTGGTCAGTTTATGTTTCTCTGGTGTATATAGCATAGTCAACCTCAAAAGTAAATAATGTTTTCGGTTTCAAAACATGATACATTTACATTTGATTAACTCTCAAATAGGAATCAATTGTTTTGAAACGAGTTTAATGATTCACCTAATAACACCTACTTTAATAAACAACATACATTGTGTCTTATAAGACAATAAACGTTACTTTTGATTTTGACTGTATACCACTAGATAGAAGATTATTAAATCAACTAAAAACGAATTTAATTTGGATATTGTATTGGCGTGCCTTGGTATTACAATTTTTTTTACAAATAAATGAACGAAATAAAATAAAATAGCTCTAAAAATTACTACTGTTCAATCACTCTGAACTAGCCTTAAAAAATTTACTTATCTTCTCTTGATAACATAAGCTCATGGCACTAAGTGAAAACTTTTTATAAACTTTCACAATACTAATATACAAAATATTTTTGAGCTATTTCACTGATAATAGTTATAAAAATAGAATAATGTAGTCAGTGAAAGTATAAAGGTTATTATGAATGTTTTCTCTTGACTATTTTGACAAACTAAGTTTTCTAAACCTTAATAGTAATATTGAGGTAGTCATCAGATTTTTTATGTCTTATATTCCGATATTAAATTGCATGTAATTTTTGTCCTGAACGGATATATTTAGGGAGTTCTATCAAAATTCTATTCTATAAAAAAAAAGTTGAGTCAAATATAGTCAATGAATAACAAAACTGATAACTATATCAGCTAAAAATTTAGTTACAAATCCAAAATTTTATAAAAATAGTTTCATTCTTTGGTTTTTTTTTTTAAATTTTGAGATAAGATGTAACAGTCAATATTATATAATGAAGATCGAATTCATATGATGCGATGAAGTGAACCCCATATCTGTTTTCATTTATCATGAACATTGCTTGAAGGTCTTTCAAATTCGATAAGTACCTAATTTATTTTTATGTCCTAAGTTGTCTCATCATCGTGTTGAGATGCGATGACGTTACAATGACAATTTTATGGTAGAAATCGAACCTGCCTTCTGTGTACAGAAGCCAACATATCTGGGTCCGCATTTTTGTAGTAGTCATACATTTAAAAAACGCTGACCAGGTCAATTTCAAACCTTATGCTAAAGTTAATAAAGTCCAAAGTTGACACTTTCGTGAATTAAACTCTTGAGGTTAAGTTAGATTAAGGCGATTCACTGCAGAAGCTCGAGTCCGAACACTTCGTCTATCAGACATATACAGGCCAGCACATTAAATTCCAAATAGGTTTACTCTGTGCAATTACGATAAACACTCAAGAACAGTACAATAGATGGCGGTTTAACGTGAATGCAGACAATTAAAAAAAAGCGCGATTGAGCCTAGTTTGTAAATGTTTAAATATAACTTTTTTTCTACAACTCATCTAGATTAGTAAGCTTTAATGACTTAGAAGCGAACCACGCATCCTATAAGTAATACTTGATACTTCATCGTCTGTTTAACTTTGTTTCTTATAGTAATAGTTGTTCTTGTATTAGGAACGCATACCTATTCGTGCGTGTTTGTATCACTGTCAGTCGACTATGTGTTTGCCATCTTTCCACTTCTTTTTCGATCGCTGGAAGGCTTCTTTTATACACGATCTGTAAGAAAGAAATAGGGTGGCATTTCAGAAAAACCTCGATAAATAGCAAAATTAAGAACATGTGACGCCTCAGTTTGTTTTGAATCACCTCAAAGGGCCGCTGTGTTCCGTCAGTGCGTAGGATACCAGTGCCAAGTTGATCAAGAGTCAGAGTCTGGCTATCAAAAGTAGTCCCAGGATATTTTTGCAAACTTTTAACATGGTATTACTAAATGAAATTGTCAACGTCAAGTTGTCAGTGGTCGTCAGTACTATTATGTTATCTTGTTTTATCGATTTATGGGTGTAAAAATGAATAAAACTAATAAAAGCGAAGTGCGGCAGTATGTATGTACCTGAACAGTGACTGATGCAGTATGTATGTACCTGAACAGAGACTGATGCAGTATGTATGTACCTGAACAGTGACTGATGCAGTATATATGTACCTGAACACTGACTGATGCAGTATGTATGTACCTGAACAGTGACTGATGTACCTGAACAGTGACTGATGCAGTATGTATGTACCTGAACAGTGACTGATGCAGTATGTATGTACCTGAACAGTGACTGATGCAGTATGTATGCGGACACGTGGCCCGCGTCCACGTACCGCACCTCGGCTCCGGGCCAGATCTCCTCCAACGTACCCACGTCTTCGCGCGGGACGTACGCGTCATGTTTCGCGCATACCGCTACAAAAATAATAAGATATATATGTGATTTGATATTATTATGATGGTTTCGAACACAGAGGGTGATCAGTTTCTCACTTTCAGTGATTTAACACTAAAAGAACGGACAGGTATCCCCCCCATCTTACCTCAGCTATTCGTGAGAACTTATTTTTCAATACAGTTGCTCGAAAAATAAACATTGTATGGCTATAAACATAAACAGAAAGTAGCTCATGGTAGCACTAGTCCTTTTTACTTTGTAGTTTTTTCTTAATTTTCACTAGTCAAATTTAAAAGTTTACCGGCAAGGAGGTTTGCATACTGAGAATAAAATCATGTCGACTTCATGTGTAATACAATAATCAAATAATAAAAATAAGCAAATAATTTTCAAATTTGGAATAAAATATTAGTATGCGTATATTAAATTACATTTAATTTGAAATATTTTAATATTTTATTTACCGAGAAAAACAAGAAGGCTGAATGTTTGAATTCTTTGCCCGATAATTTTGATACACAAAAAACATAATCTACACATGCGCACAAATTACAATAAAAACTTACAAAAAGGCGCCTTTTTCGTAAATTTTGCAATATTTATATTGTGAAACAATTAATATGACTTCGTCTAGTGAGGACAGTGATATTACGGACACCACCCGACATTTTAAACACGGCGAAAACCGCGCAAGATTGTCTTCTTCTTTTGGTTGCTTACATTTGTTTATTATTTATGACTTTTCTCACAAATGTATTGAAAAACGTCGTGTGACACACGTCACACACGGGTGTAAAGGTTATTGTAAACTCGTGACAATGGTGAGCCCTCGCCTACGGCTCGTGCTCACATACGTCAACTCGTTAAACAATACCCTCCTTCACACCCTCGTATCACAATGTTCATTAGAGGTGGTTCCGTGCTGTTGCAAAAGTGAAAATGGTATTAACGGAAAATGAGGCTTGGCGGAAATCAGACAATAAATTAACAGTTGAATTCGGGTTCTTTTATTTACTTAAGAAATATTACATAGCGTTCATCTGCAACAAAGAGAGCGTCCAAAAAAATGACGTAGCCGGAAGGGCATAGACAAAACGTTGTTTTATTCATCTAACTATAAACAATTAAAAGGCTTAACTTCTATGTAACAGGTATGATATTTATAGTAGCATTAACTTTAATTAATGTTAATGGTACTTTAAAAATGAAAAATCTAATTTCAATAGTCTAGTGCAGTCTTTCCCAACGTGGGCGATAACGCCCCCTTGTGGGCGCTGCAGGCCTAAAGGGGGGCGGTAAGAGACCCAGAAAAAAAAGGGGGCGTTGTGTAGGGCTTTGGGGTCGATTTATAATTTCATCTACCTAGCTAGGAAGACTCTTAGACACCGACTGAGCTCTCGACTCTCGACTACATCTTGTGAACATCAACTAATATTAATTAAGATATAGCTCAAACTCGGTTCGATATAATAGACCGCGGGCAATCATGTTTTAACAAGTTTTTGTTAAATAATCCGATTTGTACATTCCTGTATCAATCGGCTGGTTCTATAATACTTGTTCTTGCTTGTCGAGTACGATTGGGCGTCGAATGAGATAAACGAGTTTATGCACGTTTGTCTTAGGGTGCTTTTCCACCAGAGATGTGCTATGCTGCGTTGCTATGGATGCGTTTGAATTCCACCAATCATATTCATTCCTCCATATAGCATAGCACTGGTGGAAACGGATTAGCTGTCACATCCTCGCAGCATAGCTGCATAGCACATCTCTGGTGGAAAAGCACCCTTATTCCTGTTGGTGCGTGCTGCTTATGCAATCCTATATAAACGACGTAAATTTATTTTATTTTCATTTGCGGTTTCGCGCATAATAGAGAAGCAGTACTTGATTATAACACTTACGTATTTCTCAAAACAAAACAATGTCGGAAGTAAAAAAGAAGAGACGGCAATACTCTGCGGAATATATTAAATTCGGATTTATTGAAAATCCCACAAATCCGTCGTCGCCTTTGTGTCTTCTATGTCTAAAAACATTTTCGAACGAAGCAATGAAGCCTTCAAGACTGCAAGATCATTTGAATAAAATGCATCCAGATAAGAAAGACAAGAATGTAGCATATTTTCAAGACCTAGAGAAGAAGCATAATACTCAGCCAAGTGTATCAAAACTATTTTCGGCGGCTGCTAAGCAAGATGACGACGGACTTCGAGCTTCGTACAATATCTCTTTGTTAATTGCTCAAAAAGGCAAACCACACAACATCGGAGAAGAGTTAATTTTGCCAGCAATAAAGGAAGTAATAACTACTGTGCTTCATAAACCGGCCGCAGATATTATCCGAAAAATTCCTTTGAGTAATAATTCTGTGCAAAGACGAATTGATGAAATGGCTGAAAACATTGAAGAATCATTGTGCAATCATCTGAGGACTAGTCAATTCTCAATTCAGCTCGATGAGTCCACTTTACCAACTAATGAAGCGTTGTTGCTATCTTACGTGAGGTTTATTAAAGATGAGAAAATACGTGAAGAACTATTGTTTGCCAGAAATTTGGAGACAGATACAAAAGGCGAAACCATATTCAATACATTGGAAAAATTTTGTGAAGAGAAAGAGATTCCTTTGAAAAATATTATATCAGTTGCTACGGATGGCGCTCCGGCTATGACAGGGCGCCATAAAGGCTTCATAGCGTACTTAAAAAATAAAATTCTAGATGTCCTTGCTATACATTTATTCATAGACAACATTTGGTTGCTAGAAACTTAAGTGAACGACTATTTCAATCACTGCAATATGTCATCAAAGCAGTCAATAAAATCCGTAGCAGCTCTTTGAATGATAGATTATTTCATCAGCTTTGTGTTACTAATGACGAAGATTTCAACCGTTTGTTGCTTCATACTGAAGTTCGTTGGCTGTCAAGAGGCAATTGTCTGATTCGATTTTACAACCTGTTTGACTCTGTGATAGAGTTCTTGGAAACTAAAGATACAGAACTGCGCAACAAGCTCATAACATCAAAGAATGATATAGCTTACATGACAGACCTGTATAAATTGTTCAACGACATGAACCTCCAACTGCAAGGCGATGAACTAAATTTAATTAAAACAAAAAATGTCGTTGCTGCTTTCGCAGCCAAACTGCTTCTGCACAAAAAGAATATGGGCAGACGTGAGTTTCACAATTTTCCGAATTTATCAGTATCCTGCAGTAACGACGACTTGTTTGCCTACTACTGCCAACATTTGGAAAACCTCCACATTGACTTCACCGAACGATACCAGGACATTTTAAACTTGGAAATACCAGACTGGGTGTTGGATCCGTTTTCAAATGTCAACACAGCAATGTCACCTCAGCTGGAAGAAGAACTTATAGAATTGACAACAAACGAAGAAATAAAAATCAAGTTCAAAAATGGATATCAAGAATTTTGGCTACAAAAACCGATCCCGCAATTGTACCCTGGATTGTGGTCAATTGTTCAACGATTCTTGATAGCATTCCCATCGTCATATTTGTGTGAACGTGGATTTAGTGCTGTGGCAACGCTGCTTACTAAAAAGAGAAGTCGTTTGCGTGTTACCGAACGTGGCGACTTGCGGCTGTTTTTGAGTAAATTGGAACCTGATATCAACAAACTTATTGAACAGCATCAGATTCAACCTTCACATTAGTTTTTATATAAGAATTGATTATGTTTGTTTTATTTTCAATAAAAGATACTCTGTCCGAATACTATAAAGTTGCGTTTCAATAATCAGTTATAAGTACTTAGCGGTTTTTAAGTATGTTTAAAAAGGGGGGCGTTAAAAAATAATTTATTCTTAAAGTGGGCAGTAGACAAAAAAAGGTTGGGAACCCCTGGTCTAGTGTTTCTGAGAGACTATTTAAATTATTTTCAAGATTTACCAGATCGATCATTAACAGCACGACTACCATGAATAGATGGGGTAATATTAGTGACACTGTCAGCTTCAAAGTTATAACTTACCAATGATAAGTGAGGTGTCATAGGGCACAGAGAAGTTGCTCAAATGCGTGCATTCGTCCATAATTCCGCGCATGAATTGCAGTGCCTCTCTGTCTCTCCAGTTGATTTTCCCTATCTTTATCTTTTTCCCAGTCTTCATGAAGGGTAAATGTAGAAAATCCGATGTGAACTCCGACATGTTCCATGATTTTTTTTTGACTGGCTGAAAGGAAACTTATTTGTTACTAGCTTTCCGCCCGCGGCTCCGCCCGCGTGAACTACAGGTTATATCGTGCCCAACTGTGGGATAACATTTAGCCCATGTCCTTTCCCAGGCTCTAATCTATCTCTGTGCCAAATTTCATCAAAATCGGTTCAGTAGATTAGGCGTGGAAGACAGACAGACAGGGTTATTTTCGCATTTATAATATTAGTATGGATTTTTTTTATTAATAGAAATATATTTTACTGATAATTTTGTTATTAATAGTGACTTTAAATGACTAGTTTTTATTGACAGCCGGTTTGGTCGGGTGGTAGTGACGCTGCCTCTTGATCGGCGGGTCCTGGGTTCGATCCCCAGTCGGGGCAAACATTTGTGTCAAAAGCAGATGTTTTTTCTCGGGTCACAGGGTGTTTGTCTTTATGTGTGTTCCAAGGGACCCACGACACAAGGGAAAACCTCAGTGTGGGCCTTTGAGTGTGTAGCGTTTATTTATTTATTATTATTTAAATTAAAGCTTCTCAATCTTTTACATAATTTTTAATATCTTTAAAAGTAAGAAAGAGAATTAGACAGAGAGGGAAATACAAAACGATGACGTAACAGCTAAGTACCGCCAGATCAATTCCGTATACAATTTCGTTTTAAGTAAGAGTTAGAAAAACATGTTTGGAAGGCAGTAAGTTTTCTTATTTATGGACCATTTGAAAATTTGAATTCAAATTGTGTTATCATATTAGGGGTCGTCCACAAATTACGTAACGCAAAATTCTTGAATTTTTGACCCCCCCCTCCCCTCATGTAACAGGACCGTCACGCTTAGCTGAGACCCCCCCCCCCTTTAATTCCGTTACGTAAGAAGTGCTTTGTAAAAAAAATATATAGTGTTTTACGGCTCTGGAAACCGAGTCCGCCCGTTCGGTGTAGCCAATATTATCTCAGAGAAATACCCGCAAATGAGGGATGTGCAAAACTAATTAAAATAACGTGTACTAATAAAAAATTGTTCGTCACGTAACGCAAACCTTGACACCCCCCCTCCCCCAACGTAACAGGACCGTAACGCTTGGCCGGATTCCCCCCCTCCCTCTAATTTGCGTTACGTAATTTGTGGACGACCCCTTATATCAATAAACACATTATATTCAAGCGCTCGTAGCCCAGTGGCGCTCGCTGATCTCAACCGATCAGTGAAGTTAAGCAATAAATCATACCTTAACACCCTTTGGCGGGGCAGGAGCCAAGGCTTTGACGGGCGGTTTGGGGGGCCGCAGGGCTACGCCCTCCACATGTATGTCATCTAGGTCTTCAGTCGAATCATCACTCACGACGCCGGCTCGCCTCATGTCAGCTGAATCAATATACAGAGTGTAAGGGACAAATTAGCAAAAAACTGAAAGCATGCATTGATTCCGAATGATTTCCTCATAGACTGAGATCCCAGGGCCGCCAGACGTAACTTACCTATTTTATCATTAACCAAAAGTGTGGGAAATAGTGCTAGTGCGTACTAGTAACGTATGAATACCAGCTAGCCTGGGCTAGTACGTACTAGCACTACTATTTCCCATCAGTTTATCAGGAAATCAGGAAAATTACATCCATTGAGTGACTAAATAAGGTCCAAATCAGCATAAAAAAAAGAAAAACTTTCCACAAGAAAAGGTCGAAATATATTTTTAAAAAACATCTGCAACTTCTGCTGTTGTTGTTCATTTTTATCACTCTTAATTTCGCTAACTAAAGTCACCCAGATACCGCGAGCAAAGGACGTCTATTAAAGCGAGGCAGAGAAAAGTTTGTAGTTGGTGAAAAAAAAAGCTGTCATACGATCTTTGGTTATCAAAACTTACCAACTTTACATTTCAGCAGCAATTCTCTTAGATCCTTCAAGTGGACTTGATTTAATTTGTTGATTTCGTCTATTTCTTTCGGCTCGAGTTCAAATTTCTCATTGGACATAAGCTTCTCGTATAAAGTGAGTGAGATTTTCTTTTCTTGAAGCAATTTTTCTAATTCTTTATTCATGTTTTCTATTTGTTCCTCATTTAATTGTTTTACTACTACATCATTTGGCATTTTTCCTATTAATGTTTTACTGATGTCAATTACGTCTGATTCTGTAGAGCTACATGGGTGATTTTCATTTGTTTTTGTAGAGGTCAATGGGTGATTTTCATTTGTTTCTTTAGAGATCGATGCGAGATTTTTATTTGTTTCTGTGTGTTCTTTTTTCTTTACTGTGACGGTTTCTGAGTAGGTGCGCGCGAACTTCTTTCCGGCTAAGAATGCCTCGTCGACGATTGTCACCATTTTAGATAGTTTCTCTCTGTATGCGCCATCAGATAGGTACTGGTCTTCTAATAAGTCCCAGTTTATTGAATGTGACATAACTCCCTGGAATATAGAGGATGGGTTAAATATCTTCACATTAAGAGCGAACATATTTATGAAAAGCACTTCAAGACAGAAAATATTTTTATATAAAAAAACAGTTATAAAAAAACATAATTTATTATTCACTTCCATCCATCCATAAACTTACGTCTATAACCCGTTTTGAAGTAGGCAAAACGTCGTGAAAGTATTATTAACTTACACGGTAAAATAATAATAAAAGGATTTTTTCAAATCTGTCCATTAGTTTCGGAGCCTATTAAATGCAAACAAACAATCAAATCTTTCCTCTTTTTAATATTAGCGTAGAAGACTCACTTGTAAGAACACTGCAGAAGCCGTAGACCAAGATAGACAAGGAACCAGAACCAGAGGCTTGGGCCAATTCGTAGCCGCCAGTGACGCCATCTGTGATGCAGAAACATTTAGATACTTGTCATACATTTTTCTTAATAAACAATTTATAAATACACTTTATATGGAATATACAAAATTGTAAAATTGGGGATAGCATATCATATAATACAGGGGGTGACAAGAGCACGTTTTGAAGCTATGAGGATTCATAGTACAAAAACAACCACTAGGTTTCTGCCAACGACACATTGAAATTCTCAAAAAAAAAACTATTTTGGCAATAGGCGATGTACCGTGACACCGCACCCCGCACGCGGAATTACTGCGCCATGCTGCAATCAGAATGCGATGTACAGTGCTGGTTTCCGTGTTTTATGTTTATTTCAAAATGGAGTGTTTTCGATTAAATAATTTGATTTTAAAGCAGAGCAGATAACATTTCCTAAAATTAAATTAACTTAAAAATCATTTTGTTAAGCTGTCCCTTACACCCTGCATATGATATGATAATTTCCCCGTTCGAATGCTCATTTCCCTATGGAGCGGTTCTCAAACTTTTTTGGTGACGGGACACTCTCGGAAAACGAAATGTTTGGCGGAGCCCCATAAGTAATTAAAAAATGACTTGAACTGAATTGTTGACTAATGTCCCGGGCGCTCGCGGTTTCATAGAATAAGATAGATGGATGACATCTTTATCCACTTCTCGCATGAAGCATTTTAATACTATTCTTTTAGAGTATTCACTTTATTCGATATTTTTATGAAGCCCTCGCGGAAGGTTTGCGAAGCCCTACGGCTCCGCTCCGCGGAGCACACTTTGAGAATGGCTGCCCATTTTTTATTATTATTATAAGATGGGTTAACTCTTGACCTCAATCTTGACCAAGGTCATAGATGAGGTCGACGATGGAGCGAGTTAACCCAGAAAACGCCTATAAGGCACCGGTACTCCCACGCACCGACGGAACACAGCAAGCTGTTTGGCGTCGGACTTCGGTAGGAGGGTGGTCGCGAACCAGACGGCCCTTTACAGAGCCTACCACACCGCATGAGACCATAGGACAACACCTCAGATTCATAAAAAATGAGGTGTTGTTGCCTGAGATGGATTAATAGGAGGCAGGTCTCATTTGTGTTTCCTAAGTCGCCTCTTACGACACCCACGGAAAGAAATGGGGTGGTGTTATTCTAAGCCGATCACCACACGGCAAAAAGCCCTACGACATCTATAGCCTTTTACCGAAATTACATGTCTTGTCTGGGGTTAATATCAGTTGGTCTAAAACGCGACCGGTCTCTGTTGCGTTAATGTTTTGCGATTGGTCTATAATGCAACTGGTCTATTTACGTGACTGGTTTCTTACGCGACTGGTCTAAAATTTGAAAATAAGTTGGGAACGATATAAACGTGTAGAGAACGATATAACGTGTAGTCCACGTGGGCGAGTCATTTTGACTGAAAAATGAATTTAATTAATGAACGAATATTTAGTAATAAACGATTTCGTGAGTGTTAGACATAATTTATCATTTTAAACAGTTTTACTCACGTTACTTATTAGAATCGGCATTGGGCCGATAGTTTCGATCCTATACGAGGACCTTAATCAGGGAGAGAGGCAGGTTATGCGCCGATTCTAAGTAACATGAGTAAAACAGTTTAAAATTATACATTATGAACGAATATTTAAGTTAATTTTTATATTCTTACTAGCTTTCCGCCCGGGACTTCGTTCCCGTGGCACTTCTTTAGTATTTTCTTTCATAAGAACCTTCTAGTGCTCTGCCTTACGTCCAAAAAAGGCCGGAACATTTCGCTTCCGGAAACCAGCACCAAATATTTATGTGTGGTTAGGCATGTCACCTGGACCCCAAAACTGCCGGGAGATACTTCGTGAGGTGTCAAGATCACCAGTTATGACGTCATCAATGTGGCCGCCGCCGCGTTTTGAAAAATGTAAATTACTCATAAATTACGCAGTGCACATGTACGTGTGGGGTATCAAATGAAAGGATATAAATATGCTGCATTGTTTTCATTGAATGTAACTGCGTAAATATGAAAACAACAAAAATATAGGACAAATAAGACAAATTACAGAAAAAAAAATACATATTTATTTTTATAGCTAGAGAACCATTTATATTACAGAGAAAAAATTT